>CM053806.1:45042500-45642500 GCA_028671895.1 Oenanthe sinensis
ATATTCAATAATTATGCATGTTTATAGACACATAATTTCATGTGGAGAATTAAGGCATATATTGGCAAATAAAATTGCAAGTTTGCACTTTACAGATAGTCCCATAGGTCTGCAGATAAGGCTGAAGGTGTAGTTATCTAGACACATTTCCAGGCATGCTCTGTTGTACAGAAAAATTGTAAGCAAGTATAGATCACTTAGGCACAGTAAACTTCAAGAATCATGCATACAATTTTCTTACCATTCAGCATTTAAGATTATACTCAGTTTGGCACAAGTTCACATATTAAAAACTGTAGACATGCACTGGCTAACTTAATAGGTGTCATAAAATCAGGCAGCCATAAAGTTTAGCAATATATCAGACAATCAATGTATGGCATGTTACAAGATCAAACATAAAAATGCATATGATCTGACTGTGATCAGTTGGTCTGGGAACAGATCAGTGATTAATCATGTTAATCAAGGCAGTCCATGATCTAAGTGATATTGGTGTGCAATTCTGTGTCCTATAAATGATGCATATTAGGACATAATCAAGGATAATTTCATCATTAAACTCTGGCAAGTAAAGATTTAAAATCAACAACTTGATAAGTAAAGTATATTTGACACCAGATATAGCAAAATTACTCATGTTAACATATAACTGCCAGCCAGAGTAGTGAAAGCACACAATGAGTTTCATACTTCCAATTTTCAAATTCTTACTTATAAACACTGCAGAACCCCATTTATTCAGGCACAAGCAATAGTCAATCAGTCATATAGGCTAAGAAAGCATAGTCATATTCAAGTATTATGAACTTCACCACATATATTCATGCATTTCATATAGCTGACAATGATATCAACTCAAACAAGAAAACAGAGGTAGTCACAACTTTAAAAGATAGCAATTGAGAGACTTGTAATCTCAAGCACATGATTCAATTTCTCAAATACACAAACTCAGTTACCAGCAATCACAGAAAACATTTTACCAACAATGTAAGTAGCTAAAAACCGTCATCCAGATAAGTATGCACATTGAATCAATACCCTCATCATGTGTCACATTTTCTCTCACAACATCATCAAGATACCCTCATATGGCACAGATATATATAAGCAACTTGCCAAAACTCATCAAACTATCACATGGACACTTAAACTCAAAAGAAACTTAGGCACTTTTAACATAACCAGTGAATTGGTGCAGATAATCAATTAGAAACGTTTCATCACATCTGCATACAAATATTGATTAGAGGCCAGTCATACACATATCTCATCTAATTACACAACCTTCATTACTAGCATTACTGAACTAATCACATATCAAGATGAAAAGTAATACTAGGAATTGAGATTGTACCTTTGTTATAGCCCTAAAGATCATAGACTTACCTGTATACATCCTCGCGGAGGGTGTATAACAAGCAATCCTCATTTTTCCAAGCACTTGCATGATCGAAGCTTTGCTTTTCTTATATTCATATCAACTCATGAGTTCTCCTTGATGTTCCTGCAGATTATAAGTGTTAGTATCACTTGAACAATGATATTAATCTAATAAAACAGATGTCGAAGTTGAGAGAGAGTTCAGATATGATATAGTCGCAAGAAATTGACACTAGTTTCTGCGAATATATCATAGATGTCCTGTTTATTTCACCACATCATCACTTCAAATACAATCGAAATAGAGTCAATCACATAGACTAATGATACGAATCGAACTGATGCATCTTGATCGATTTTCATGATGAAAATCGCATAAAGTGAATGCTCAGATGGTGTCCTTGATAGAGCAGTTACAAGATTGATCAATTCATCGGAATTTAAAACTTAGAAACTAGGGTTTCGATTGAGATGGGTTTGAGATCGAATTGATCGATTTTGGACTGAGATTGTAACAAAATTGGTAGCAATCGAAAGCTTGAGATGCGAGGAATATGATTTCATCATCATTTCACTCGAGAAATCCATGAAGTCGATTAATTAGAGATAGAGCAACTAGGGTTTCAAGGAACAGTCGATGTACTGTGCGGCTAGAATTAGGGAAATGAAGAATGGAAATTTAATTTCTATTTATATTTTTAGAATGGATGGCCATGATTGAATCCCTAAATGATCCAAGGGTTGAGAATTAAGCAGCTCGAAAATTAAAATTAAAATTGTATTTATATATTAACAATAATATATATATATTACAATCTTAATTTTATATTTTATATTTTAATTACAATTAAATTGTAATCAATTTATAAAATATTCTCTCATTTTTATAGATTATTTTAGAATTTTAATTGCAAGAGAGAGTACAATTAATTTTTATAAAATGATTATTCAACCAAGAAGAATATTTTCTAAATTTGAGATTTATTTCTAACTTCCCACAAATTTATTTTAGAAAATAATTCTTGGGACAGTTTAATTAACACTCACTATTTTCCCGAGTTTTGAAATATAGAATATTCCAAAGCCAATCAATAGCTGTGTTAATTAAAATTATTTTATTGAGCTTAATTTCACAATAAAGCTTGAACAACTTATAATTAACATCATTATTGACAAATCTGAATTTCACCTTGAAATCCGGTCAAATAATAACCTAAACTACAAGCGGAGCAAATTTCATTGAAAATTAATTCAACAAAATTAAAGACACGTTGTGTCTCACTTTGAGCACTCAAGCATTCCTAACTCCAAACGGAGTTTGTTGAATCTTTCCGAGCTCAAAGGTTTTGTAAAAATATCGGCGATATTATGTTCGGTATCTATGTATACCATTTTAATATTGCCCTTCGAAACATGGTCTCGTAGAAAATGATGTCGTATGTCAATATGTTTTGATAATGAGTGCAACATAGAATTTTTACTCAAATTAATTGCACTTATATTATCACATTGAATTGATACTACATCAAATTTCACAATATAGTCAGCTAATGTTTGCTTCATCCAAAGGATTTGAGCATAACATTTTGCAGCTGCTATATACTCAGCTTCTGTGGTGGATATGGACACATAATTTTGTTTCTTAGAAAACCAAGAAACTAGGCATCCACCAAGAAACTGACACGTACCACTTGTGATTTTTCTATCAATTAAGTGATCGGCATAATCCGAATCAGAAAAGCACACCAAGTCAAATGGTTGTCCTTTCGGATACCATAGACCCATTTCAGTGGTTCCCTTAAGGTATCTAAATATTCGCTTTACAACGGCTACATGAGATTCCTTAGGGTTCACTTGAAAGCGGGCACACTTACACACACTAAATTGTATGTCAGGCCTACTAGCAGTGATATAGAGAAGACTTCCGATCATTCCTCGATATTTCTTTGTATCTACAGAAATACCACTAGGATCTTCCGTCATCTTTAAGGCAGGTGACATAGGGGTACTAATTGTTTTACAACTTTCCATATCAAATTTCTTAAGCATTTCTTTACAATATTTCGATTGCGAAATATGAATGCCTTCATCAGATTGCTTAATTTGCAACCCTAAAAAGAAATTTAATTCCCCCATCATGCTCATTTCAAATTCTTTACTCATAATATCTGAGAATTTCTTACATAGAGATTCCTTGGTAGAACCAAAGATAATATCGTCTACATAAATTTGAACGAGCAAGATGTCATCACCTTCATACTTCGTAAAGAGAGTGGTATCAACAACTCATATTTTGAAACCATTTTCAATTAGGAATTTGCTTAACCTCTCATACCAAGCTCTAGGAGCTTGCTTTAGTCCGTATAAAGCCTTGTACAATTTGTACACATACTCAGGATGTAAGTGATCTTCAAATCCCGGTGGTTGTCTTACATATACTTCTTCTTTTAAGACACCATTAAGGAAAGCAGATTTAACATCCATTTGATAGACTTTGAAACCTTTATGACAAGCGTAGGCTAAAAACATTCGAATTGATTCAATTCGAGCTACGGGAGCATAGGTTTCATCAAAATCTATTCCTTCCATTTGAGTATAGCCTTGAGCAACTAAACGTGCTTTATTCCTTACCACTGTTCCACTTTCGTCTAATTTGTTACAAAAGACCCACTTTGTTCCAATGATGGAAGTTTCAGGGGAATGTGGAACTAGTTCCCAAACTTTATTATGAGTGAATTGGTTTAACTCTTCTTGCATAGCAAAAATCCAATCCTCATCTAATAAAGCTTCATTTACGGTTTTGGGTTCTATTTGTGATAGAAAGGCCATGTGACTCACAATGTTTTGTACTTGAGCACGAGTTTGAACACCTTTAGTTAGATCCCCTAAGACACAGTCAATAGGATGATCTTTAAGCAACGGTATTTCCGTAGACAATTCAAGTTCGTTCTCAACTTTTTCAAGAGGATTATTTGGAATTGCAAGTCCAAGATTCATATCTCCAATTTATCGAATAACATTTTCAACATCACTTGGAATTTGACCATTTGAATCTGGTTCCTCCACTATTAAATCTTTATACTTTGAGTTTGGTTTAGATTCATCGAATACTACATTCATTGATTCTTCCACAACCAAAGTATTAAGATTGAAAACTCGATAAGCTTTGCTATTACTAGAATATCCTAGAAAGACACCCTCACCAGATTTAGGGTCGAATTTCGTTAGATAATCCTTAGTATTCATAATATAGCACTTACTTCCAAAAACTTTGAAGTAGCTAAGCTTAGGAGTTTTACCAAAATAAAGCTCATAAGGAGTCTTCATTTTGATAGGTCGTAGTAATACTCTATTAAGAACATGGCATGCAGTAGACATAGCTTCGGCCAAAAAATATTTTGGTCGACGATATTCATCAAGCATAGTCGTTGCCATTTCTTGTAACGTTCTGTTTTTCCTTTCAACTACCCCATTTGATTGAGGTGTATAAGGAGCAGAAAAGTTATGAGTAATACCATACGCCTCACAAAAATCAACAAATTTTGTATTTTCAAACTCTTTTCCATGATCGGTCCGGATATAGATAATCGAGTTATTGTGTTGATTTTGTATGCGTTTGCAAAGAGCCGCAAAAGATTCAAATGCGTCACTCTTTGACCTTAGGAACTCAGTCCACGTATAGCGAGAGTAGTCATCAACTACCACCAGGGTGTATTGACTTCCTCCTAGGCTTTGCACGGGAACCGGTCCAATGAGATCCATATGTAATAGCTTAAGTGGTCTAAACGTAGACACCATAAATTTGGCTTTATGAGTTGCTCTTATTTGTTTGCCAATTTCACAAGCTTCACATATGTGATCTTTAACGAAATTGAGTTTCGGTAATCCTCGTACATGTTCTTTCGAACATATAGTCTTAATGAGTTTCATGTTTATATGACCCAACCTTCGGTGCCATAACCATGGATCATCATTAAAGGATATCAAACATACGTTCTCATATTTCGTAGTGTCACACGTATATACATTTTTGTTACGTGGACAATTTAAGGCTAGTCTTCCGTCTACATTGTAGATAGAACAATGTGTTGACCGGAAGACTACTTTGCAACCATTATCACATAGTTGACTTATTGAAAACAAGTTGTACTTTAGTCCCGTGACTAATTGTACATTTGTTATTTTAAAGCTTTCATTTCCAATGTCCCCAATGCCAATGATGTTGCCTTTACTGCTATCTCCAAAGGTTACACTTCCGGCGGCTACTTTTCTAATGTTGTTCAACAATGACTTGTTACCGGTCATATGACGTGAACATTCACTATCAAGATACCACACATCTTTTGCAGCAGTAAGGCATACCTACACAAAGGATTAGTTAAACCTTTTGCTACCCTTTTGTCTTAAGGGTCCTTGGGTTAGTACATCATGAGGCATATATGAACTAGCATTAACAAATCTAGGCATAGGATAAGCTTGCATATAATCATGTATGTTTCTAGATGCTTCATTCCTAGTAGATGTGTGATATGGGTTTCTTCTAGGAGTGTATCTGTTATGTCTGACATATTCATGATTATTTCTTAGGGGAAAGATGGTAATAATCGAATCTCTAGAATTAGCATTGGCATTGTATTTCGAATTATTACTTCTAACATGAGCATTTGAAGTACTAGGGTAATCATGATGACTCATATTAGCATGATGACTCGATCTAGCGTGATAACTCGTATTCCTAGGCATAGGTGCATTTATTTTACGAGTTTGACCATAATAGTTAGGATTTTGAGTCATAGAACCTTTTCTTGGTCCATAGGGGATTGGTTCTTGATGATACCAAAACCTTGGTTGGTTTTGAACGTTCACTTTAGAATCATTCTTCTTTCGATATATTTTCTTTCCATCTCTATTTCTAGAAGTTGATCCTTTTGGAATCCACTTGTACTTCCCCTTAAGTTCACCTTCTTTAGCTTTGCAAAATAGACGAATATGTCCACTTACATTGCAATATGTACACTTAGGTGTAGGTGATTTAGGTGGAGTACTAATCGGAGGATTAGGTTTATGATCTTCCTTTTTAGTGGAAGCTTTATGTTAATAACCCAAGCCTTCACGATTAAATGATTCCCTAGAGCCAAATACCATCCTTTCCAAAATAGCATTGCTCTTAGTGAATTGTTTTAAGGTGGATTCGAGATCTTCCTTTTCCTTAACCAAGTTATTAATCTTGTTAGTTAAGAATCTCTCTTTATCCATAACTTGAGCCAAGAGCTTTTGATTTTCATCATTAAGCTTTTGATTTTCCAACTTCATCGTTTCTAATTCCGAGACAAGTCTTTGACGACTTTTGAATTCAACATTGATCTTGCCTTGAAGTTTGGCATAATCATCGTCTTTATTCATTAATTGAAGTTGGTAATCAAAGTCAAGCTCTTTTAAAGCTTCATGAAGCTCTTTCTCTTTATCTCCCGTAAGAGATTGTTCGAGGTCATTTATACGTTCGCATCGTGAAGAATTCTCTTGAATCAATGATTCATTTTGAATTTTCAGATTTAGAAGCTCAACATGGAGCTCACGATTACATTCGTTTAAATGAAGCTTATCATTCTCAATCTCTTCAGCTTGCAAAATCAGAGACACATTTTCGACTTCAAGAGTACGAATTTGGTCATCCTTTCCGTTTGTCTCGATTTTCAAGCTTTCATTTTGAGAGAGAATGTTAGTAACGTATTCCATGTCTTTGACATGTACGTCGGTCAAACTAGTGACCTCTTTTTGAAGCTCAAGACACAAATTCTCATATTATCTTTTTCGGATTTTGTCTTAACATAACTTCGATTCAATTCATCATAACCAATTTTTAAATCTTTGACCAAGTTTCTAAGTTCAGAAATATCCATACTATAATGATCTACTTTGGACAAGCTAGCATCACTACTATCACATGATGAAATCAAGATTGGTTTAGATGTTACCTCTTGTAGAGAAGTGGAGCCTTCCGTTGGAGTAACTTCATCTCCGATTGCCATCAAAGCAAGGTTTACAGTTTCCTCATTTTGTTCAGAAGCTTCCTCATCTTCGCTTAGATCCCATCCACTTTCAGCTACAAGGATTTGTCCTTTAGACAAATTTGGACATTCCCTTTTAAAATGACCCGGTTGTTTACATTCAAAACAAACAATCTCGGTTTCCTCGGGAATTGCCTCTTTAGGCTTAGGTGCATAATTACTCGTAAATTTCGAGTTATTGTAAGCATTGTTTGCTTGTGGTTGTTGCACACCTTTGCCTTTAGTATAGCTCGTAGTAGGAAAATTGCTCTTATAATTCGGCCTACCTTTAGAGTTAAAGACTCGTTGTTGGTTACCCGATTTAAGAAATCCCTTTCCGTACCTTTGAACTTTGCTTTGTAAAACGCGACGGAGTTGTCTTGATAATAAAGCAATTTCATGCTCATCAAGATTTTCTAACTCTTCGTTCAAATCGTCGTCGTTTTCGTCTTCATCGATAAGTATTGCCTTTAAGGCCATACTTTTTCTCTTCTCTTCAACTTTAGGAAGATGTTTATCCGGAGCATTATCTTCTTCGTAAGCACGAAGGTTGCCGAATAAACTATCGATGGTATATGCGTTTAGATTATGCATTTCTTTGATTGTGGTAACTTTAACTTTCCAACTCGGAGGTAAGGCTTTTAAGACCCTTCGGTTTTTCTCATTAATAGAGTATACCTTTCCGAGTTGAGCAAGTTCATCGATAATACGAGTAAATCTCGTTTCCATATCGATGATGGTTTCACCCTCGAGGAGTTTAAAGTTCTCGTATTCTTTGATCAACGTATCCATTCGAGAGTCTTTAATATCCATGGTTCCCTCGTAGGTGATAACCAATTTGTTCCACATATCTTGTGCAGACTTGCAGTTATTAACACGTTTGTATTCTTTTTCTGCAAGTGCACTAGTTAAGACCATTTCCGCCTTAGCGGCTATGTTCATTAACTCTTCCTCTTCACGGGTGTATTCACTGACTTTCTTTTCGATGACTATTTCGTCAACTACTTTTGTCGGAACTACAACACCGTCTTCGATAGCCATCCATACTTTGACACCTTGGGATTTAGCATAAATTCTAAATCTTGTTTTCCAAGTAGCAAAGTTGGTGCCATCGAATAGAGGGGGTCTCGAACTCGAGAGACCTTCACCACAACCAATGGTACTCAAATACGCCATAAAGATCTACTCTTTGTTGCATTCGTAGGCACTGAAAAAGGCCACGGAACACGATTAATAGCACTGCTCTGATACCAACTGTTAGACCCGAAATGGGGGGTATAAGCTAGAAGGGGGTTGAATAGCTTAATACCGTTTTAAAAATTGAGCTTGGCGTTTTAAAATTTTCTTTTCTCTTTTTGAAATATTACCAGTCAACTAGTAATATAAGTGCGGAAAATAAGAGTAGAGAAAAGAAATAGAGTACACAATGGAATTTTTATCCTGGTTTGCGATGGTGTAATCCCCTAACGGATCCGCTCACCCCTAGTCCGGTCCCCGAGTCCCTCCCTGAACTTGAGATTTTACACTATAAAAAAATGTACTCCTTATAGTGGCGGAGAAGCCTTTTACAACACTTAGTATTTATCTTGGACCTTAACTACCCGTTAACCCCTCAAAATACGGGTTAAATGGCATATTAGTCATTAAACTGACTAAAAACTTGCAAGTAGATCACTCCACTCAAAAAACTTGCAGTCAAATAACTGCACTACATAAATCTTTCAAACAAGTCATTATACGTTATGGACGTTAAAAAATGAACGGAAGTATGAGTGTGCAGACTGACGTGGCTGATGATATCCATTGTGTAATGTACAACTCACTTTAAAAAGGTATCCGACCCATTTGTAAAACTCAAATATAAAATAATAACTCACTTTAAAAAGGTATCCGAGCCATTTTATTTATGATGAATTAGCTTGTGTTAATGCTATGAATTATTTTAATTAGTGCATCTGTTAGTAAGGGTTGTTCTAAATTTTTAATTGAAATAAAAAAAATACAAATCATAAGCACATGGTAATTAAATAGAAGAGAAAGAGTGACATAATATTATAGATGTTCTCTGTTTGAATAATCAAACAGGCCATTCCAAACCAATCTCAAGTTTTGAAACTTAATATGCATACTTAAGCATACAGATTCCAAAAGCACATGGTCCAAAAGTACATGTACAAAATAGCATTCATACCAAAGACTTTTAATACAATAAATAGTTCCAAAAACACATGACTATTTCTTGGGCCTTGGGGGTGCAAAAGCTTTTACAGGCTTTGATGAAGTTTCCCCTTTTTCTGTTGCTGTGAGCTTCTTAGATCTTGTGTTTACAGCTGGGGGGTTGATGCAAGTAGGGTACATCCAGGTGTTGATGCAGGTGGAGTGCATCCAGTTCCTGTATGCTGCCTCAAACTTGGTGTTGGCATCTAAGTTGTAAAAGAAAATACAAGTTAGCATGTGCAAAACAGTAATTATAAAATAAACAAATAAATGAATGACTTACAAATTTCATCCTTTTGTTAGATTTTTCTTTTGCATGTACTTGATGTTCTCTCTGAATTGACTGATCAACATCATCAAGTGTTTGCTCCTCAACCTCTCTCATTGCCTCATCCATCAAATCAGCCTCACCAGTTGAGTGTTCAATCCATTGCCTTTACAGTTCATCTACTATTTCTGTGTCTAGATTCTGATTTTGTGTTTCCTCTGGATCAACTGGTTTATCTGGACATGCATTCTTCCTGTGTCCTACCTTCCTGCATATACTACAGTGTATCTTTCTTCCAGTGTATGTCACCCTTGATTTATTTCCCTTAGAGACAGTGCCCTCCCAACCTTCTCTTCTTCTTTGTGTTTTTGGTCTCCCCCTTAGCTTCTTCACAAGCAATGGGGGAAAGACTGTATCCCCCTCTACATCCTCCCAAAACTCCTCACCTCTAAGTACTTCTAAACAATTTGAGTATGCTCTTATATATGTCTCTTTTGTGTACCACTTAGCCACAAAATCTAAGGGATTTTGTCTTGACTCTTGTATGGCAGTAACAGCATGACAACAAGGCACCCCAGTCAAGTCCCATACTCTACATGCACATGTCCTGTTTTTTAAATTCACAGAGACAGACCCACCATGACCCTTTACAACATATGTTTCTCTACCATCCCGCAAGACTTTGTAACCTACAGACTCTTTGATGGCTTCATCTATTATTTTTTTAACTCTCGGAACTATAACACAGTCCTTTCTAGCCATCCTATCTCTATTTTGATGAATGTGTGTCATAATCATATCATGGATCTCAACAAGCATATCAATAAGGGGCATGTACCTGGCTTTTACAATCCAAGAATTGAAGCACTCACTGATGTTGTTTTCTGTACTATCAGTGTTGGAGTGAGTGCCAAAATATGCCTTTGACCATGCTCCGGGCGGAAGCTCTTTCATTTTTTCCCATGCTCCTTTTGAAGCCCTCTCAAGCTCCTTGAATGCTGTCTTGAATGCTTGAGGGTGTGTAGCCAGAGATGCCTTCCAAAATGCATTGCTTACTAGATTAGATGGGTATACTTTCTTCAAGTTGGAGCTTAGATGTTTTGTACAGAATCTGTGCTCCACTTGAGGTAGTAATTCTCTAATGGCCTTGTCCAGACCCTGCAATAATTGAGACAAGTAATTATGTAATGAAAACCAAGTAATTAGGAAAGAAAACAAGTAATAAAGACAAGATTTAGTGTTACCTTCTGCTGATCTGAAATTAAAGTTTGCCCAAACCCATCACCAAGATTCAAATCATCTATGAGAAGCTCCAAAAACCATTTCCAGGAGTCATAATTCCCCCTCTCTACTACAACCATTGCAATAGGAAAAATAGCATTCATACCATCTCTTCCCACTGCAGACAGAAGTTGTCATCCACAAACAGATTTTAAAAAACATCCATCCAGTCCTAGCACTGGTCTACATTCAGCCTTTCAAGCTCTCTTCAAGGCATCATAACACACATACATTCTCTGAAACCTAGGAATGTCTCCATCCTGCAGCCTAGTTGTCATAATCTTTACAGTGTTATTCTTGTTACTATTTAAGATCTCCCCAGCAAATCTTCTCAGTTTTTCATAGTGTTCTTTCATTCTGTCTTCCACACCACTTAAAGCTTTCTGCCTAACTCTACAACACTTAGCCTCACACACATCAACCTTAAGCACTCTCTTAATTTCATCTCGTATTTCTACTAATTTCTAGTTAGGATTTTTCCTAATCCTATCTCCATATTGCTCAACAAGATATTTGACAAAGACATGTTTATTTTTATAGTTCCATACACAGTTATGCTCATTTACTATAGTCTTTATCTGCCAACATTGAGTATCTTTAATATAGTTGGCCCACATTTTAAATGGACATCCACTAGCACACACAACTTGGATTCTTTATGCATCCATCACCAAGATTCATATGCATCCATTCTTGATTTCTCAGCCCTACAATTTTTTCTAATCTCCATGAATTCTTCATCACTAAAGTCCCTCTCACTCTCAGAATTATTTTCTACATAGTCACCTTCTACAAATTCGTCATTATTATTTTCATCTTCATTTTCATTAGAACCATCACACCTACATACAGATGCTGGTAAATGATACACATATAGTTGCACATACTTATTATCCCCATCTGCCATTTCAACCATATCATTTTTTGATTCTTTACACAAAAGCTTCATTGACCCATTAAACATATTCTTATAGTATAATGAATCAAATTCCCCAACAATATCACCCAAATAGTTCTTCAAATCATTTACACTCATATTTTGCAAGTCCACACCCTTATATAATTTCGAAGCAGTAGAATCGTAAGTTCTAGTAGGAGTGTGAACAAAACTACCAGAATAATACACTATGAGATTATATAAATTACTCCTGCACAATCACAAAAGAAGATTTCATTCAAACATTTTACTCACATAATTTCTATCAAGAGTATATAAACCTAACGCACAATAAGATTTGTATGGGTTGAAAAAGAAGATGGCTTACATGATGATGATGGCTGACAATCGAACACTACACTCGCTCTTCTTCGCAGCAAACTCGATTTAGCTCAACACGCACCAAACTCGATCTCCATCTCCATTAACGGGTTAATATCTTCACTAGGTTATATTGGGGGTGGGTGTATTTTAATTAACGGGTTATATTATTACTGGGTTAGGGAGTGGGTTTGTAACGGGTGGGTTATTAACGGGTGGGTTAGTCTACGTGGCAGCATACATGTTCAATTTTAACGGCTCTCCGTTAAAAGTCAATGCTATTTAACGGCGTTGAAAGTTTTATTAGGTTTAGTCACCTTTCAGCAATGACTATGTAGTGAAGTTATTTGACTGCAAGTTTTTTTAGTGGAGTGATCTACTTGCAAGTTTTCAGTCAGTTTAATGACTAATATGCCATTTAACCCCTCAAAATACAAAGCAAAACCTACTTGATTTATCTTGGAGCGTAACTCCCCGTTATCTCCTCACAATCAAAGTAGAACCCCTACAAGCTGGTCTTAGAGCGTAACTCCCCGTTACCTCTTCACAGGCAAGTAGTACCCCTACGAACTGGTCTTAGAGCGTAACTCCCCGTTACCTCTTCACAGTCACGTAGTATCCCTTACGATCTTATCTTGGAGCGTAACTTCCCCTTTACCTCCTCAAAGATACGTAAAATTCCTGCGTAGACTATGTTCCTCTACAACAATGTAGGTCTTGGATCTGGGTCTTAGGTCTTGGGTCTTTCCTTTTCCTCACGGTGCAAAGACACCCAACTCCCCGTCGGCGTGTCTAGGACTTGGGTCTTAGAACAAGGATCACATCACTTCACTTTCACCTCACTAACAAAGTCTAGACAACAAGTACTACGACTTTTAATATCCCTGTTTCAGAAAAGAAAGTAGTGGACTAGTATGTTGCAGTACTAGATCAGAGTGACAAACAAATATATATAAAATAGCCGAAGCAACAGTATATATAAATGTGAGTCGGGGTAAGTCACCTAGAGACAAGGACGAACCACTCGAGAGGGTGAGTCACTTTGTCAAAAGGACGAACCACACATTGTGTGCTAACGTGTATGCAATAAAGTAAATGTGATGCTAAAGTAAATTGCGTATGTAAAGCGTATGAATGCAATGCAGTGCTTTAAAGTAAATATGCTAAAGTAAAGTGCGATATGTAAAGCGTATGATGCAATGCAAGTACAAAATGTAAATATATATATATATATATATATATATAATATTTATAGGGAATATAAGGTCAAGATATAGACCAAATATTTTTGACTTGAATGTGATGAAATACGTTTTCTAACTACTTAGTTATTAAAGGCCTTGACAAATAATAATATAACTAACCTATGGCCTTTAAAACAACACAAACCAAACTCACGAAAATAAGACTCGACGTGTGAGTTGATTTCTTACACTTTATAAATCAAGGAGTATTTATGTTTATGTCGTACCTCGACTTATACACAAAAACTCAACTCAAAATAAAAGTGAGTTACCTTGCAAATATTCGAGGAGTCTTTAGCTTATATCTCTATATGAGATTTATACTGATCGACTCAAACTCGTAATAAGAGCTTGGTTTAGATACTAAAACTCAACAAGGAAGCCTTTTGCTTATGTCGTATATATCGACTTATACAAAGTAACTTCGACTCGGAATTAAAGTAAATAAGTGTTGTATTTAATCCCTAAATAAATTAAGGATATTAACAACCAACTAAGGAGAAAGAAAAACTACTAACTCGCTTAGTTTAGTTCACTCTTTATATATACGAAAAAAGAAGAGAAGATTAAAGCTCGTGTATATATAAATCGCAAACAAGACCAACTATATATATATACTAAAAATCGAAACAAGCAAGATCTATATATATATAGTATAGCCGAATATTATATATATAATATAGACAAGAAGTAACTAACTTATGACCCTTGTGCTCTATAGTAAGAGACAACAATATTTCTTATGAAATCAAGGGATACGAGTTAGGATCTTGTACAAGAGTTCGTATATACACTTAAAAATCAAGTAAGTAAGGTGTATACACTACTAAACATGTACCTACTGATATTATATATATAATATAACTAACCAACTTATAACCCTTGAGATCTAGGAAGAAATCAAGAGAAAAAGCTAGTTTGAAGCCTAAATCGCATAAAAAGGGTCGCCGGAAAAAGTCACCGGAATAACAACTTTTGGTACAACTTTGGGGGCAACAAAACAAGTCTAGGGGATGCTAAGATATGGTAAGTGGGTAGCCAAAAGATACTTGTATGGTGTGTGTGTTATTTGAGCATGCAAATGTGTTTATAAGCTTGATAGGAGTTAGATCTATGAAAGAACTAAGCTTATAACTCAAGAACTCTTAGAGATGAAATATATCAGTTGTGTAGAGCTTCTTGGGAAAGAAATTTGCAGCATAAACTTGGCTCAAATGGCTTGAGGAGAAGTGTGGGGGGTGGGGGTGTATTTAAAGAAAGAAATTAGGGTTTTTGGTGGGGATGAGGGGACAAGAAGTACAAAGGGATAAGGTAAGGTACAAAAATTCAAATTCATGTTCCCTCAGCAGTACTAACCCACTAGGATGCATGGAAAAATGTGCAAACAACATTCAGTTAATTAATAAAGCTAATAAATACGAAATCGAACGTTACAATGACGAATATGACGTTTTTCAAAACATGCACCAAAAATTATGAAAATTTGGGAACCAACTGGAAATATTCCAAGTAGGTCATGGTCAAAATCCTATTCAATTTGGAGTTGACCTTCATTGACTTTTAATTAACCAAACAATCAATTACGTATCGAAAGTACAGGCCAAAAATAAAAGTCACCCAAAAATCATGAAAAAAATCCTAAAATTCTTTTTAAATATTATAGTGACATTCCTCAAGTTTCAAGTCAATTGGACATGTTTAACTATTATTTCGAGAAAAGGATCGTTTCGTTGTCCCTATAGCCCGAAATAATATTCGATAGTCATTTGTCGGAACTAGTCGACGTTTGGACTAAAGTTTTGACTTGAAATATATTCAAACATAATATTCCTAAATTAATAATGACTATGAAGTCCAAGGAATATTTATGCTTGAATTAAAATGCATTTTATCCGAATAAATAAGACAGTTAGAGACTTTAGGGATAAAATCTGCATTTTACATATAGGCAGGACTTTGTTGAAGATAAATTGAACAAATATGTTTAGAAAATATATTTAAAATATATTTCCTTGAAAACCTTTAAAACAGACACTCTTTTAATTTAATAAAGTATTTTCTATCTCGTAAAAGCAGTGTCAAAAGTACAGTATTTGTTCATCTTCAGTCTTTGCCTCAAAATAAATTAGATTTGATTTTATCATTATTTTGATAAATCTCATCTAATTATATGTCGAGAGAAAATCATTTTGTTTCGTTTATTAAACGGTTTGACCCAGTTTGACTTTCCACTCGTTGACTGTTACTTCGAATATCCTAAGGGGGGATTACTATGTTAATTAATAACTTCCTAACCCTAATTTAATTTACACTTATCGTTAAGACAAAATTAATCAAAACTTAATGAAAAGGCTGTATATCACAATTAGTACTCATAATATTTGGATAAAGACTCAATTCACTACTAATTTTCAAAGTTTTAACACGTCAACTCATTTTAACGCGAACAGATTTTATAAACGACAGATTTTGATATACTTAAAGCCGAATTTCAGAAAACTCGAAGAATGAAAGATGTAGATAAATAAGATATCTTTCCAAGGATAGTAAAATCATGAAAATCTGATAAATAACGAATTAAATACGAATTTTGTAAGAACTCGACAAAGATACAAAGCATAACACAATATACATACGATGATCCGAAAACTAAAAATGTTAACTAGATTCGATAATCAAAATCATCTATATATAAACATAACATATATCCACATAATTCAAAACAATAACTTATGTAATGATTTATACAATATCATGTAAAGACTCATACAAAATCATATCGCATAGATTATACCACAAATAGGGGTTTTGATAGCGATCACTCTATACACATGTAAGGGATCACTTATACATATTATCACATACATACATACATACATATAAATATACACAAGTGTATGATTACCGATACAAAGAGTGATCTTGATGAAGTGGTTCACAGACTATTCTTCTTCCTTCCACCCCTTAACCAATTCTTCTTTTTTCTTTCTGATTTTTTTTGTATTCTCTATTTGTAAGTATAGTATATAATCTATCTAACAGTGACATTAACAACCATAACTATTCTATAAATACTATTTCTAATTAATACTATTATTCTAATATTTATCGTATTTCAATTTTTAAAAAAAGAAAATCCTTTTAAACCTATAAAAAATAAATTATTTATTAGGTCAACCCCATAAAATAAACTGTAAGACTATTATTTACAAACAAAATATTAATAAAAATTAAATTATAAAAAATGGGGTTATTACAACTGTGGAGTTGTGATCCGGGATCGAATGTGGAGAACTACCTCAAACAATCTAAATCAATTTTTTTAGGTTATTAGCAAGCAAATATGTGCACATTATCTTCAAAGACGGGGCCCTTAATTTTGAAAATAAAATGAAGGCATGTACTGGAGGAATGATTTTGTCAAAACAGTGTCAACTTAGATACATCTTTTCAGGCCCCTCCAAAGGTGATACACTTGTAGTCACGGAAATATAAGCTTTTAAGTTCATATTTAAAATTATCAAGGAAAAATGGCCTGAGGAAAAGGTGGTAGTTTGTTTGGATGCATAAGTTATTGTAAATGAATACACTAAAGTGAAATTGGGCTTAACACTGAGCAATCCACTATTAGACTTTAGTGACATTAATCCGAGGAATTCAAACGTACGGGCTTGTTATATCAAAAGAGACTAGAACTCAAAAGTAGACGAACTAGCCAAGGAGCGAATGAGAATGCCCAAATTAGTGGCATGATGGCTATAATAAAATAGAGAATAAAGTGGAGAAAACAACATTAGCTTAAAATTCAAATTGTTGAAGATACAAGGAAACACAGTGACGTTAGCATGCGTGTGGAGAAAAGCAAATGCAAGCATTGAGCCGGATTTCTCTCTCTCTGAGGATAGGCAATTAGAGTCCCAATATAGGTCATTATAACATACACATTGGAAACTAACAAAAAAAGCATTTGTTGTCTATACATCCAGTTTATATATGCACATTCTATTGCATGTAACAGCCATAAAACAAACAATCTCTAGTAGAGCCTTCTTCTCAAAACAAATCCATGGATATTCATTGGATCCCACCACCAGTAGGAACCATAAAAATCAAATGGTGAACTATATTGCAGGGTCTATCCAACACCTTTCTCCCCTTGCAAATCAACTATGGGCCATCATTTATGTGGGAATGCGGAAGGCGTATGTGGAAACTGCTCATCATATCATTGTAGAGACTAATAACATGGAAACTTTTGGAGTGCTAAAATACTATAACCAAGGGGTGCATGCGGAAATGGCTGATGTGGTTCAACAGATAATTATTTTGAGGAAGGTTCCAAGTTGGACATACAATATAAGGTATGTATACCCTAGAAGGAATAAGGTGGCCACTTATTTGGTTTTGCTGGGTGGAGAGCTATTCGATAGCCTAAAACATCTTCTTTGAACCAACAGGGCATGTAGGATGTTAGATATATTAGTGTAATTGGATTGACTAGTTAACAATATGATTGTATATTGGATTAGATAGTTGTAAAATTCAAACAAAATACATAATCACTCTCTGTTCTTGTTTTCTGATTTTATCCAGTTGAAAAGTTTGGATAACCACCAAATTATTTCAATCTGAAATTGTTTGTCAAGACTACAGAATAATCTAAGTTATCATCAACTTTTCACTACATAGGAGAGCTAATGGATCTGCATATCAGCCTTGGTCCGCATGGTGCTCAGTTCGTGGATGTCCCAATGTAGCAAGAAGAAATGGAGCACTTGGAAATGGCACTAGGAAATGGATTGGGGGTGGGGCCTAATGAGGTGAGTATGGTTGTTGCTTTTATGATGAATATAGGGTTTCAACCAGGCGCACAAAACAAAAATGTACTACATGGAGCAGTAGATATTCATGACTTGATGTATGAAGATGAGATCGATGAAGAATAAGAAGTTAGCAAAGGAGAAAAAAGTCCAGTTGTCAAACAACAGGTGTCATGAATAGGGTAAGGTCAAATAGGGGGTCAAGTAGGGCTATTTGCATGCTTCATTTCAGGTGTTTAATGTTCAGGTGTCTTGTTCCTCATGGTTTATTGTCCAGGTGTTAAGCAGTTATGTCCTAAGTTTGGTTGGTAGAGTCAGTGTCTTTGCTAGTGTCAGTTTCATTCCTAGTACGTCTAGTGGCAACGGTTGCAGGGAGTCTGTACTAATGCTCTTGCTTTTTAAATGAAATGGATTTAAAAAAATAAGATTATTTACACCGAATTATAATTATCATATTTCCAAAAATATAAATGTATTAAAAATCTACCAATAATGATTATTTCCATCTACGAACTGTATAATTTTAAATATTATAATATTGAGATTCTATAAATATTGAAGTTATTTTACGTATTCGTTTAATGTAATATATTTTTAAATAATATACTCCCTCCATCCCATAAATTTTGTTTCAGGTTGACTTTTCAAAATCAAATTAATCCAACTTTGACTAAAAATTAAAAATAATAATTTATTATTTATTAAATTTATTTATTGGTCAAAGTTTGTTATGATTTTTTTTTAAAAATATCAAAATTTGTTATGACATTCTTTTAAAAATATATATTATTATTTAATATATTTTATTTATTGATCAAAATTGATTAATTTGACTTTGAAAAGTCAAATAAAGACAAAATTTATGGGACGGAGTGAGTAATAAAATTATACTAATCTTGAAGTGTCTTAAAGTCTTAAATAATAATATATATTTATTATTATTATTATTAAATAAATTAATGGAATTTTTTTCATAATAAAAATTTAAATACCTCTATACAACACGAATGAATTTTATAATAAATTATTATTTTTATTTCTGATGTCTTATTTTAAATATTTAGGTAACATATAAGAAAATCTTAATATTTACTCAATTATTATAAACATATAAAAGAATCCACTACTATTTGTAGAAAGATCTCGGGTGTGAATCATTTTTTCATCTAATGTCATGCCGTCTTTTCCGGGCCATATGGAGAATGTGGTTAGAAATTCATAATTACTCAGGTTATGGAAGAAGGATAAGAAGGAACCGAGAAGCAAAAAAAGTAGTAAGATAGCGGTTCTTTCCATATCGATAAAGCGGGTTTCGACTTTTTTTCCGGAAAGCCAGTCATTATATTCCACTTTAAGCTAATGATGAGTTGTTGCCTCGTCGAATAGCCGATTTTCGTGATCAAACTAGAGGTGACCAAGCGCATCCACGCCCAGACCGATAAACTATTCATACCAAAAGGGTAAAATTTATGTCTCAACGAATCACACGTAGAGGTATTTATTCCACATTTGCATTTAATAGTCCAATTATCTGCCCCGCCTTCATATTTCAATTCAGAACCCTAACCGAAAAAGATCGAGAGGGGCCGAAACCCCTAAATCAAAAACGAAAACGTCTTTATGGATTGATTATGAGTCTAAATATCGTAAGAAATGGTATACGGACGATAAAACAAGAATAGGAAGCCTACGGGCCTCAGTTTCCGACCAAGTTCGGGGAGATTGCCTAATAAAGGAGTAAAAATAGGGACAAACATCTACATATTTGAATATTTATTATTTAAAAAATCATATTGAACATTTATTATTTAAAAAAGCATATTGAATATTTGAGCACGATTGGATAGTCCAACTGCCCAAGTGGTAATGCATCTGTAATCACATGTTCTAAATCGACTCTGACTGATCCGAGATTGTTTAAAACAAATACTCATTTTCAAGGTTATAAGTCAAATTAGGTAAAAAAAACATATAATTTATAATTTGATAAGAGATTTCATATTACTATAATATACTCCGTAGATGATTAAACCGTCTAAATTCAAGCTTTAATCTTTTATGAGTTTATAAGCGTAAACTTTAGTGACAAAAGTACTAATAACCTTTTCTTATTTACGAATCCAATCCAACAAAAACCTCTCCTCCCAAACAAAGCCCTAAATTACACACATATACATACATACATACATTTCCGGCAATGGATGACGGCGAAGGCGGCCTGAGCTTCGATTTCGAGGGCGGACTCGACTCCGGCCCCACCCAACCCACCGCATCCGTCCCAATCATCCACCACCCTCCTTCACTCCCCGCTGTTTCCGCCGCGAACACACTCCACTCTGTGCCGCCGGCGGATGTTCCAGATCAAGCGCCGCCGGCGAACTTCTCAGGCCGGCGGAGTTACCGGCAGACAGTGTGCAGGCACTGGCTTCGAAGTTTGTGTATGAAAGGTGAAGCCTGTGGGTTTTTGCACCAGTATGATAAGTCTCGGATGCCGATTTGTCGATTTTTTCGACTTTACGGAGAGTGTCGGGAGCAGGATTGTGTTTATAAGCATACTAATGAAGATATCAAAGAGTGTAATATGTATGTGTAGCTCAATTTCACTTTCAATTTAGTTTCGTTGATTATATGTTTATGTTTCGATGAATTTACGACCTTTGTTGTTTTTATAATGTCGTGATTTTGATTAATAATTGACATTAGAGTGTTGGAATGAGCAATGCTATATGTTATGAATTAAGTTGCAATTGTGGTATTGAATTGAAATCTATTTTTATATATTGAATGTGAGTACTTTGGAGGAGGATGAAGTTTTCAATGTGAATTATAATGGTTTTATGTGGTAAAGGCCTAAAGGGTGTAACAATGTATAATTCTCTATGAGGGGATATATTGGAATTGGAAACTTGTAATAATTAAGGCTAAATTAAGACGAGGCTTAGGTGTTACATCTTGATGTTGCCTGTTTGGAGGCATTTTTGTTGTCTTCATTTTGTAACTTATGTGATAATATGATAGATGATATTTGTTAAATAGTATGTATTGATGAATGTTAGTTAGTTGGCATTATGCGAGGTCGTGAAAATTGTTTGATATCTTATTGGATCAATAATTTGTTAGGAGCTTATTGATGTAGAGTTTTATGTTGGCGCAGGTATAAGTTGGGATTCTGTCCGAATGGTCCCGATTGTCGCTATAGGCATGCAAAGCTGCCAGGGCCTCCACCTCCGGTGGAAGAAGTACTTCAAAAAATTCAGCAACTGACGTCACACAGTTACAATAACTCGAACAGATTTTATCAAAATCGTAACCCTAATCATACTCAACATGCAGAAAGACCTCAGGTTCCACCGGGTGCTAATGGTGTTAATCAAGTAATGAAATCTACAACCGAGTCACCCAATGTGCACCAGCAGCAACAGCAAAAGACCCAGCAACCAGTCATCCAGGCCCAAGTCCAGAATCTTCCTAGTGGCCAGCAAAATCAAGCTAGCGGATCTGCTATTCCCCTGCCTCAAGGAATATCTAGGTTCGTTCAGAGTTCATAGGTTTTGAATCAGGTCTTGTAAATCGCTTATTGTATTTAAATATGAACATCATTCGAAAGATCTATCTAATATATTATTTGTAATGTTATTTGTGGGGGTCTAATTGAATAAGTTGTTATGTTTCAACACATTTTGTTATATACTGATGCTATTTATTAAATATTCTAATTCCATGTTTTCTTTGTTCATCGGCCTTCATTGTGAAGGAGGATATTTTAGTTCATTCTGGTATTGTGGCTTGTTTACATTTGACCTCGATAATAATTTTTGACTGATGAGCATATATGGAAATTTCAGTTTTGTATGTTTAAATTATTTAAGTATTTGATTGGAATAAAACTTAAGTTATATCAGAAAATGTTGATTTTGGGCACTGCAAATATGGTAATTGAGATGTGTAAATAGTATCATAATTTTTCCATATATCATGGTCTTTTTTCTCTTTCTCTCTTTCAATTTATTATATGCTAAACTTTATTAGAAATACTGATTTTATTTTGGACAGAATAACCTATTTAGCTGTTATATGCTCAATATTTTAATTGAAATGAAGTCTTAAATTACAATAAACAAGACTGTAAATTCTTGCATGCACAGTGGGTTTTATATGTCTTGTTGCAGCCTATAGAGACTTGTTTATCTGCAGAAGTCAAGGTTTTATCCTTGTAAGTTGTAGCACTTTTTTCTTTTATTTCTGCTATGTTGTTTCTCCATAGAAGCTACATTGCTGTAGAATGTGGTACTTGGATTTAATTGATATCATTTTTGATCTGGATCTTAATTTTTATTAGCTTCGTGCAGTTCTTCTTTGTTAATGTTAGTCGGGTAATATCCAGTCATAACACCCATACCCTCCCTTGGTTACTCATTCCCGCTTCATGTTGCATGAGCTTCAATTACGTTGAAGCTTCCTCACAGCCATTTTGCCTATGATGCCAGCCTCGATCCCTTTCGCTTTTCCCTCGGATCATTGGCTTGGCTCAGTGGCGACCAGTACTCAATCAACTCAGTAATTTCCTAATTACTTGGAGTAGCAGCTATCAGAAAAGAAGATATTGCATATAAGACAGCACCTTTCTAAGTGGCTGATTGTAGATTTTGCGAGTTTAACTTTTCATTTCATTGGATAGCTTGTATGGCTGAAAGGGTTCTAATATTATATGCGACATGTAGGCTTGGGATGAAAGGCTAAAGGTAGAAGATTAATACTTCTAATTACTGAGTAGCTTTTCTACTCCCTTCTTAGGAAACTTAGCCTGAAATAATGGTCAAATTGACCAAACTACGACCTAAGTTAAACAATCATTCTCTTACATTCCTCTAGTTCCGGTAACTGAATTGTAAAGTAGCTAAACCTAGTGCCTTATAGTTATTGGCAAAAATAAAGTTACTAATCTTTATCTATGAGAATATATGATCTACATTTACAAGTATCGAACCCTAGAACTTAATATTAATAAATAAAAAAATTGTTGCCAAGATCCGAATTCTAGACCTTTCCTAGCACAGAAGTCGAGTGCCCGTGTCGACAGACAACCAAAGATTCTCTTTTAGCTTATTATATATAGGATATAGTTAGATCAGAAGGAACTAGTGATTGTGGTTGTTAGTTACAGAAATTATGATCGGAAATAGATCCCCCCCCTCCCCCCCAAAGGAATCTAATCCCAAAATTGTTGGACATCTATCAAGTGTATTTTCTAAATAATGACTTACGGCTTATTTTGTCTCTTATCTGTAGTTCATTTGGATTTTTGTTGGTTTCAATACTCATTGTCCATTTGAAAAACTAGGTATTTTGTTGTCAAAAGTTGCAATCGAGAGAATTTTGAATTGTCTGTGCAACAAGGAGTTTGGGCTACGCAGAGGAGCAATGAAGCTAAACTTAATGAAGCTTTTGATTCGGTGGAAAATGTTGTTTTGATATTTTCAGTGAACAGGACTCGGCATTTCCAGGTGGGTTCAAGACTTACCCCTCAGCAAAGTTGTGCTAATCGCACAACAGATCAATATGAGTTTAATTTTTATAAGTATCCACACTGGTACATTTCTTTTCCTTGTAAGAACTTTCTTTTATAACAGGCAGCTGTCTTGTATAAAATTTCTGGATTAATTTATTTTTTGGTTTTCTAGGGCTGTGCAAAGATGACATCTAAAATCGGTGGGTCTATTGTGGGCGGAAATTGGAAGTATGCCCACGGAACGGCCCATTATGGAAGAAATTTCTCAGTTAAATGGTTAAAGGTACGGGGTTTGTGTACTGATTTAATTGCTCTGGACTGCTATACGTTAATCTGAACTGTACATGTCTGCATCACTTATTGGCTAGTAACTTACACCCCAGTGAACGTTGTGATGCATCTGTTTTTGGGAGGTAGAGACAATTTGAACATGTGTGTGTGTGTTGAAATGCTAAAGCAGTTCGTCTTTTTCTTCTCCCTTCTCGGCAATAGTCAACCATTTTGAGTAATAAGATCAAATTATTTGTCTCCTTTTTACCTAGTGTCCTCAAACTGGCATATAACACAAGCCTTCGACACGAGCAAGTTGGGCCATAAATACCTGGCTTTAGAAATGTAAGCTTGTAATAACTGCTTGTACACATGCTAGGGGCTTTGGTGATGCGTGGTCAGGAATTACCATAAGCTTGAATACATTTCAGTCTATGATATGTTAATTTGTAGGCCTACATATTAGTTTTAAAATTTTAATATAACTTCTAATATTTATTCTGAGTATTTCACAAAGTATAATAGTATATGTATGATCTCGATATATATAAAAGTAAGATTACTGAAAAACATGTGATAATCTATTATTTATGATTTGTTATCTTTAAAATCAAGATGATAAATATTTTCTCTTGTAAGTATCAGGTTCTATATTTCATTTTCTTTTCATAAACTTTGTGTAGTACATGGAATGTGAATCTCGAATTTTCAGTTCCTTTCTCCTTATAATATTTTCTGCGCTGGAAAACTTTTGCTGGTTAACTATGTTCCTTTTATGTAGTAAGCGGTAGCAACCAATGATTCATTTATTTCACCACTAGATACTTACTAATTCTATTGGCACTGTCCTTGGATATAAGTTAGATAAGAGAAAATTTTATTGTTGAAGAAAAAGATTAGAATGCATGTAGGGAATAGTCTTCGTAAAAAAAAATCAGAAGAAATATTATATTTACAATTTGGGAAATGTAGGGCAGTGGTCCTCAAAACCATGGGAAATGATAACCTCATCTTGTATAATATATATTTACAATTTGTTGTTTGCTTCCCCCGAAACCACGTATACCCAAAATAGCCCCTCCAAATATATTCTTGGTTCCATCCCTGCCTTTATCTCTCTCATTTTTCTTCTGTTGTCAAGTTATCGCTCTTCTTTAACATATGGTTGCATATGTTATTGACTTATTGGATGTTTATGCAAGGAGTGATCTGCTGAGGCATACATTGTCTGTATCATGTTTACTCTACAGTGCATTTATGATTATACTACATGTCTATATATACTATTGTATCGATGATGATTGTAATGTCTTATATATACAGCTTTGTGAACTATCCTTCCACAAAACACGCCATTTGAGGAATCCATACAATGAGAACTTACCAGTCAAGGTAAGCATTGTTCTTATGATATTTCCAGTAAAATCAACTCAACTTGATTGATTTTCTTTTGTAGTCTTGTGTTAACTATAGTACATTCCAAAAGTTTTGTCGAGTTTTTGAGAGGAAACGTATAGCTCTATCTCTAACAGTATAGTAATTTTTAGGAGCTCTAGTCTTTTTTCTTATGCAGTTATGCTGATTGAATTCCAGAATACCAGTGTGATGGATAAAGACAGGCATAAGACTGTTATTCTAGAAGTTGTAAGTTACAAAGATATTCCTCTGCCCTCGTCTACCTTCCCAGAATTACTGCAAGAATAACATTGGGTAGTTAGCCTAATAGCCTCCTGTACACAACAATAAGCTGTCTTATAACATGATAGAGTAAGTACAGTTAGGAATCATTATACAAAGTAGTAGAGAGAGGAAGCGGGGAATTGTAAATGCCAGTTGTTTCAGGAACTTATTCAAGGAGCACAAGGACAACTTGCTTTCAAATTACTAGCTTACTTGGTGTACTTATCGACCTACAGTGCATACATTACACTCAGGGATACAGGATAGTGCCATCTGACTGCGTGTGTGCAGAAGCCCCATTTTGGAGGAGTTCACTACAGTTAATCAATTACGAATGTTATTTTTGTCAAAATTGGCAGTTGTCAATTTCTCAAATACATTACAAGTAAACTCACTTCAAAGAACAGCTCTTGACATTTTTTCCTTAAAAAACTCTATATGCGCTATTTCTTGAATCTTTTATTGAGAAAACACTCCCATGAGGTACAATGCGAAAGCCTAAAAGTGATTTAAAGTAGGCAGAATTAGGAAGGCAGTTTTAGGGTTAATAAATGTCAGTTTAAAGGGTAAAAAGCTAGCGGACTCATAAATAGCTAGCAGTAATGATTGCAGAAGATATATATTTTCTGTTAAAAATATAGGGGTTGTCCTTGTTTGGATGGCATGAAACGGGGGGCGGAGTTGGAATATCATATTAACTATGTAATGGATTCTCATGGATTCATTGCTTATCCCATTCCATTTCATCAAACTAGCCTAACCTACATTTCTTCCGGTTTAAAATAAATGGCCATTCCTCTCGCTCATCACAAAAATTACATTGTATCATTTTCTCACTTTCACCTCTTCCATCCTTTCGACCTACCTGTACTTTTCTTCACATTTATGATTTTTCATTTATTTCCCACCATTCCATTCCAACTAACCTAAAAGAGCATTATGTTGTATTTGGTTGGAGAGAAAGGAATGGAATGAAATAGGTGAAATTAATGGGAGACAATAGAGATAAAGGAATTATTTGGAAAAAAAATGAGAGTACAAATTTGTTATGATAAGAAATGTGAAGAAAATAGGTATGATGAAGAATGGAGCATTCCTTCTCAAATTGGTAGTTTGAGCTCTAGTTTATATTGTTAGGAATGGAATGGAGGTATGAATGAATTTTTTAAACATTTACTCATATTATAGTTCAAATTTCATTCCATTACCTCCAATTTCATTCATCCCAACCAAATACAACATTAGTGTCACCGGTAGAGTGTACGATGAGAAGTACATAATTAATTTAACGAAGTTAGCATTATCTTGAAGAAGGTTTAAATTTTCACTTAATGTACTCCATGATGTTTCGGTGAATAAGACATTAGGCCTTTTTTTGTGCTAGATCTGGTGTGTGTATCATTTATTCGTTGAATAATCAATTGTAAGTAATAAAATGTATTTGCATTCGAGTTAACTGCCAAGTACAACTATTTAGGCCTTATTTGGTATTGTTGTTGCAGACAGCAAGAACAACTTTTAGCTGAAAAGCAGGCAACAAATTGTTTGGTAAAATTTATAAGCCGATTTTTGGAAAAGTGTTTTTGTGTTAAAAGTCGCGGTTAGAAAAAGCAGGTCCCCGTGCTTTTGAAAAAAGTTGTTTTTCAGCTTTTGCGGGAAACACTACATGTTTCACTATCAAGCCTCCCCAAAAATATTGTTTTTGTATATTATATCTTAAAACATGCACATATCAAAAATATTACCAAACAACTATTTTATTTTTCTAACAGCACTTTCTCCCGCATCACAACAACAACAATCCCAAACGGAGTTAATCTCTTTGTGTACAAAGTTCTTAGCTTGTAACTTAGCACAAATACAAAAAAAAAAAAAATCTTAGCTTGCATGTATTATATAATAGCCTAAATCTAAAGCCAGTGTTATATGACTGTTTCCGTGTTGGAACCTTAGTTGAAGGACCTGAATTAATATTTTCAATAAAAAATATATTTAAATTAAAACATTCAGGATCCCCTGCTGCTTCATGTTCATTGACACTTGTTTTTTCTGGAGGCAGTAGTAACATGGGAGTATTTGGTCGTTATTCGAAAGAATGGTGTAATATGACATTATTAGAATAAATTTGTGTGGATGCATTGTGTGATCTTCATTGGTTAGTTGATTGCTAATAATGTAATAATCAACTGACTACTGCATATATAAAAACTATTATATGTTGATGGATAGGCAATTAGGCACCTATAATGCACGTCTCTAATACTGTAATGCAAGATGAAAAAAGTGTTAAGACAGAGAAAATGTATCATGTACCTCGTTAAATATATTGTTCAGTTAATCTTTTAACTTCCTGTATTTTGGAAGACGATTATGGTAAGCCTAATCTGAGCGTCATGCTACCCAAACAGATTCTTATTATTGTGGCGTTGATCATGTGATTGCAGATCAGCAGAGACTGCCAAGAGCTGGAGCCCTCAATTGGGGAGCAGTTGGCTTCCCTGCTTTATCTTGAGCCAGACAGTGAACTGATGGTACTTGTATTTTATTATTTGTTGACCTTTTCAAAGTACTGTGAACATAAACATAAGTAGAGAAATAATAAGATAAAAATTTATATTATTATGGTAGAAACATAATGTTTCTAATTTTCATATTGGAGGCGTGAAGCATAAGTGCATAATTGCTATCTGGATGTGAACTGTGTACTGTACGCGTATATATAATTATATACTATCCCACATCAAATGTTGTATACATTGTTTGTTTATGCTAATGGATTATTGCTCTAGATGACTATCTTTTTTTCCTAGAACAAAAAAATAAACGAAAACGGTTTAATATAGTTTAGATTTCAGTGTGAGAGCTCAAATTTTTTGTGTAACTGTTAACTCAATGGTGATGGCGGCATATTGTCAAATTTCATATTGATTTCACTTCAGAGTTTGCTAGCTAGTATTATACGAGAACATGTAAAATGATTTTAGAAGAATTTTTTTGTTGCAGGAAATTTCACTTGCGGCAGAGTCGAGACGAGAGGAGGAGAAGGCCAAGGGAGTTAACCCCGAGGACGGTACTGAAAATCAAGATATTGTTCCATTTGAGGACAACGAAGAGGAGGAAGAAGAAGAAAGCGATGAAGAGGATCAGAGCTTTAGCCAGGGATTTCCAATGGCGGGGCAAGGTAGAGGTAGGGGGAGGGGCATGATGTGGCCTCCTAACATGCCTCTAGCACGAGGTGGCAGACCAATGCCTGGAATGCGTGGTTTTCCTCCCGTCATGATGGGGCCTGATGGATTTTCTTACGGGCCTGATGGTTTTCCTGTGCCAGATATTTTTAATATGGGACCCCGTGGTTTTGGTCCATTTGGCCCTAGATTCTCTGGTGATTTTGCTGGCCCTGGAGGCATGATGTTTCAAGGCCGTCCTTCTCATCCCGGAAACTTTCCAGGTGGATTTGGAATGATGATGGGTCCTGGAAGAGCTCCTTTCATGGGAGGTGGACCCGCAGGAAGAGCTGCTCGTCCTGGAGACATGCTTCCCATGTATCCTCATGCTCAATCTCAGACCTCAAACAGGGGTAAGAGGGATCAGAAGGCAACATCAAATGATAGGAGCGATAGATATAGTGCAGGCTCAGATCAAGGCAAGGGTTTAGATGTGGCAGGCTCGGGTGGGCAGGATGATGTTTCACAGCATCAGAAAAGAATAAATGCCCAACAAGAAGATCATATAGATGCTGGAAATAGCTTCAAAAATAATGAAAGTGATAGCGAGGATGAGGCGCCAAGGAGGTCGAGACATGGAGATGGGAGAAAGAAGAGGCGAAGCTCTGAGCGAGATGCTACTGCAGGTTCTGAAAACCAGGAATAGAGAATGACATTAACTTGTGATTAATATAATGGTGATTCTTATAAGAACGGCAACTGTACGATATTGAGAAAAAATATTAATCTCGTGTGAAAATTAAAATGCAAGGTTACTAAATTGTGTTTCCTTGTGAGGTGGAAACGATATCTTACATTCTCACCCATTGTATAATATGTGTATGAAAATATAGGTGAAACTGAGGATAGGACATGTTAGTTGCTTGTACTCTATTGCACAGCTAGTGATTCCTGGGTTGTCATCCCTATATGAGTTGAATCGGTATGTGTATTATTATTTCCTTGCTGCATTCTGTTTAGGGATGTTTCATGAGATAACACGGTGCAGATACTTTCCAGGATCAAGGTTTACAATACTTGCTCTATTGATCATCAGTTTTTACTAGCACTTTATAGGTGTCAAACAAGCAAGTGTTTTGTTGTGCTGTACTGTATGGGGCATGATTTTAATTATGCAATCCTGCATTACCTTTTTACCTGTATTAATTAGATTTATATTGCGTTTAAGAATATATAAATCTTTCAAAATGATGGATATTAAATTATAGAAATTTAGTTGTCGTTGTAAAATCTTAAATTTATATTTATATTTAAATGTTTTAGAATTTAAATGAAAGTCAAATTCAAATTCCCTTGATTATCTAAATATTTTATTTGATTAAATTCATAATTTCAAAATATGAGTTTTCGAATAAATGGTTAAAATTCAAAGAATGTAAATTTTGTAGTTAGTTAATGTTTTCTAAAATTTTACAAAGACAATAAATACAAGAGTTTCGTTTGTTTTAATACAACGGAGCAATGTAACTATAATTTTTTTTTTTAAACTGGCATGTATTACATCGTTTGACTGCATGATTATAAAAATACTGGGTGTTGGCCTTATATGTCATAATTTGGGGAGAAAATGCCCTAAATGTCACACCCAAAAAAATGGTCCTAAATAGCACTCCAAAACGCTACATCGTGTAGCGTTTTGAAAAAAAAAAACTCCCTAAAACGCTACTCTAAGTTGCGTTTTGAGCCCAGAACCTAAGATAAAGTAGCGTTTTTCCCCGAAAAAATTAAAAAAAAGTACAAAACGCTACACGAAATAGCGTTTTCACCCCTTTTCCAGCACGCCACACTATGTGAGTGCTATTTAGGGTCATTGCTACGGGTTGTACCATTTATGACATTTTCTCCCTCAATTGTGACATATAAGACCTTTTCTAAAAAATACTTCCTATATATATCTCAAATTATATGTCCTATTTAATTTTTTGCAGTTAAATTGATTCAATTTTGTTTGAAAATTAAATATATTATATAATTGAAAAAAATAATAAAAATATATTATTAAAAAATATATGTAATTTATTTTAAAATATAATTTTCAATTTTTTAAAATTATAAAGTTTTAATTTTTTACTTATAAAAAATTAAATATAATAAATAAATTGGGACCGAGATGTATCTATCAATATCTACTAGATCGAATAAAATTATACAGAGAAATGGCCTATAATGTCACCATTTAGTAACATAATGCCTATAATGTCATTAATGAGATAGATGACCCAAAATGTCACTCCAAGAGTTTTGTTTTTTAGCTTCAGACGCTACTTCGTCTCACGTCTTTATTTAAAATTAAAACATAACCCACACCAAACATAACACACAATCTACCCACACCTCTCTGCTACACAGCTGAGTACGCTTCCCAATTCTAGCAACCATGAATATAGAGGTAATATTCTAGGGTTTAGTCGTATTCCAGAGGTAATTATGTGATGCATATAGATTTATAGATGTATGTATTGTTGTGTTGGGATTTTATTTGGGATGTGTTTTTATTATGTAATGCATATTTGTGTTGTGTTTTGGGTAGTAGGTTTTGATAGAAACTGCTTGTGGAGCTCCAAAACGCTATTTCATGTGGAGTTTTCTTAACAAAATCGTGAGTTTGTATTGCGTTTTCGGCTGAAACTGAACTTGATGTAGCGTTTTTTTAATATTTCACAAAAACGTTGGTTAAAGTCGCGTTTTCATCCTGAACACAATATCAAGTACCGTTTTATTGTTAAACTAAGCTTAATGTAGCGTTTTGATTACTTTTTTTATATAATTTTTGATAGGAACATGACTTAAAGTCGCGTTTTAAACTAAAACTCAACACAGTACAGCGTTTTGATGTTTTTTTAAATAAAAATTAACAGAAAAAACTCAGCACAATCCAGCGTTTTTGGTAAAAGTCGATATCATACCGCGCGTTGAAGTTACATTTTGGGCCAATTTACTAAAATATGACATTTTGGGCATTTTCTTTTGGCCATTACCCAATTATACAGCCATAACTTCCCAAATTCAAATGAATAAAGCTCCACCTATACATACACAAACATATACGTATATCTAGGATTTAATAGGACAGAGAGATCAAACAATCGGCGAGAAATGGAGAAAGAGAGAGGTGAGTTGGTTGTGTACAACAGCTTGACTAAGCAAAAGGAGTTGTTTAAGCCCAAAGTTGCCGGCAAGGTGGGGATGTATGTGTGCGGCGTCACCGCCTATGATTATAGTCATATCGGCCACGCCAGAGCTTATGTCGCTTTCGATATCCTCTTCAGGTCATAAAGATTCTAACTTTATTGTAATTTGGACTTGTGTGTGTAATTTCATGTGCTGATTGATTGAATTAGTTGTTTGTGTTATTTGATTTTCTGTTTTATGGTTTTCATATATGTTTGCGATAATTAGTGGAGATACTGATAAGTATATGTCTTGCATCTGTTAGGATCTCGAATAGTAATCTGAGAGGGTAATGTATTTAATTGATCATGTTGCTCGGATTCAAATGCAGTTTTCGACAACTGAACAAACAACTTATTCGTTGTAGCTCTTAAGTTCCAAGCTTCAAATGGACTAACCTGCTTTTCGTTGGCTTGATTGTGCGTAACACCAAACTGATCATTCACAAATACACTCCTATATATATTTATCTGAAATTGAGTTTAACGAAACCTTTAGTTTCATAATGTATAATACGAGCTTACAGAGTATGTCGTGATACTCAAATCTAGAACATGTACACTTAAACTCCATGCCAATGGGATCACCTCAACAGTATGAGAATATATGCCTTGATTAGATTCAAAATAATGATCTATCTCTAGGCATCATTCTGGTTTCATTAGACACTAAAAAACAATTTTCTTAAAAGATTTTAAAAATAGAATCTTGTAGACATAAAGACCCAGTTAAGTGTTTACTAATGATAATTGATATACACACCTTGTGCAAAAGATAAATATTGAAGCATGTAGTACTGTAGAAGCAGAGGTAGAAACAGAGAAGAATACATGTATGAATAATAATCCAAAAGCAAGCCTTACTATGGTACCACAGAGCAGTATATATGTGAATTCTTGTTTCACGTAAAACCCTATGTTGGAGAAGATGTGATTAAAACTAAAGTTTTAATTTAAATTGAAGGTGAAATTATTAATTTTTTTTAACTAAATAAATCATTTATTTTGAATGTAGAGTAAAACTACGTAGTTTTGATCAGTTAACTTTAAAAAAATTCCTAAATTTAACTATAGGAACATATTTCCCTATTTATATTCCTCAATTCGTTCTTATTATTAGATTAGCTATTACTTGTGTAATTATGGATTGAAGGTGTGCAGGTATCTACGACATTTGGGCTATGATGTCACGTATGTGAGAAATTTTACTGATGTTGATGATAAGGTGAGAAGGTCAAGGCAATTATTTGAAGACTTTTTTTTGCTTGTTTGGTGCGTCTCCTACTCGTCTAAGAGCTTGTTTTAAACTTTCAAGGCAGTTATGATAAAATGTTCCATAATGCGCAAGGGTTAAGATATTTGGGGCATCTTGTTTTATGTCAATTTGAGATTTTTTAATATAGCATATGCATTTGATGATAATCTGATACCTATTTTAATAAAGTGTTGAAGACTTGAAGTGATATCATTTTGGATGTGTTGTTGTGATCCTACTGAAATAACACTTTTGTTGACTTCACAAGGAGACTAGCTGTAACTCAGAATATTTCTCATTATTCACAGTTGATGTATATATAATTTTTTTGAGCATATAATAAGTAAATTACATAAATAAGCTCTTGAATGAGGGATCATGATTAAATGAAATATGGTTTCCGAGTTCTGTTACAAGTATTTCTGTTTACTCGGGTATTATTTGACATAAGTATCAGCTAAAGTGCGCTACTTGATTCGTGAAGAATTTTTTATCATCTACTCACTATTAGGATAATCAAATAGGTTGAACCGTAAAAGGAATCAATAGTCCATATCATGTTGTTAGACCAATTTTTTTAATCCGATGAAGATTGGAATTATGAATATAATTTGTGTTTACTGACAGATGTGAATCCCTGAATTGAATATAGGTAGAATATAGGTAATGTGTACAGTTAACAAGCTCATAAATAGGTATAAAAACAATAGAGAACTATCATGAAGATAGAGATAGACATAGACATTGCTTGTTTATTTTTCCTATCTTAGATATATTCCTTTTATACTGAGGATACATCAATAACTAAATAATTTGCAGAAGTATACTTCTAATCGGAAGCCTGTGGTATAATTATATTGAAAATTTTTAGAGGTGACGTGTTACCAGAAACATATAGCAAAGTAAGTGCAAAACATCCAAATTATTTCTAAGAAACTTTGTATGTTAGAAATGAATAATTATGAGCATTGGTCTCAAAATCATTGCTTCTTTGTACACATTGCTGATTTGGTTGTCTAATGTGAAGTTTATTATATATTTTCGCCTTATTGATAAATATATATGTTATTTACCTTTCCAAAAGGTCTGGTATGTATGCATGATCCTATGTAGAGAAAGGGTGGAAAAGATTTATTTTTCCTTTGAGACGTAGATGAAGAAATGTGATCGTGTTGGTTTAAATGATTGTAATATTGTTAGTTACAAAAGATTTGCGAATCTTTGACCTCTGCAGATTATCAAAAGAGCAAATGAGAGGGGGGTGGATCCCATATCTTTGAGTGATGAATTTTGCCAAGAATATTTGATTGACATGGCTGATCTTCAGTGCTTGCCTCCTACGCACCAGCCACGTGTTTCTGATCACATGAAACAAATTAAAGATATGATATCTCAGGTGTGTTTTTAAGTTGTTTTCATGATTGCCCCTTCATTACCAAAAATACTAACACTGACACATGACTATTTATAAACCAAATTAGTAAGACAGTCGTAAACCGTCATACATCCTAGTCTTGCCAATTTTGGCTCATCTTCTCTCGCCCACTCAAGATCAACTGCGAAGGCTAAAACTTATTTTCATCTTTAATTATAAGAAATTACGATCTTCACATCATGCATCCAATATGTTTTTACGATGTTACTGTTTGATCTTGTGAAATAAAAGGAAAGCTAGAGCTAGTTTTAGAAAAAGGCTCTCTTCCGGAGTTGGCTTAAGCAATGCCTTCACTAAAGACTCAACGCCATCTCAGAGCAGAGGGCACTTCTTAATTCTAAATGGGGACATCTAAGGTGACAGAAGGAATGATAGTAGGGTGTAGGATGGCTGAAACCTTAATGGCAAAACCTAATGTGTTCGTGCTTTGTGTTTATTTTTCTTGCTAATTATACTCGCTTTTCTTTTTAACTACAGTCTACTTGTGGATAACATTGCTAAAACTTGTAATCATTTAATGTGCAGATAGAAAATAATGGTTGTGCCTATCGAGTTGAAGGAGATGTTTACTTCTCTGTTGATAACTCCCCAAGATATGGTCAGCTATCTGGACGAAAGCTGGAGGACAATAGATCTGGTGAACGGGTTGCAGTTGATTCAAGAAAGCGAAATCCTGCTGATTTTGCTTTGTGGAAGGTTTATCTCACCCCAAACCCACTTGCAAAAAACAATTAAAATAGAAACTATTTTAAGGGGTTAAATGGCTTAATCATAACTGAACTGATCCTAAACTTGCAACTAGGCGATTGAACTCAAAAAAGCTTGCAATCAAGTAAGCAAACTAATTATAACTTGCAATCAGGTAACTAAACTCGTAATAAATTGCACGTCCGTTAAATTTTATTGACTTTTAACGGAATACCATTAATTTTTGACAACTCAGCTCATACATCAGCTCCAGCTCAGCTTATACATTAACACGAACTAAGATATCATATTCAAATCCAACCAATTGAATTAGAGTCAGTTTAAAAAAAATGGATTTGTTCTTCCATTTTTATGAATTGTTGATTTAAAGTGAATCAAGTGATGTAAGAGAGAAAGTAATTGAGTGAATAGTTTTAGTTTACATGGTCGATTTGATTGGGTTAGACACATCATTATAACATATCAGTTTTCCATTAGGTCCGTTAAATGAGTTGACGATAGTTATGTGATCACAAGTTTTAATTAGTTAAATGAGTTGACTGCAAGCTTTTTAAGTTCAGTGATCCAGTTGCAAGTTGAGGGTCAGTTCAATTATGAATTAGCAATTTTACCTCTATTTTAAGTATATTATTGTTCATTTTTATAATATTAACATCAATATATTACTTGTTTTAGTCTGCAAAGGATGGCGAACCAAGTTGGGATAGCCCCTGGGGTCCAGGAAGACCAGGATGGCACATAGAATGCAGTGCTATGAGTGCTGAGTATCTGACACCTATATTTGATATTCATGGAGGTGGTATGGATCTGATATTTCCCCACCATGAAAATGAAATTGCCCAAAGTTGTGCAGCCTGCCCAGAAAGTAATGTGAGTTATTGGATGCATAACGGTTTTATTACCACAAACGATGAGAAAATGTCAAAATCGTTGGGGAACTTCTTCACCATTAGAAAGGTAAATACTGCTAGTTGTCCGATATATATTTTCTTCTAATTGTTGGCTAATTTTCTGGCGCATTCTACATATAGTATTCTGTTTGTAATATTGATTCTTCTATTTATCTAGGTTACAGAATTGTACCACCCACTGGCTTTGAGGCATTTCCTGCTTGGAACACATTATCGATCTCCTGTAAACTATTCAATTTCACAGATAGAGATTGCATCTGAGGCTGTGTATCGAATATATCAGGTAAGCTATATATTCTAGTATTCTACTAGCTATCCAGTTTTAGTTGCATGACCACAGTTTAGAGGTATATCTAGCTCCAAGTGTAAGTTCAGTCTTCTGTATAGTTGTGTAATTTGTTCTACAACTAATGAAGAACAGATGTCAAGTACAAAAAAATAAGAATGGAATTTCAAATTTAGTGTTGTTCCTTTGCTTATTCAAAGTGTTATGCTGATAATATAATTGAAGTATATTTTACAATTTATATACAGATAATGTAGAAAAATTATAAGTTTAGTGAAGCACAATCGAATTTTAAGTCTTGTGTTGCTCTGATGCTTTTAAAATGGGTTATGCCTGGCATATTTAATATTCTTTTCCAATTGAAGAAACCAGTTCTTCTGTTCAGATTCAATACATTTTCTTGTCTTTATTTGATAGACGTTGCAAGAATGCCAAGATGCTTTATCATTATCTCGGGAAGGAGGTTTGGACGCGGTAGCTGAACCAAGAGGGAAAAAAGTTCGCATTACAGATGCTGCCAATGAATGCATCCATAACCTGCAGAGTGATGTTAAGAAAATGTCAGATGATTTACATACATATTCCTTGTTGAATTCTGCTTTACCCGAAGCTTTGAAATTGATTAATAGCTCCTTGACTCTGCTCAAGGTACCCGTTTGGATCATTGTCAGCTTTACTCTGTGTGTGTGTGTGGGGAATGGAATTGACAGATGTTTTGTTTTGTTGATCACCAGAAGAAGCAACAACAGAAACAGAAACAGGCAGTTGTTCAATCTCTTATAGAACTAGAGAAGGAAGTCAGGGATGCTTTGGACATCTTGGGTTTGCTTTCCAATTTGGAATATTCTGAGGTGCCACAAAATTAATACGACAGTTTTATAACTTAAATAAAATAATATGGTCAATGAAACTAACTTTCAACTCTGTCATATCATTTTTTGCAAGAAAAAAATATTCTGTTATATCATTGTGTACAGGTGCTTGGACAATTGAAAAGCAAAGCACTGAGGAGATCAGGTTTTGAGGATACTTACATAGAAGATCAAATTAAGGAGAGAGCATTGGCTAGGAAAAACAAAGAATTCTCTAGAGGAGACAAAATAAGGAGTGAGTTAGCTGCCAAAGGCATCGCTTTAATGGATGTGGGCAGTGAAACAATTTGGAGGCCCTGTGTGCCAGTTCAACAAGAGGAACTGGGTGCACCAAAAGAAGCAAAACCATGCGAGGATTCTGAGAAACAGCAGCAGGCTCAGTTGGTGCAAGTCAAAGCAGAAGAGAAGTCATCAATTCAACAAGAACAACCAGGTGTACCAAAAGAAGCAAAACCATGCGAGGATGTGGAGAAACAACAGCAGGCTCAGTTGGTGCAAGTCAAACCAGAAGAACCATTACCAAAAGAAGAAGAAAAGCCATCAGGTGTTGAAGCTGTAAAAGAAAACTCGACGCTGCCTACCACCAGTTGATGGTGAACCATCTATATTAAATATATGTTCAGCCATAACTTGGTAAATGTTGGTAACACATGTAAACAGGCTTTAGGTATAACCCTTGTTGGGCTGCAATTATGGTGATAGACTAAGATTTTTCACATTTTTGTCTGCATTTTATACCCACATTAGAACTACATTGAAGTCTGAGATTCTGCTTCTCTGCTCGTGTTCTCCATTTTCTTGCTACCAGAACAAAGGCTGCATTGTATCTCAACAACTGAATTGTGTAGTACCATACATGAATTTAATGTCTGATCTTCAAAAATTTTTTTTGGCAACTGGTGTAATGTATTTTGATTCTAATATGTCAAATATCCGTTGTTCTCCGAAGGGCATTAATGTTGTGTTTGGTTGGGAAGAATGAAATGGAATCAGTGAAAATAAAAGAAATTGATAAAGGTAGGATAGAAGATCTAGAAAAAAAAGGTGAGTGCAAAATTTCTTTAATAAGAATTATAAAGAAAATGTATATGGGGAAGAATGAAACATTTCATTTCAAATTAAAAAATTTGAGTTTTAGTTTAAATTGTTAGGAATATAACGGCGGAATAAATAAAATTTTTAAAAATTCTCCAATAATAATAATATAATTCAAATCTCATTCCATTCCGGTTAAGTACGTAGCTGTCCCTAAATTTTGAAGCCTGAGTTGTATTTTGAGTTAAATGCGATAAGAGTAGCTGCCCAAAGAGTAATACTACTCCTAATAAAAAAGGGACAGTTAGTAATACTAATATTTAGTGTCTCGCAATCACTCCCACAAGTGTCCGTCCCGCCCAGCCTATTTGCATCTCCCTTGAACCAATCGATCCAATCCTCCCCCAATTTCTAGGGTTCCTCAATCTCATCTCTCTCATCCTCATCCTCATCCTTTCTCTTTTATACATACACCTATACTTACACATACCTTGTATCTATCTATCTATCTATCTATCTATCTATCTATCTATCTTCGTCTCCTCCGTAGATCGGAGATTCATTTCTACAGATTTCATTTTCATTCCTCGCCATGTTTTGGCGTATGACCGGTTTGTCCACAGCGTCTCCTGTAAGTATACCATACCATTACACACACATAAACGCACATATATATATATATATATATATATATTATATTACTTACTTTTTAGATCCAGTTTTATTAGTCATGCGATTGATTGTTTCACGTTATTGATTGATTTTGTGTATTCGTTATGAGATATGTGGAGATTAGATGAATTTATGATTCGAATCGCGTAATTTAATATGTTATATGTGTGGATTTTGTTTATTGAATTGTTTTTGTTTAAGGTTTGTTAATTTGAAATGTGAGATTCGGAAGGTGTTAGGTTGCAGAGTCCAGTTCTTGCAAATTTAAATAAGCATAATAATGGTTACTTGGATTTATATGCTATTGCAAATTAGAAGCATATGTATTGCTTGTAGAGAGGATAATATACAAGAAAATAAGGAACTGGAGATATATCTCAGGTAACCTTCCTAAGATAGTATATAAAATGACTTCATATTATAAAAGATTGTGCATATCAAATTAGTATCTAAAAAGATCGTGCATATCAAAAATACTATACCTATCAAAACAGAGTTGTTTTATTTATTATTTGAGGAAAGTTGCCTGAGATGTATCTCAGGTTCCTTAGTCTCAGTATATAATTATTGAATATATTAAAGCATCGTAATATGAAGAGATGTTTCCAGGTGCTTAGGTTCTGCAATTTGTAAATAGGTAGGTGCAACTTACTCTATTGCCGTGGAATGTGTTTTTTGAGACCCCTGGTTATACACTATGTTACTCGGACTCTTCATTTTACCTTCGAGTACCCGTGTCGGACACTCGACACTCGAACATGGACACTCGGACTTGGACACTTATTTTAGGCCAAAAACATGTATATTTTTCAAAATATTGCCGAGTCCGATACTTGGACACGTATCCATGTTGGACAAGTCTAGCCGAGTCCGAGTAACATAGGTTATACATATTTTGCTCTTTACCTATGTACTTAAGTATTCATACAACTTTTTAGAACTCAACGAGCTTATATATATATTTTAAGTTCTCTGGTCAACTGAGCTGGATAGTTGATTTAGAGTTAATTACACCATATTTACTAATTGGCACTTTTTAAAATACTATACCCTCTCTATGTGCCATTCACTTTTGGAAAATTAATAAATTGCGGTTAACTTGCCAATTGCCTTGTTAAATAAGATTGTATTACCTTCTCTGTAAGTTTTTGGAGGTTGTAGTAAATATATACACCTTTCTATTCCGTTCCGTCACAGGTGGACACAATCCTGGATAAAGATAACTATACATTGGAGGAGCTTTTGGACGAAGATGAGATAATCCAAGAGTGCAAAGCTATTAATAGCCGCCTTATTAATTTGTAAGTTATCTTAATTAATGCAACATGTATATATATTTTATGTATTTTTTTAGCATGAAAATATTTTCCAGTATATAGGCTTGATTACTGTGATGTAATGTTTTCGAATGTTTCTCTTAGCCAAGCTATCACACATTACTACATTAGTATGACTTTGTTTGGTTCGGACTCATGATCTTTGCCAACTTTCATGTAAATTTGTGGGGTATGGGTGTAAACTTATTTGCTGAAATGGTTGTTGCAACATTATATATATTTATGATAAAACTCATTTATGCTCTTTATTTTGTTGGAATGTGAAAAAAACAAGAAGGTTGTACAATGTGTTTGTTGGCAGATTCATTTGGATTCTTTAGACCTCTGGAGAATGTGTTACTAAAACTTGTTTTTTTATTGGAAATGATAATGAAGCTAAGTACAAATGTACTCACTCTTTTAGTAGTGCTCTTTTTGTTCTTCCTTTGATTAACATGTTAGGATTATAAGCTATCATCTAGGAATTTTAGCCTCTGTTGAAGTAAAGAAGCATTGTTTAATTGTTGATACCTCACAGGTTGGTTAATGAATTTTAAAATATTCTAAATTGATGTTTGCTTTGGGTCTGTTTAAAAGGCGAACTTGAAATTCTCTTTACATGGTTTTTTTCTCTGGTATTTTTTACAGTTTGCGAGAAAGAACTCAGATTGAACAACTCATCCGTTACATTGTGGAAGAGGCCCCGGAGGATGCTGAAAAAAAGCGAACTTTCAAGTAGGTGTCTATGAATAAGCACATAAATATTCCCACAGATGTGTTTTTGTTCACCGGGGTTCATTTTTGTAATGAATAAGTGATTTAATCACTATGGCTAGATATGCTCAGTGACTAACTAAAGTAATGTGTAAACAGGTTTCCTTTCATTGCTTGTGAGATTTTTACTTGTGAAGTTGATATCATACTCAAAGCGTTGGTTGAGGATGAGGGGGTAAAAACAGATCTATGTGTATTATATATAAATTTTATTATATGGACTATATAAATCAACAAATCTATTCACTGAATCTGGTTTCACATATATTTTTTAATAGTTGATGGACTTGCTGTTCTCCTTCTTAGAACCAGAACACTCACATAGTACTCTTCTTGCGGGCTACTTCAGCAAGGTTTTTTTTCAAGTCTTAATTTACATTAGTGGCTATAAACATACATCTTGTAGATTATTCATGTTTTGGTTAAAATTTAAAACCGTGGAGCTTGATTTAGGTTTCTCACATAATTTTTTCTGCAAGGATTTTATAATTTCTGCTCTGATCTCTTGCATCGTTATTTGATATGCTAGGTTGTTGTATGCCTTTTGCTGCGGAAGACTGTTTCTTTGATGAATTATATACGAGTAAGTGCCTATCCTTGTTCAGTCAGACAGTCACTTCTTGTGAATTGTTTTTTTGATGATATAATTTTGAGAAATACAGTCTATGTTTACCTTGCAAACTAACATATGATCCTTTAAATTGCTGAATTAATTTAAACTCAATATATTTATTTTTCTTTGTACCCATATTTTTCGTTAATCCATACTCTAGTTAGTACTGCGAGTTGTTTGGCGGGTCAGACGAGTTGTGCTCTCCTTTTTCTCTTTCCAAATTGATGGGATGATAAAGTGCTTTAATGTGTGGAGTACCTAGCTGTCTTATTACTAATATATTTAGTTTTTACAAAGTTGGTATGTGAAGAAGTTGTTTGTTGATGTTCCTCCATGTGACTATGCAGGCTCATCAGGACACCATAAAGAAACTGGTTGATCTTATTGGAATTACATCCATTATGGAGGTTTGTTATTTAGAAAAATTTGAATAGTGTACCCGCATGTGATGGTCTTATTAATACGTCTTCTTGTCCACAGGTTTTAGTTCGGTTGATAGGCGCTGATGAACATCTTTATACCAACTACGTGGAATCAATGCAGTGGTTAGAAGAGACAGATGTGCTAGAAATGGTTGTGGATAAGTTCAGCTCATCGGTAAGTTTCATCTTTATTGTCATTATCTTAATTTGGAGTGTTTGCTATTAAAAATTCATTTTTATAGTGTTTTCAGAGATATATAGATCTACCAGATGTCTTAAATTGTGCATTTCTTATTGTGAGACTTGGTCGAGCCCTTTTTGGTCTTCTTTTATTCAGCAGTTCTATTGAGCATAACTTTATAAAACTTTGACACCCCAGTTTTTGTGCAAAAGCTACTACACCTTTTTGTAAAACCAAGCATAGTGGACCTAGTGGTCACAATGATAATTATTTAGTCAGTTTTTTAGTAGTTGCTTTTAAATCTGGACTCCACTTTCTTTATAATTTTCTCATTTAAGTTGTTTCTTCTGTCAACTGATGTTGGAAGATAACTATTTCCTTGAAATTGAATTGTTGACTTGAACCAAAAATTTGACTACAAATGCCAAAAACCATAATTTTAAAACTTCAGAGATATATGAAGTGTAGTAACTTGTTAGGCTCTTACTTTTGATATAACAGGATTGTCCGGAAGTGCATGCTAATGCAGCAGAAACACTTTGTGCTATAACTCGGTACGCCCCCCCTGGGCTAGCTGCTAAGATCTCTGGGCCAAGGTAGCATTCGATCTTTATAGTGTCCGAATGATATTACGATGTTATAATCATTTCTCTTCTTATAGTTAAACATTTTGCATCTCTGCGCTTCAACAGTTTCATTGGAAGGTTATTCCGTCATGCTTTAGAAGACTCACGACCCAAATCTGTCTTGGTACATTCACTGTCTGTCTGCATATCGTTGTTGGATCCTAAGAGGCTTTCATTAGGGACATATTATTCATACAATCGTCAAATGACTCATGGATCTGTTGTAACTGCTAATCCCGTGACAGTGGAAGGCATGCTGGAAAGCTTAGGTAAGATGACCCTTTGTTTTGGATATAGTTACGGAGTGCAAATTGTCTTTGAGATATTTAATTTTGACAAAGCAACTTAGAAGTCGATTATAATCCTGTTTCTTTGTGTATAATGTCAAAAGATTTTTTCCTTGTTCAACTATAGTTACTTGTGTTAATGTAGGAAGCAATGTTATGCCTGAATCCCGATCCCTCGTGGAATTTTGTAGCATTTAAATTAGTATCAACTTTAAGATAAGATAGTGGATATGAGTATTTTTGTCCGTGTCAAAGTTGCTAGGTTGTTATGAGTATGGCTCACATTACAACTATTTACTGAAATTCAAGTATGTAGAGTAGCATATAGTAATATTTCTTTTGCAGTAATTACAATCAGGGGTGCTTCTATATTTTAGGGAGGGCTGATGAAATATGGTATTTTTAATCAATCTATTTCAAGGGTTGTGTTTCTGCTTTCTGCACCAAGGGTGTAATCTAGTGGTTTACCTCGGTGCTTGTTATTCAGTGTTTAGGCTCCCTTGTCAAAGAACCTACAAGTATGCTTTGATAAGGTTCTCAAGCATTATATTTGCAACCCTTAATGAAAGAATTATAATTCTCAATCAGTAATCATCATTCCAATGTGAACTAGTGGTTGATTTTCACGGAAACTGAGAAATGAGAATTAAAATGAAAAGAAAAGAATTTGATGTAATTGCCTTTGTTCCCTGATAATTTTTTTTTCAACTGCAAATCAGATATTGTATAACATTTCAGCCCTTCAATTTACTAGCAGTTAGCATAGCACCAATTTCATTAAGAAGCAACGGAAACTCTAGCGTGTGTTATGAATGTGGGCAGCACACCTGCAGCTGTGAAAAATGTGATCCATTGATGTAGTACAGCCCACAAGGAGGCCTATGGAATCATGTTGTAAACTTGTAGCAATACAGAGGCTATCAAAGTCATTAGTCTAACATGGATTAAATGAATTACTATTCATCTGTTGCATTTCAGATTTTAATGTCATAGATTTGAATTTCGACTCTAGTAATATAAATTAGTTGGCAGGGACTTCTTGTGACACATTATTCAGTCGTTAATTATTGAGAAAATTTGGCAGGGACTTCTTGTGACAAATTATTCGGTTAATTACTTGTGAGAAATATTAGTTTCCTGCTATTTTTTTTCTTCAGCATCAGTCCCTATCATTCTTAGTCATGGTTTCCCTTGCAGGCAATCTCCTCAAGCTTTTGGATGTCTCATCGGAGGAAAATGTGTTGGTGACGACATATGGGAAGCTGCATCCACCGCTCGGAAAGCATCGTCTGAAGGTAAGATTTACATACTGATCAAGGCGGAAACTGTTTAGTCAAAATAGTAGTGATGAACATGCTTAATTAGTAGAGTGAGGCTAGATATGTATTTAAGTTTATAGGTCATGGATGAATACTTTGCAACAGAAATAGTATACTTTACAACCTAATGTTTACTATCAAAATATACAGTTTGTAAGGGTAGAGCTTGTAATCCGCAGCCATCAAATAATTAAAACTATTCACTTAATGTTTCGTAGCTTTCATAATTTGATTAACTATATAATTGCCATTCATTTGAATTTTCAGATTATAGAATTCATCTCTGTCTTAGTGACTGTCAGTAGTGAAGCTGCCGAGAAGGAACTGATCCGCCTTGGGGCAATTAATCAAATTTTAGAACTATTTTTTGAGTAAGGCCTGCATTATCTGTGAACTTGATTGTGTTTAGTGGAATATGGGTATCAGGGGAAAAACTTACTCGGGTACATTTTACTTGTAGGTATCCATACAATAACTTTCTGCATCACCATGTAGAACAGATAGTTTTGTCTTGCTTAGAGAGCAAAAAGGCTCCACTTATTAAACATCTCCTTCATGACTGTAATCTTGTTGGAAAAATTCTTGAAGCTGAGAAGAATTCAGTACTGACTGCTGATATGAACAAGGTATTGATCAGTTTTTGTATGACTGAAGACATAAATGTATATATAATTTAATAAATATTACGTTGGTTTTTTGGCATGTATGTTTTAATGTATACCTCAGAGTGTGTATCTTTATTTTTATATGGTATGTTATTAAGATTGAACTAGTCCTGCAGCCAACTGTCCCCGCTGAAGGGAAATCACCAACGAGAGTAGGAAATATTGGACACATTACTCGAATATCAAACAAACTTGTCCAAATGGGAAGTAACAGTGACATTCAGACATTTTTGCAGGTTTTTCTCATGACTCATGCTTGTCATCCTTTTCATTTCTTATGATTCAGCATGCACAAAACTTTTTTTTTAATCTTTCTGTTCCCTAAATCTAATGAAGGTCCTCCTGGCCATAAGTTCGTTAGGGATCATCTAACTAGAGGATTGTTGTAGATACTGAATATTGAAACTAAACGAAAGGATACGGAATTACGAATTAATTTAACTGTTGGTTTCTCATATCTGTGGCTGATTGTCAATTGTCATCTATATTGTAATCTATTGTGTATATTGGGCACATTCCCTCAGACCGGTGTTTGGTATTTATATTTCCACTGAATTTTTCATGTGTGATATTTGCAAGTATTATTTTTTGATTATGTTTAATGAGAGCCGAAGATTATTAGTCTTTAGTTTTTAACCTCATACTAGTATATATCCCGTGATCGCACGGGATCGAATTTTTTTAGTATTTTAATATTTTTTAAATAATTTGAATTTATTTTTATTTTTTATAATAATAATTTAAACTTTATTTGATGTTTTATGTATATACTTTATATGATTTTTCATATACTTTATTTCTATTTGTATTTTAATAGGATAATGTTTGTGTGTTTTGTTCAGGGATGTGTTTTAGTTGGGTGATTAATGTGAGATGTGTTTTAGTTAGGAGATTAATGTGAGATGTGTTTTAGTTACGAGATTAATGTTTAAAAATTAGGCCCAATAGTAATTATCCAATCCAAATACCGACCAACGACCGATTATCAATTTTTTAATGTTTCGGCTTTAAGTTAGAGGAATAATAATATTATATCATTCATGAGATTTAATTATTTGGTTATTTTAAATGAATTAAAGAGTTTGAGCGGTGGTGAAACTGAGTTTTGTAAATAGATTGTATTTGATACAACTATATTACATAAAAGTTAGATCGTAAATAGGATTCTTAATATAAGTATATAAATTTTAGGATATAATTTAGATATAATATATAAAAATATTGGGATAACCAAATTTTGGGTTAACCAAACCGACAACGAAAGATCTCAAATTCGGTTATAATAATATAGTTAGATAGTATAGATGTATTTAATCATGTATGTTGATTTCCTTCTCTATTATGCTAAACATATGCATCATCAATTGTTTGGTTTTGTGTTCATGTTTTCTCCATATTATTTGAAGTGTGTTTCTGTATTAGTGTTTTCAGTTTTATACCAAGGGACACCAGTAAAACTGTTGGGTTTTTTTTTGCTGAATTCTATATTGATTGCTTTTTCTGTTTTTTCTCGCTATAAGTTTTCTATGTTTTGATAACTTCTCTTTGACAGGAAACTAGTGAATGGACAGATTGGTATTCCAATGTTCTACTGAAGCGTAACACATTAGAAAATGTCTATCAATGGGCTTGTGGGTGGGTACATCATTATAATTGTTTCTCTCTTGTTTGCAATCTTCTTGTAGGTCTTTCATTTTGATTATGTTGATGTGTTGTGTCTGTCACTGATCATAACAGGAGGCCCACAGCTCTACAGGACAGGACTAGAGACAGTGATGATGATGATTATCAAGACAGAGATTATGATGTTGCAGCCCTAGCAAACAATCTTAGCCAGGCTTTTAGATATGGCATATATAACAACGACGACAATGAAGAGGTATTGGCTGTGCCACTATCGATGCTTCTTATTGTGCTTACATAGTTTATATGTTTGCTCTTTAGTTTATATGTTTTCTCTACAAATTGAAAGGTTGCTCTCAAATTACACATGGAATTGTTGCCACATTGGACATAATATACATACTACAACACTTCATATCCATTCATAAAGATAACTTTGTTTTTCAAATGTTTATTGTTGTACTTCGTTGCTATTTCTATATGTCTGAATAAATTTCACTGCTTTTTTCCTTGGCCCAAGTTAAATTACACTCAAAATATCATTTGTAGGCCTTACATAATGTTAGCGTGTACTGACTAATTTTTACACTTAAAATATATCATGATTCACACCCTTTGTCCCTTTTTAACACATTTTTACTGCTCGTGTAGGCTCATGGCTCATTGGAACGAGATGACGAGGTATGTTTTGGTTGGTCTTTAGTGACAAGCTCTATTTTCATTGCATGTTACCAATAAGATATATGTGTTTGCATCAGATCTGGAAGCCACTTTTTTGAAAGCTGCATTATCCCTTTTTTTCGTGGCACAATATTCCTTTTTCTTCTCAAAACTTAAGATGCATGACAGTACACTATCCTACTAAATATTTTGATATTCGCATCTGCACTGCATCTCAAAAACACAATATCTTGTTTGGCATGTTATTCGCACGATCTAGCCTAAGTTAGGGATAGCAGGGAAGTCATATCAGATCCTTGCACCTAGAACCTAGATACATTAAATTTACTAGTCATACTGCAAAATCATTACACTTTTGGCAAAGTAGGAATTATTAGTCTCGTCATTCTTGGCTGAGATTATCAGTGTGACAATCACATCACATGAGAATGTGGGGAATGTGCAAGAGGGTATATAAATATATAGATGAATGCTTCAAGTGCTTTCTATGTTTCCATCGTAATTTCTGTCGTTATATTATGATTATTATTTGCAATTACCTGCTTCCCAAGCAGACACTGTTGATGTTGCTCATATTTTGTCTATGGTTACATAATTTACGTGTGGTCTATATATGGATGGCCAGGGACAGTTTTAGCTTTGCATTAGGATAATGCAGTTCAAGCTTCTAATATGAGCTCTGCCTACTGTGAACTGTTTCTGTAGATAGCTGATTATGTTGGCAACATATTTTGTGTTTATACTTAAGTATCTGCATTGAATTCTTAGAATTTGTTGTTGGCAGGATGTCTACTTTGATGATGAATCGGCTGAAGTCGTAATTTCATCCCTTCGGCTAGGAGATGACCAAGAAAGGTAAACTATTTGTTGTAGACGTTAAATGGGAACTATGTTGGTTGTGATGTGCTACTTTTGTAATATCTGCATTACGAAATTTCTTGTTTAAGCTTTTCTACTGTCCAACTTTCTGAGAATGCTGATGCCATCTTTCGGCCATTGATAGCTCTCTTTACATCAATTGTTTTTCAGCGGATCCCTCTTTACGAATTCCAACTGGTTTGCTTTTGAGGACGGGAAAACAAATAATGAGGGGACGACTGGTGTTGCTGCTTCACCTTCACCGTATACGGAGGAGGCCGATGTTACTGATGGGGCAGTCAATGATAAGGTTATCGGTGATGCTTCGCCAGATTGTGGAACATCTGAGGTACCTGCAGAGACCACCGTGGATAATTCTTCACTTGGCGGTCTGTCCAAGGATTCAAAAGAATTGGCTGCCACAGAGATTGAAAAGCCACCTGAATGGGTAGAATGGAGGGAAAGTTCTGATTCTCTTCAACCAACTGATGTAAATCCTGATTCTGCTGAAACATCCATTGCAGCTGCCAACTCTACTGAATTATCTGATGCAGCTGCCAATATTGATACACATAATTCAATTACAGAGTCCGCTGAAAAGACTGATGCAACTACAGTACCTGTTGCACCAGCATCCACTGATATTAATGAACTTTCGAGTGTAGATGATACTCCCCTGGCTTCGCCAAATGATGAGTTTAAAGTGGAGCTAGAATCTCGTGACAATGATGCCATTCAGACAGATGAATCTTCAGCCAATAAGACAGACAATTCTCCATCATCTGCTGCTCAGCAAATTGATGGGGAGAAAAGTAACATCAGAGGATCGCCAGAACCAGGAGATGATACTTCATCCCCTGTATGTCAACCGTCAGAAGAAATTGGGACTTCAAGCTCGTCAAGCAATGTTGATAAACCTTCTGCAGAACTCGAAGTAGAAAAATAAGGTGCCTGTAAATATGAATTATCAAATTCATTTCACTTGCGCTTTCTCATTTATAGTGAATACGGCATAAATCAAGTTTGAAAAGGAACCGCACTTGATGGAATTCTGTTTCATATAGTCAGATGTAATTTTCTGAATCTTACTGTACATTGGCTTTATAGTCAGATAGTGCTGATCATTCTTTCCCCCAACTCCTAGGTTGCTGGCAGCTTTGTATCTTGTCCCTTTGTTGAGGAAAATATGAAGGGAAGATTGGTATACAAAGATTTATTATTGCAAATGATTACTTTTTGTTCAATAATTTTATCACCGTTTGTAGCACTTGCAGAGCTAGTTAGTCATATTATTTTTATTTTTTATGTTAGCAACAAATTTTATTTAGGAATGGTAGGTTGCAGATGTCATTATTATATGAAGCTGTTGTAGTTCAATACCTTTCTATCTTATGATTAATTTATTTTAAACAAGTTAATTGTTCATACCTAGACATGGATCTGAAGATTCGAACTGGAATGTATAGAATAGAGATTCAAATTTAATAACCCAAAAATATAAACAAATCCGAAATAATTTGAATCGATATTGATTCAATAAAATCAAATTCGAAAATGAATTCGATTCAATTCAAAAATGACTAAAATTGAAAATTTAATCGGAAATAATATAAAATACTAGGTTCGATGACTTGAAAATAAATTTAATTGACAATAATCTAAAATACTTGATCTAATTTTAAATAATCTAAAATACTAAATCCGATAATGATTTGATGAATTATATGTATTTATAAAATTTATATTATATTATATTATTTTTTCATTTGATACTCAAGATTTTTTTATAAAATTATTATACTGTGCGTATTCAACGAAAATATTATTTTGTCATATTGGCCTAATTGGAAAAATATGTTACTAAATCGAATTTATTATATTATTAGGTATCATTTTATTAAATTTAAACTCTAATTTGATAAAGTGACATGATAATATGATAACTTGATGATCTTTATTTAGTTCGATGATAATTCATGGAAGTTGATTCTATTTAAAATTAATTCGATCCAAAACTGAACTATTTACCTTGTTCCATAGTCCTACCTAGGTTAGCCAACCCAAAAATATTTTACTAATCCCTCTATCCTATTTTACATGTCACTTTTGAAAAAATTACGCATATTAAGAACTTCTAACATAAAAATTATTTTTCATTTGTATCAATTTTATTTACATTGGTTGAGATAATTTCAATGCATATTTTGAAATTTTGAATGATAATTTTATTTTATTAATTATTACTATAAGTACCAATACTCTAACCGGAGATTATTTTAAAAATTTACCTATAAAAAGTAGGATGGTGGACATGTATTATGATTTTTTTTAATCAAAAGTAATTACTAATTTGAGACCGAACGATACTATTTCAAAACAATTCTTGATGTGGCATACGAAAGTTAAACTCTTCAATCAGTATATCATATTAGTAACACAAAGGCACTGCAATTATATTAATCTATTGGCAGGCATCAAACCTTATACCACACTTTGTCTTGGTAACCTGCTACTTTTGCCAAAATCTTTGTTTCAGAATATCGGTGTTATCAAAAGAATACATGAGCAATACTCTTCATAAACATAAGTGTTCTCAGCAACCAAGCAGAAATTGCATCAATTTTCACCAAAGGATTAAAGAAGACTTCCCTTATAACACGCCAGGCAAAAAACTAAAATGGAGAAGACAGATAAATGATAATATCCACCCTCTCTTATCATACTGACGTATAACTGCATCTGATTATATCTCAAGGTCTGGGAAAAAATTGTGAAAAGTACATAAATAACCAATACCTAACTTTGCCTAGGCCATCAGTCATCCGAAGTCATCTCAACCATTATCAAAATTTTAAAGGTTACAAGGTAAGGATACAGAAATAATACTTCCTTTTCAACTTCAAAGAATCTAGCGCAAAACTGAGGAGCTTAGATGTGCAATTAATCTGAAAGTTGCAAAGAATGTAGAGCAATCCCATTCCGAGCAGCCGAAACACGTCCCCACCTTCCTAAACGTGGTTCCTGCGTATAATGTTATGTCAGCATTGTAGTGATCTAAACAATTACAATGTAAAAAAAATTACAGTATAAATGATAATATAAAGAAAACTGCAAGCAAAAAACCTAATAACTAAAATCCTTCTTGTCAACATCATTAACAGGCAAAAGTATTTATAACTATGAGGCAAAGTATCAGCAAAAAGATATATTTCTTACCTGACCTACTGCAGCAACCAGGAACCTTCCTGATTTCGCAAACGCCAAAGAATTTACAAACCCAACCTGCATTCAACAAAAAACAGAAGGTGATCCAGCTTGTACCAACTCCCACAAATGACCTTGCAACCGCATAACATTATAATAATACACTTAATTCAGCACAATATTAGCCAGTTATGTAGGTAAACTGAGCTTGGACCCTCTTTCAAAGTTGATGACTTACACCAGAGTCTACTAAAAATGATTTTGTTGGATGTGTTTATAGTGGAATTTAAAGCAAACACATCAGTTTATAAATGCAAGGTGACAGTAAGTTGTAATGGCAATGTCAATCCCAAAGATCAATTCCTGGAGTGCAAAGATAAGAAAGTAATGGAAGCAACAATGTTCTCTTGAATATGTACTATTTTTGTACACATCGAATGATCCAAAAAATATTCACAATTTTCTTAAAACAAAAATGTAATCAAACCATTGAGCTTTCCAAACTTCTACTTGGATTCTCAGCTTAAAATCTAAAACTCTCAAAACTGCCGGTCTGACAACACAACATAAAAACACAACATGGAATGAAATACATTAATGGACAGAGGCCATATTTCTAGTTTGTGACTTGGCACAATACTAATCTATAATTCTTCATTCTTGTGTGCAAAGAATAGATTTGTTTTACTGATTTTTGAAAGCAATATATCAAATCACCCTACTGCAAACCATGATATTCCACATACTAGGTGGCTAGACAATCATTTAACTATTGTTCACCTGAAAGTAGGCAATACCATGGCAGGAACTATATATCCACTCATTTCATATTAGCTCAAAAATAAAAGTGTAGCAAGATGCAAGCTTAGTCGCTTACCAAAGGAAGCTCAAACAATGGCCGAAGGCCTTTGCTTTCCCTTTCAATTTCCCACAAACGAACTGCACCATTACCAGCTCCTGAGGCAGCAAGATCACTGTTCCTGCAAACAGCAACAGATCCAACCCAGGAATGCGCAGACAAACATGGGTTTTCATTTATGCCATTTTCTGCAGGGATGGTTCCTACAGATATGATCAAATTTCGAGTAATACAGGATTAGATTTTCACAAAGTACATATGTAGTCAAGTTACATACTGGTGCAAACATAATCCAACCATGTAAAAAACTCTACCAGCATGTTACTTTAAGTGAACTATTGAACAGACTTTGACTTTTACCTTTATGCCCATTTGATAATCTTATATCTTCACTGTGTTCCAACTTGTCTAAAGTCTGCAAAGCATGTGCATTTTTAATAATGTGAACTGGCTTCTTCCGCAATACACTCCACTGCTCAATACTTCCATCATCTGAGCCCGATAAAAATTCGTCATTACTAATAAAACAACAGCACTCTAATGATGATGCTGAAGCACGATATATTAATTGAGACTCCTCTGGCACCTGTTTGGTGGAGTAAGAAAAAATGCATTAATGTGGTAAAAAGAAACAAGGCCATAAAGTATGATAAACCATTTATGTGTGCTTATTTAAGCTCTGCAACCTTTTTCCTGCCCTGAAAGTTCTAAACTTTTAGTATGCTTTGGACAAAGATCCTTATTTCGAACAAATTAATAAGGATCGGGCATGCCTTTTGCAAAATCTATTTTTTTTTTTGCTTGTTAAGGACAGTTTAGGTTTACATGCTATAACAATATGTCTAGATTTTAAACATCATTCAGTCTTTTCATTACTTTATCTTATCAGATTATTGCATGAAGAATAAAAATCATAAAGAACCACTCCTTAAACAAACCTAAACGTGTCTAGATAAGGTGATTCATTAGTTATGTGACTAGATAGCTTATCCATTAGATAAGCTAAATGAATGATTACTCATTTAGCTTGTATGCGTAACTATTTCGCTTAGTTATGTGACTAGATAAGGTGATCCATTAAAAGCAATCACTTTAAGAGACGTTGCAACCCCCTCACCCTGTCAAGTAGAAGCTATGTTACTCCGACTCGTCACTTCCGGAGGCCGTAAACGTGTCAACCCAACCTGACACAGACACGACCCAGAAAACGTGCCGGATTCGCCATCTGAAAACTCGACCCTTCGACCTCGTCGCTGGTAAAAATACAAGTGAAACATCTCTGCATCTGGTTGATGTCGACCCATAACTATATAGGTCATGCTCCGGTAACAGATTTCGTAACTGATTTCGGCAACATCAAGAATTCTGGCAACCGTTAGAAGGAGGAAAGAGAAAAGACGCCAAGACCGGGCTGTGGAGTTTGGTGAATGAAAGAGAAAAGGCTATTCAATGTTATATAAGGTGGGGTTTAATTCGAAAGGGGGTACGGAAACGGATAAGCGGAACATCACTTTTAGTGAATCCGGTACGATGGAACATATGGGTACGATGGAATGCATGGGTACGATGAAATGCACGGGTACGATGGGTCTTTTTTATAAAAAAAATATGCTACAATATATATTTTTCCAATTAAAAACTCAATTAATAATATAAATATTTTTCATCAAAACTATTGTAAATAATATATTATTATAAAGTCGCTAATATTTTGTGATTCATAAGGTTATTGGGCCTAAAAATGATACAGTTAATTGAGCATGAGCCTTGGGGTGTTTAAAACATTAAAAAGATGATTTATACAAAGACATTAGTACTGGATATTATGGGTCGTTACTGCCAACGTTTAGGGTCGCATCCCACAACGTTTCGGGTCGCATTTGTTCCCGATTCGGGAACGAATGATCTGGATCGCAGTATGTGGCTACATCCCACGTTCCTTGTAACTATGGGACAGAAGGTTGAGTAAAAGATAGTGCCTCAATTTGTGCGTCTATTATTAATATATAATATACCTTGTGTTCAGAATCCCAATGACAATATATAGAGAGTTGTATGCTTGTATAGTTTTAAAAAAAGAGCCGTATGCCTGTATTGTTCATCTAAATTTTTTACTTTATATGTATATTTTATAGTAATATAAATAGAATGCTAATTAATATAGATATTATAATATTTTGTATTTTAACTTCGGCAATTTATTTTATATTTTGTTTGGAGTGTAAGATTTCTTTTGACATTATTTAATTTAAATCAACTTTTAAATATCCAAGTTCTAAGTAAAAAATATATATTACAAAAAGAAATTTATATATGTAATTTTACTTGCATCAATCAAATTATATTTAAACTCACTTGAAAGAAGTAAAAATATGTTGCCATAAATTTGGATTTTGCACTAATTTATTATGAATAAAAAATATATTATAATAATTATTAATATATTATGTCGTGTCCCCGTATCTGTGTCTAAAATTCGGACAGTGTCCCTATGTCTTGTATTTTTAGAAATACCGAGTCCGACACTCGAATACGTGTCAGACGCTCCGTATCCGAGTCTGAGTAACGTAGAGTAGCAGGTGAAACACCTCCCACAAACCCAAAAAAATGAGAGACAATTAAACTTCAGTCTGTAGAGCAAACCCTCAAAGATAAGAATTTTCATCCACCAGTAAATAGACACATGACACATACATATATCAAGTTATCAGATAGACGCTTCAGTTCAGCCAGTTTTACATCACTTCTACTCGAGCTTAAGGGTTCAGTTATATTGCAAAATACTACATTCTCTCCCTAATTCGTCCCATCTTATCTTTCGATCTCTACCTATCATTAATTTTATGGCCTTATTGTTTATGTTCTAATTTGTATAGCACATAATTAATCATTTGTTATAGTTTCCCTACTTTATTATTAAAAATTCTTATTATGTACATGTTATTTATTCAAAATTGTATTCATTTAATTGTTTGCTTATATGTTTAATCTTGGTAGTTTCAGTCTATTTGTATTTCTCAATTTTATCAACAATTAAAAACTCAAGTTTGATTAGTATTTTTGGCCTCTTTAATTTTCTCCTGCTATCCACTTAATCTTTAGTATGAATACTAATAGTTGAATAAACTTATACTATGTGCTAGTAACGAATTTCATTTAGAACGAATTCTACACACTCAAAATATGACATTCATGAAATCTAGAGTTTGGCTCTTCGAACAAGATACCTGGCTCATTCACTGCAAGTTATAATAGGTAAAGACCTAATAAAAAAATGAATACCCAAAGGATCTTATAGGGTTTCACAATTTCTTATGGTATACAGTACTTCAGCTAAATTTCAGAAAATTTAAGAGCATGGAAACTGAAAAGATAATAAAAGAAGAGTGAGAGGCATATAAATATATACCTTCCACAAGTGCATAGTTCGATCACGTCCAACAGTCAAGATCCGCTCTTTTCTCAGGCAATCAATTGTTAATACTTCACTCTGGTGACCAAATAGTGTTGTTATGTAAGCTCTGTCATCTGCATTCCAAATTTTGATTGTTCGATCAAATGAACCAGAAAACAATTCTGAGGTACCTTGTCTAAATGTCAAGCATGACACTGGTCCTTTATGGCCTGTAAAAGCCTGTAACATGAATAAGTGCCAAGCTCAAATCAGTAAGAGGCTAAGAGCAAGACAGAAACACACCTGATGGACTTATCTTTATTTGTAACAGACTTCCACGACAGCTAAAGTATTTCTGAGGCAGATAATTAGATATGAAATATATGACCCACATAATATTCCATATTGTTATATACAGATTCCTAGAAGTTTAAAGTTCACAGAGATCAATTTCCAGAACACCCTTGACAAGAAAATAACTATATTTTAGATCTTTGCATGGCTTACTATATGTGAATCAGAATATGACTGCTTAAAATATTATAATATTATAATCTGTCCTAAGGCGTCAATTACAACCTTAATTAGGTTTCTGAATATGACTGCTTACCTGAATATGCTCTCGTGATCGAGTATCCCATAAATGAATATGACGATCTAAACCACCAGTAGCCAAATAGCGACCATCAGAGCTAACGGCCAATGCTAAAACATGTTTGCTGTGCTTTACTGCTCGACCTTGTGGATCCTTTAAACCATGAGATTTCAGTATTTCATCACTTGGCCATTTATATTTTTCAGTCTTCCCACTTCCTATATCCCACTGAACAATAGTACCATCCTTGGAAGCTGAAAAACCCTTCGAGTCATCTTCAGATAGAGCTACTGCCGTTACAGACTGCCGATGCTTTACTAAAACACGAAATCCCTGAGTTGTTTCTGGGTTTTGTACCCTGGATACAATAAACAAAACCTATTTACATTACTGACTTCCGTACATCAAGAGCATGTGAGGACCAATTACATTCTTAGATATACCAATTACAGTCAATTATATCCACCCACGTCTACAATCTTAGAAACAAAATAACAGTCATTAGGATGGGAAATTAGGAACAACTTCTTTGCATTACATCTAACAACTGTCGGACAATAAATATTAGGATCATTTGTCCAAAGACTGCATTCTAGAAATAGATTCCGAATCGAAATTACATACCTGCGCCCGACAAAAACATTCACATTTATCCATAAGAAAGGATAGGAAATCTAATTTTATTTAATTAAAAGTCAATGTAAATATAATTTACCTACTATTTTATTAACAAATTAACAAATAAATAAATAGCCTGTCTTAGTATAGCAAAAACTTAACTTTATACACATCACATTGTTCCCATACAATTACACATCCGCATTTTATAGCTACTCTAATTTTAACATTACGATTCACTAAATTCATAAATCAACGCAACATCCAAAAACATAATAAACTCATCCAACACCACATCACATTATCATCACACAAAAACAAACACATTATTCGACATTACATTATATACCTGGAAGCGATTAATCTCCTAACGCGACCACTCTCCTCAAGCTGCTCTTGTTGCAACACATTCGCAATCCACGTATCTCTCTCCCCTTCCCTATCTCTCTCGTCATCATCATCATCACTCTCTCCTTCACCATTCTCTTTCATCGCAGCTCTCAGCTTCTCCAAATGCGCTTCCGCTATTCGCTTCCTCACCTCCGCCGCAGTCTCCACCTCCTCTTCCTCTCCTTGTTCTTCATTCGCAGCGTCTTCGAGCTCATCTTCATCGCTGCTCTCGATGTTATCGTCTTCGAAATTGAGCCGGCGCTTCTTGTCGTTGTCGAAGAACGTGTCGTGCTCGATTGAGAACCGCTTCTTCCCGCCGCCGCGTGTGGGGCCCGATGATGGTTTTGGGTTCTTTTTGAGTGATTTCCCCATCTCTGGAGGATAAATATCGGAACTTTAGTGGTGTAAGTGTGTGTATATGTATGTATGTGTGTGTATTTGTAAGTATAGGTGTGTGTGAATTGGAAGATGAAGATGGAGATGAGGATTAGGGTTTAAGGGTTTTGGTAATGATGCAAGCAGAAATCAAAGGGCTTTTTGTGTTTTGGGCCTACTGGGCTGGGCTTCAGATGAATTAAAAGTGAGGGTTTTCTTTAAAAATATCAATTTTTTATTTTTTTTTATAAAAATACGTTTTTTTATTTTATGAAAGAAAGATTTTTAATTTCTTTTTATAAAAATACGGTTTGTAATAAATGTAATATGATATAATTAAAATTAATTTCAAAAGCAATCACGAGTAATTTCAATTATTATTTTCAAAAACAAATTTGTATTGAATTGTATTTGGTTACAAATTGTATGTAAAAAAGTTGCATTTTGTTATTTTTAGTTGTAAATCGTATTTTTGCAAAAAATAATAATAAATAATAAAATCTCAAAAAAAATAAAAAGTAGTATTTTGATAAATACCCTAAAAGTTATTTCCAGAGTTTTTTTCTCTAAATATTTACACATACCTTTCTTCACAAATTATTATTTGATGAGAAATTTAATTAAAAAGAAGTAATTGTTGAAAGAAATGTCCACTATATTATTTAAGAAAAAAGAGTATATAAAGCACACAATAGAGAAGTTCTCTACTAGTTCAGTTAAAAATTTAATAAATTAATTATTATTAAAATAATTCAACCATATTGATGTTAACTTTATATCAAAATTAATCAATGTAAAAACTTTTATGTAATATATTAATTTGAAACTATAAATTTATGACAATAAGATTATAATCGATCTATGTCGTTGAATATATATACACAAATAATAATATTATAAAAGTGATATTACACTACTTCAAATTCAATGAAAACTAGCATATAATGTAACAGCCCGACTTTTCAGACCATTATTTAATAGCGGAATATTCAAAAATAAATCTAGATATCATTAACTGCGATAAGAAAACAACTGATAATCCTACTAAATTTTAATGTCTAAATATCTGAAATGAAAATACTGATAAGTCTAAAATCAATTAGAATAAGTCTTCCTAACGATCTAATTAAACTGAAACCACGGTCTGGGTAGCGCTCATCACTCTTCCCACTTTACCCCTGAATACCTGCGGAAAGAACATAATACGAGTGAGCCAAATGCCCAGTACAAATATATTTTAAAAGAAAAATATTTTTATATAACTGAGTGAATTGTGTCTTACCAACACAAAGAGAGAAGCACAATAATAAGTGCACTGAATCAATATAATGCGAACAGAACAAAACAAAACAAAAGGAAACAGAATATATGGCTGAATCAATGAGGTAAGTATCCATAAGGGTCTCTTATACAATCATATACTCGCACAAAGCAAGATACAAAACAGAGAATTCTTCCCCGGTAATCCACGAGAAGAAAACACATGAAATGCACAAAGCATTTCTACAATACAGAGAATCCTTCTCCGGTAATCCACGAGAAGAAAACACACAATAGCGATCATGTTCTTTACACAATCTCATACTCCAGAGACGTGCCCGTATACTCACAACACCGATACGAGTAAGTGCCGAGTTCACCAGACCTCCAAACTCCATGAACTCGTCTGTGATTTGACCACACAGATAGGTTTTAAGAGCCCAATACATAGGTTACAAAAGTTGCCGACTCTTCAATCAGAACAAAACAATATCGCAATAAAAATTCGAAACGAAACAAATATAGAATCAAGGCAACAATAATTCCAAAAAAAATATTAGATACGAAACGAATATAAGAATGTATACTAAAAGTATACATAGAGTACAAAGGGGTCACAATTTTAGAAATTAATGACTCGACAATAAATTTATCGAATATTTATATTTTAAAAAGAGAGAAACGAGCAGAGAAATCATACTAATAATTATAATTTAAAATTGAGAAAAGAGATTAAAGATTCGTACCTTATTTAATAACAATTAAATCAACGAAGTGTTATTAATCAACGATAAGTGTGGCTTCCCGAACCCAATCTAAGTCACAACAATAAATATTTTTATTTGTTAATATTCTAAACTCCTATTCGGTCATAAAAAGAATCTGATACGCAAGTTTAACATGAATAATAAAAACAAATGAGTATTCGCATGCATTGCTGATAAATAAGCATGTAACAAGATTTTACATATTTTAAAGATATATTAGTACTAGATGATCAGAGGCGCAATTATATACATGCATGCAAAGAAAACTAATAAATTATTTATTTATGGGATACATCATAAACACACTAATAAATAAACTGTTACTCTAGCCTGGACTTTAACTTATTCAAATAAACTAATTATCAAATTCTACATAATACGGTTATTTAATTAGAAAATGATTAAATAATTAGCATGTACTAAATGAGTACATATATATGATTAAATAATTAGCATGTACTAAATGAGTACGTATATATACTGTAACATTCAATTAAACATTAAAAACACCATTTAAAATATCTTTAATTAGCAAGACATAAAAAACACATTAACATAATAAATGTCCGGTGCGTTAACCTTAACTTGCTCTCAAATCAACTATGTCGTAACTAATATTACCTTGACAAGTTATTATGGAACTTAAATTAAATCATATTAATGACACATGAATAATTATGCATGAGTTATTATACTACTAGTACAGTAGTACATAATTAAACTCTCAAATTAAGTGCATGAAACTAAAACTCAAAATATACACACGGACATGCATGAGAAGAGATCATCAATTACAAGAGGTAATTAAAGTGTATCAAAGTAGTATTATTACCTCACATACTAAACCCTCTACTTCCTCTTCCTCTTATTAGGATAGCCCTTTTTTTTTCTTTCCGATGCTCGTAGCCACACTACTCTATGTATATACTCAAAAGCGTTTTGGTTTTTATAATATAAGAGGGTTACGAGCCTTTGAATTTAACTAGAAAACAAACCCCGAAAAATATGACTTTGACGTAAGCTATTAAACTCGTAGTATTTATCCTTATCTAGTACTCCCTCCGTCCCACCCAATTGTTATCACTTTTTTTTCACTTTCTGGCACGCATTTTAAGGCGGATTTTAAGGATAGTTCCATAACTTATTTTTAAAATTTTCTTTTTTTGTATAAAAATAGGATTGTTCTATTTTTATACAAAAAAGGAAAATTTCAAAAATAAATTATGGAACTATCCTCAAAATTCACCTTAAAATGCGTGCCAGACACCCCATTTTGAAATGATAACAACTCAACGGGACGGAGGGAGTATTTGTTAACAAAATTTAAAAACTGACCGACAATTTTCTAATATTCTAACAGAATAAAACTTTTTTACTAGAATATACTTAATTTAAATTACACAATTTATTATCAACAAAAATAATTAATAAATATTATCTATATATATAAAAAATATATGAGGGATTTTACATTCTTCCCTCCTTATAAAAATTTCGTCCTCGAAATTTAAGAAAATGCGGTGCACAAGTGTCTAGTTAGAATAAAACAATTGAGATTCTACTAATTAAATATATGAAAATTACGACCCTCCGAAATGAAACTTAGCAAGTTGTAAACTATTGAGGTTCAATAGGCTTAACTAACATGTAAAGGTAGCAACAAAATTTAAGGTATAACCGAATATGTAAGATACTTAAATGTCTAACACAAAATATAATAGTATTTATTGTGCTAGAATCAACTAAGTATAATGTATTGTTAATAATTAAAATTGTTTTAAAAAAATAGTACCTCAATTATTCGTAACATCCTTTGCAGCTTATCAAACTCTAATCTATTTGTTATTGCCTTTCTGATTATTGTTGTCATTTCCATTGTTGGATGCCACTTTACAAATTCGAATTGTGTGACCTTGTTCTCCACATCTAAAACATGCGCCAGTAGTCCAATGACAAGTGTCTCCACCATGCATTTTTCCACAATGTTTGCAACGAGATTTTCCTCCATTCTTATTTTCATTAGTAGACCCATTCTTCTCCTTGTCTTGGTTTCCATTCCTTTGTTGAAATCGAGTATTGTACCTACGGTCATTCTGCTTATACCCATTTGATGATTCATCACTTTTCTGAAAATTGAGTTTTCCCTCACTAGAGTTATCATCTCTCTTCCTCTTTTGATTCTGCACCTCAAGTTGTTTGGCATAATCGATCTGGTGGAGCTCCTGATCTCGAGCACTATCCACCAAACTATCCATAGAGGTATACCTGTTTGAAATGATGTGGTTACGAATTGAATTCTTTAGAGCCCACTTAAATTTCATAATCTTATCTTCTTCGGTCCCAGCAATAGACCGTGCATAACCAGCCAACCTCTGAAATCGAACTTGAAAATCAGCCACCGATTCATCTTCCTTTTGAGCTATACCCTGATACTCCCGAGCATACTCCTCACGAATACTAGCAGGAAAATACCTTTGATCAAACTGTGCTTTAAAAACATTCCATGTGAGAGTGTCCTCATATCCAACTGCATGAGAACCCACAACTGACTTCCACCAGATGCTTGCATCTCCCTCAAGTCGGTAAGTAGCAAAACGTGCTTTCTCCACTTCTGAACAATTAAGTACCTTGAAAATTTTCTCCATGTGGTCAATCCATGCCTCAGCATCCATAGGGGTCTTGGCCTCCTTAAAAAAGTCAGGCCTTTGTTTCATAAAACGATCAAACATAGTTTGACCTTCCTGATTTTGCCTATTATTGCCACCAGGGTTCTGATCATCAGGGTTCCTTCTTTGTTGAGCTGCCACTTCCCTCACCATTTCCATAAAAGTGTTTCTATCCATAACTATTTGTTGATTATTACTTCCCCCAGTATTTTGACTCGTACTAGATTTCTTAGGCGGCATCCTGCAGAAAATTTTATAAGTGCTCAAATACATATATCACAGAATGCATATAAATAATCTTACTTCTACCCATGCGAAGTCAACCCAAAACTCACAGGTCAAATACCTAAAAGGTCAGTCTACAGAATCTAGGGCCTAAGCTCTGATACCAACTGTAACAGCCCGACTTTTCAGACCATTATTTAATAGCGGAATATTCAAAAATAAATCTAGATATCATTAACTGCGATAAGAAAACAACTGATAATCCTACTAAATTTTAATGTCTAAATATCTGAAATGAAAATACTGATAAGTCTAAAATCAATTAGAATAAGTCTTCCTAACGATCTAATTAAACTGAAACCACGGTCTGGGTAGCGCTCATCACTCTTCCCACTTTACCCCTGAATACCTGCGGAAAGAACATAATACGAGTGAGCCAAATGCCCAGTACAAATATATTTTAAAAGAAAAATATTTTTATATAACTGAGTGAATTGTGTCTTACCAACACAAAGAGAGAAGCACAATAATAAGTGCACTGAATCAATATAATGCGAACAGAACAAAACAAAACAAAAGGAAACAGAATATATGGCTGAATCAATGAGGTAAGTATCCATAAGGGTCTCTTATACAATCATATACTCGCACAAAGCAAGATACAAAACAGAGAATTCTTCCCCGGTAATCCACGAGAAGAAAACACATGAAATGCACAAAGCATTTCTACAATACAGAGAATCCTTCTCCGGTAATCCACGAGAAGAAAACACACAATAGCGATCATGATCTTTACACAATCTCATACTCCAGAGACGTGCCCGTATACTCACAACACCGATACGAGTAAGTGCCGAGTTCACCAGACCTCCAAACTCCATGAACTCGTCTGTGATTTGACCACACAGATAGGTTTTAAGAGCCCAATACATAGGTTACAAAAGTTGCCGACTCTTCAATCAGAACAAAACAATATCGCAATAAAAATTCGAAACGAAACAAATATAGAATCAAGGCAACAATAATTCCAAAAAAAATATTAGATACGAAACGAATATAAGAATGTATACTAAAAGTATACATAGAGTACAAAGGGGTCACAATTTTAGAAATTAATGACTCGACAATAAATTTATCGAATATTTATATTTTAAAAAGAGAGAAACGAGCAGAGAAATCATACTAATAATTATAATTTAAAATTGAGAAAAGAGATTAAAGATTCGTACCTTATTTAATAACAATTAAATCAACGAAGTGTTATTAATCAACGATAAGTGTGGCTTCCCGAACCCAATCTAAGTCACAACAATAAATATTTTTATTTGTTAATATTCTAAACTCCTATTCGGTCATAAAAAGAATCTGATACGCAAGTTTAACATGAATAATAAAAACAAATGAGTATTCGCATGCATTGCTGATAAATAAGCATGTAACAAGATTTTACATATTTTAAAGATATATTAGTACTAGATGATCAGAGGCGCAATTATATACATGCATGCAAAGAAAACTAATAAATTATTTATTTATGGGATACATCATAAACACACTAATAAATAAACTGTTACTCTAGCCTGGACTTTAACTTATTCAAATAAACTAATTATCAAATTCTACATAATACGGTTATTTAATTAGAAAATGATTAAATAATTAGCATGTACTAAATGAGTACATATATATGATTAAATAATTAGCATGTACTAAATGAGTACGTATATATACTGTAACATTCAATTAAACATTAAAAACACCATTTAAAATATCTTTAATTAGCAAGACATAAAAAACACATTAACATAATAAATGTCCGGTGCGTTAACCTTAACTTGCTCTCAAATCAACTATGTCGTAACTAATATTACCTTGACAAGTTATTATGGAACTTAAATTAAATCATATTAATGACACATGAATAATTATGCATGAGTTATTATACTACTAGTACAGTAGTACATAATTAAACTCTCAAATTAAGTGCATGAAACTAAAACTCAAAATATACACACGGACATGCATGAGAAGAGATCATCAATTACAAGAGGTAATTAAAGTGTATCAAAGTAGTATTATTACCTCACATACTAAACCCTCTACTTCCTCTTCCTCTTATTAGGATAGCCCTTTTTTTTTTCTTTCCGATGCTCGTAGCCACACTACTCTATGTATATACTCAAAAGCGTTTTGGTTTTTATAATATAAGAGGGTTACGAGCCTTTGAATTTAACTAGAAAACAAACCCCGAAAAATATGACTTTGACGTAAGCTATTAAACTCGTAGTATTTATCCTTATCTAGTATTTGTTAACAAAATTTAAAAACTGACCGACAATTTTCTAATATTCTAACAGAATAAAACTTTTTTACTAGAATATACTTAATTTAAATTACACAATTTATTATCAACAAAAATAATTAATAAATATTATCTATATATATAAAAAATATATGAGGGATTTTACATTCTTCCCTCCTTATAAAAATTTCGTCCTCGAAATTTAAGAAAATGCGGTGCACAAGTGTCTAGTTAGAATAAAACAATTGAGATTCTACTAATTAAATATATGAAAATTACGACCCTCCGAAATGAAACTTAGCAAGTTGTAAACTATTGAGGTTCAATAGGCTTAACTAACATGTAAAGGTAGCAACAAAATTTAAGGTATAACCGAATATGTAAGATACTTAAATGTCTAACACAAAATATAATAGTATTTATTGTGCTAGAATCAACTAAGTATAATGTATTGTTAATAATTAAAATTGTTTTAAAAAAATAGTACCTCAATTATTCGTAACATCCTTTGCAGCTTATCAAACTCTAATCTATTTGTTATTGCCATTCTGATTATTGTTGTCATTTCCATTGTTGGATGCCACTTTACAATTTCGAATTGTGTGACCTTGTTCTCCACATCTAAAACATGCGCCAGTAGTCCAATGACAAGTGTCTCCACCATGCATTTTTCCACAATGTTTGCAACGAGATTTTCCTCCATTCTTATTTTCATTAGTAGACCCATTCTTCTCCTTGTCTTGGTTTCCATTCCTTTGTTGAAATCGAGTATTGTACCTACGGTCATTCTGCTTATACCCATTTGATGATTCATCACTTTTCTGAAAATTGAGTTTTCCCTCACTAGAGTTATCATCTCTCTTCCTCTTTTGATTCTGCACCTCAAGTTGTTTGGCATAATCGATCTGGTGGAGCTCCTGATCTCGAGCACTATCCACCAAACTATCCATAGAGGTATACCTGTTTGAAATGATGTGGTTACGAATTGAATTCTTTAGAGCCCACTTAAATTTCATAATCTTATCTTCTTCGGTCCCAGCAATAGACCGTGCATAACCAGCCAACCTCTGAAATCGAACTTGAAAATCAGCCACCGATTCATCTTCCTTTTGAGCTATACCCTGATACTCCCGAGCATACTCCTCACGAATACTAGCAGGAAAATACCTTTGATCAAACTGTGCTTTAAAAACATTCCATGTGAGAGTGTCCTCATATCCAACTGCATGAGAACCCACAACTGACTTCCACCAGATGCTTGCATCTCCCTCAAGTCGGTAAGTAGCAAAACGTGCTTTCTCCACTTCTGAACAATTAAGTACCTTGAAAATTTTCTCCATGTGGTCAATCCATGCCTCAGCATCTATAGGGGTCTTGGCCTCCTTAAAAAAGTCAGGCCTTTGTTTCATAAAACGATCAAACATAGTTTGACCTTCCTGATTTTGCCTATTATTGCCACCAGGGTTCTGATCATCAGGGTTCCTTCTTTGTTGAGCTGCCACTTCCCTCACCATTTCCATAAAAGTGTTTCTATCCATAACTATTTGTTGATTATTACTTCCCCCAGTATTTTGACTCGTACTAGATTTCTTAGGCGGCATCCTGCAGAAAATTTTATAAGTGCTCAAATACATATATCACAGAATGCATATAAATAATCTTACTTCTACCCATGCGAAGTCAACCCAAAACTCACAGGTCAAATACCTAAAAGGTCAGTCTACAGAATCTAGGGCCTAAGCTCTGATACCAACTGTAACAGCCCGACTTTTCAGACCATTATTTAATAGCGGAATATTCAAAAATAAATCTAGATATCATTAACTGCGATAAGAAAACAACTGATAATCCTACTAAATTTTAATGTCTAAATATCTGAAATGAAAATACTGATAAGTCTAAAATCAATTAGAATAAGTCTTCCTAACGATCTAATTAAACTGAAACCACGGTCTGGGTAGCGCTCATCACTCTTCCCACTTTACCCCTGAATACCTGCGGAAAGAACATAATACGAGTGAGCCAAATGCCCAGTACAAATATATTTTAAAAGAAAAATATTTTTATATAACTGAGTGAATTGTGTCTTACCAACACAAAGAGAGAAGCACAATAATAAGTGCACTGAATCAATATAATGCGAACAGAACAAAACAAAACAAAAGGAAACAGAATATATGGCTGAATCAATGAGGTAAGTATCCATAAGGGTCTCTTATACAATCATATACTCGCACAAAGCAAGATACAAAACAGAGAATTCTTCCCCGGTAATCCACGAGAAGAAAACACATGAAATGCACAAAGCATTTCTACAATACAGAGAATCCTTCTCCGGTAATCCACGAGAAGAAAACACACAATAGCGATCATGTTCTTTACACAATCTCATACTCCAGAGACGTGCCCGTATACTCACAACACCGATACGAGTAAGTGCCGAGTTCACCAGACCTCCAAACTCCATGAACTCGTCTGTGATTTGACCACACAGATAGGTTTTAAGAGCCCAATACATAGGTTACAAAAGTTGCCGACTCTTCAATCAGAACAAAACAATATCGCAATAAAAATTCGAAACGAAACAAATATAGAATCAAGGCAACAATAATTCCAAAAAAAATATTAGATACGAAACGAATATAAGAATGTATACTAAAAGTATACATAGAGTACAAAGGGGTCACAATTTTAGAAATTAATGACTCGACAATAAATTTATCGAATATTTATATTTTAAAAAGAGAGAAACGAGCAGAGAAATCATACTAATAATTATAATTTAAAATTGAGAAAAGAGATTAAAGATTCGTACCTTATTTAATAACAATTAAATCAACGAAGTGTTATTAATCAACGATAAGTGTGGCTTCCCGAACCCAATCTAAGTCACAACAATAAATATTTTTATTTGTTAATATTCTAAACTCCTATTCGGTCATAAAAAGAATCTGATACGCAAGTTTAACATGAATAATAAAAACAAATGAGTATTCGCATGCATTGCTGATAAATAAGCATGTAACAAGATTTTACATATTTTAAAGATATATTAGTACTAGATGATCAGAGGCGCAATTATATACATGCATGCAAAGAAAACTAATAAATTATTTATTTATGGGATACATCATAAACACACTAATAAATAAACTGTTACTCTAGCCTGGACTTTAACTTATTCAAATAAACTAATTATCAAATTCTACATAATACGGTTATTTAATTAGAAAATGATTAAATAATTAGCATGTACTAAATGAGTACATATATATGATTAAATAATTAGCATGTACTAAATGAGTACGTATATATACTGTAACATTCAATTAAACATTAAAAACACCATTTAAAATATCTTTAATTAGCAAGACATAAAAAACACATTAACATAATAAATGTCCGGTGCGTTAACCTTAACTTGCTCTCAAATCAACTATGTCGTAACTAATATTACCTTGACAAGTTATTATGGAACTTAAATTAAATCATATTAATGACACATGAATAATTATGCATGAGTTATTATACTACTAGTACAGTAGTACATAATTAAACTCTCAAATTAAGTGCATGAAACTAAAACTCAAAATATACACACGGACATGCATGAGAAGAGATCATCAATTACAAGAGGTAATTAAAGTGTATCAAAGTAGTATTATTACCTCACATACTAAACCCTCTACTTCCTCTTCCTCTTATTAGGATAGCCCTTTTTTTTTTCTTTCCGATGCTCGTAGCCACACTACTCTATGTATATACTCAAAAGCGTTTTGGTTTTTATAATATAAGAGGGTTACGAGCCTTTGAATTTAACTAGAAAACAAACCCCGAAAAATATGACTTTGACGTAAGCTATTAAACTCGTAGTATTTATCCTTATCTAGTATTTGTTAACAAAATTTAAAAACTGACCGACAATTTTCTAATATTCTAACAGAATAAAACTTTTTTACTAGAATATACTTAATTTAAATTACACAATTTATTATCAACAAAAATAATTAATAAATATTATCTATATATATATAAAATATATGAGGGATTTTACATATAAACCATGCAAAGCACGAGAAGAGAGTAATAAATAATATATTATATATTTTAAATGAATTAAATATTTAATTTGATTATTTATGTTATTAATATTTTTTATATAATGTTGTACATGAGATAAATTATTTTTGAATCATATTTATATTATGTGTTTAAATTCTCATTAATATATTATTATATATTAGATTAATTAACATAGATTAATAAATCGTGCAAAGTATTAATAAATTTTATTAATAAAAAGTGTTTCGAATATATTAGAAAATATTTTAATTAAAATTTAAATAAAAGAGAGTTTTTTAATATATATATATATATATAATTTTAATATAATTTTAATATTCAAACAATTTTATTATAAATTTGCAATTTTAAATAAATTAAAATATTTGAGCGATGAGAAAATTGAAACATGCTATTAGATGTGAGTGCAACTCTATATTCTAATTAAAAAAAAGTTCATTTAGAGTAATATAATATAAAAGTATATATAATATAGAAAGAGTACAATAATAAAATTTAAATAATATAAATAAAATAATATTATTATTTTACTATTCTTAAAATTTAATTAATAAATTGTGAAATTAAATAAATTAAAGAGGTTGACTAATAAGGAAATTAAAACATGATTATTTACTGTGACGTCCTCCAAACCTGGGGTCTAGATTTGGGGGTCATCAATCAACAACCAATAACATCAATAAAATAATAAATCAGAGGCACACTGGCCTGCCAACAACCAACAATAATAACATAATAAATCAGAGGCGCACTGACCCCGCCAACAACTAAGGATCGCTAACAGGTTATAGTATGAAATTAAGCAACTGAAACTAAAAGTAAATCCAAATACTTTATTACAAGCCCACTACTAATCCACAAACTCAAATCCATAAGTTTAGATAGGTTTTAAGTCTAGATTCAGTTTTATTACAAGCACTATCTATAGACATACTAAAACAACTAAATACTTGGGAGACCGGTCTCTCGTTACGCGTGCTAGAACTGTTGAAATGGCTCATACTGAGTTTGGCAGGATTTAGATAAAAAAACAAACTTTAAAACTTGGAATCAAAGATATTTTAATTGTTGTAACTAATCAATTGATATGAAGTTTATAAATATCAATTGATCAGGAAATCATTTATTAGTTGAAATGTTTATCTGAATCAACTGATAATATGGATTGTAGCGCAGGTGTATTTAGTCTACTTCAATTGATAAGGTGTAAGTCAATTGATATTATTCTCATCAATTGATACTAGAGTCGATTGATATAGGTCATCAACTGATGTGTAACTTAGAGTGTCAAATTGTAATTATCTGAAGACATGAAAATTATGCAAGTGAAAGATGATCAATTGATATGGAAGTATCAATAGATAGAAGATCAAATGATAAGAAGTCAAGTCAAAAATTGAAGACCATCAACTGATATGAAGACCCATCGACTGATATATCGATTGATAACATCTATCAATCGATAAGTCATCATTTATCAATCGATGGATATAAAGATCAATCAAAGAAGAATATCAGTTGATGGATAAAATGAAGAATCAATTGATATGCCTAACAGCAAATTATCAATTGATTGAGATAGAACAATTTGACAAGTTGACAGACAAAAACACACCTATGGAAGATAGTCTATGATGACTGTGAAGACTCAAGTTGAAGCTATCTTTCCTAGTCTGAAGACTCTTCCCGAAATGGAAAAAGGCAAAAGGAAAGATAGAGTTGAAACAATCCTAAAATAGATTAATTATATTTTATTTCTCTATGTATTGTAAACACACTTGTAGTATATAAATAAGTGTGGTAGCATTGTTAGAAAATATACAAGTAAGATAACATCTTTGATTCAACTGTTCAGCCTTAGAGCACCTTATAAGAACAATTAATTTATTTTCTAACCTTGTAAAAAGCAGCTGAGTTTTATTAACTCAGATAATTTGAGCAAAAATATACACTGATGGAAAAACCAATCCATCAGTAATTTTAAATATCTTTGTTCAATTTAGTTTTCAGTTTCATTGTTAATATATTTTTTCATAAACACTCATAACTACAAGATCAATTATTAAAATACAACAAGTTTTAATAATTTGTATTCAACCCCCCCCCCCCTTTTACAAATAATATTGACATTATTCTAGGGAATAACAATTGATGATACTTTTTCTCGGTTATGATCATTCTTGTTATTGAGAGACTATTTTTGCTATTCATGGATTGATTAAACTCTTGTTTGATAAGATCCAAGTTTGTTTCAAGTCATTGTTTTTCTAGGCTTTTGTTTTGCTTTTTATGCTTGATGAGTCAGCTAGGTTGAGTTATTTTTGCGAGTTTGCTTCTGAGTTTTTCTAGTTTTTACTATGCACCGTACACAAATGCAACACAAATATTTTTTAGTTACTAATAATTTATTGATAATTGATTTAGTATTAATTTTGTAATGGTAGGTTTTTATGTGCATTAAAAGGTGTCCTAAATAGGTTGAGTTTAATTAGACTATTATTTAGGAATTTAAGTTAGTGTGCAATATTTTAATTAGTTTTTAATTATAGTATTTATTAAACAGATTATGATTATTAGTTAGACAATAATTTAGGAGTTTGTGATTTTGTATCATTTATGGGTAGTCATGTTTGATGACGTATATTTTGAGTTTTTAAGAGGCAATCAAGTGCCATTTTGATGGCTTGTCTATTTTATATAAAATTTTAAAATTCAAAATTTCTATTTAATTTCTATTAATTTCGATTCACCTAGTTATGTCTTTTTGACGTGTTCAATCAAAGAAACCCATTTGGTTGAATTTTAATGTTTTATTCACTTTAATTTATATTAGTTTTATTTTCAAAAAAATTTATAATTTATTTATTCTTTACTGAATTTTAATGTAAAATTTTGTACTTACTTATATAAATGGTTTTAAATAAATATGTTACTTTCATCATATTAATTTATCTTATTTTTTAGTAAATGGTTGACCATATTATTGAGAATTATGTATTTATTTATTTATCTTGATTTTCAGGTACACGGGAAGAGGAGCCAATAAGGTTTTATGAGATTTGATACTACGGGTGTTTTGTTTTCTTATCAGACATTAAAATTTTATTGTCTAAATATATGCGGCCATCTTTCATGACCTGTCGGTTAAATGAACTTTCTTGAATGAAAGAAATTCCTTGGTCCGGCTATTGTATTCAGATGTAATTAATCTTACGGTTTACCATCTATGCTGATAAAAAAAGTAATAAATAATATATAAAAACCTTATATAAAAAATATGGAAAATTTATAATTAAAAAGGTTTTTTTTTAAACAATTAAATTTTTTATTTTTACAAAATACATATTTTTTTAATTTTTATTTTACAAAAATACGATCTTAAAAAAATTATAAAAATATTGTTTTGCAACGAATGCAACCCGATGCAACTAAAATTAACCTCAAATTAAACCACGAGAAACATCATTTTTTTTCAAAAAAAAGTTGTATTTAGTTTCATTTGGTTACAAATTATAGATAAAAAAAAGTTACATTTGGTTATTTTTAGTTGTAGATCATATTTTTGCAAAACAAATTCAGAGATTAGTAAAATCGAAATATAGTATTTTTAATAAATAATCTAATATAAATTACCAAATTAAAATAAATTATATAAAATGTTGGACCAGTGATCTTAAATCTTTCACCAACAGAGCAATATTAATCAATTTTAACTCTTCATGTAACTTCGTGGACTATTCGCCATTTGTAGGCATTACATTAACATTTTATTGTCTAAATTTCTATGGACATATCTGCATGACATCCGATTAGATAATAATTTTTTTTGAATAAAAGAAACTCATTCTTTCAATTTAATCTGATACAACTTATATACTATTTGTATCTCTTAGATTAAAAAAAATATACTAGATAAGTATGAAATTTAGTTTTGAAATATTTATCAATATTTTTTGTCATTTTTGCACAAAGTTTATTTCTTATTCCAATTGGAAGAGATTTATATCAAATTCAACCAAAAAATTGTTGGCCTGAATATTATATTCCGTTGAATATTAAATATAAATAAGTATATCACATAGTTTGGTTGAATATTATGTTCTACAAAATATTAAATATAAAAAGACTATATCATAAATAATTAATTAAAAAATATTTTTCAATTCTTTTTTAATTTTAAAAACTATTCTTCTATTTTTTTAGTACTTTTCTCATTAAGTTATGAAATGATCCTCTGACTCTCAACAAATGCCTAATATTTTTCTATATATATGACAACCCCTCTTTCATTGCATTTTACAACAACCACTATATTCCTAAATCTCATTGACATTTTTATTGTTCCTAGCCTCCAACTTTCAATTGTGAAATATTATCAAAACTAAACTTTTAAAGTGTGAAAATGACAAATTCTTCATACATGGTCACAATAATCACAATATTGTTCCTTATAGCAAGATCAAATGTGACAAATGGTGAGATATGTAATTTCAAAGTGATTTGGCCATGTGTACCATCGTTTGTGGATCCAAAAGTAGCACCATCTTTAGCATGTTGCAATGGAATTAAAGCACAATCTCAGGCATGTCTTTGTGAGTTTATAGCTAAGCAGAGAAAACCTGGTGATATATTTTCTGTAGCAGCAGTTATTCTTAAATGTACAGGCCAATCTCCTAGTTGTTGATTAATTTTGCATTTGTATTGAATTGACAATATGTATGATTTTTTTATTAAGAATAATATGAAATTATTACCTACTTCCATGTGATATGTATCTATCTCAACATGCATACTCATTCAATCATTTTGGCTTGGAAAATAATAGAGTGAATGATCAGAAATTATTAATAGATCATGATTTTTAATTAATTATAGTTGATATAAGACTATACATAGAATTTATGCGGAGTTGATTGAGTCTATACATATATTGCAGAATTAAGTCTAAATCATTTATAAATAATTAAATTTTTGTGAAGCTGTGCGAAACGTGACTATGTTTATTAGTGATCTTAAGTCATTCACCAACACAATAATATTAATCAATTTTAACTTAATCTATAAATTTGAGCACCATTTAGCCATTTACAAGCATTACCTTAAATGTTTTTTTCTAAATTTCCATGGACATCTCTGCATGACCGCGTGACTTTCAATTATATAATAAATTTTTTTGAATAAAAGAAACTCATTCTTTCCATTTATTCCGATACAACTCATCTACTATTTATAACTCTTAGACAAAAAAAATAGTATATTGGATAACTGTGAAATTTAGTTATGAAATATTTATCAATTTTTTTTATCATTTTTGCACAAGGTTTATTTCTAATTACAATTTGAGGAAATTTATATCAAATTCAACAAAATATATGTTGGCTGAATATTATATTTCATTGAATATTAAATATAAATAGGCTATATCATGAGTTGGGTTGAATATTATGTTCCATCAAATATTAAATATAGATAAACTATATCATGATTAATTAATTAAATAATATTTTTCAATTATTTTTAAAAAATATTTTTCTATTCTTTTTAGTACTTTTCTCATTAAGTTATTAAATGATATCCTGATTCTCAATAAATGCCTAATATTTTTCCAATATATATATATGACAACCCCTATTTCATTACATTTTACACTAAACATTATATATTCATAACTCTCATTAGCATTTTTATTGTTCTTCCAACTTTTAATTGTGAAATCTTAATAACGTAACAAAATAAAACATGCATAACACTTAATCAATACTATATCAGTATCATATGAGTCATATCACACACTTAAACAGATAAAAGTTCGAAAAATGTATAGTAGAACATACCCGTTAACCGTTTGGATTTTAAGGATATAAAGTTGAATAATCAGTTGTTGTTTATACCCATATCATATTGTTGATCGTTGTTTAGATTGTTCACTGCAATCGCCAAATAAAAATCTTAACCCGTCTATATGACCTTTGAGGATACAAATTATATAATTTTAACTTTTAACTATTTCTTTATTAATATTATTTTAAATTTTATTTTATAAAATTTAAACATTTGTCTAACATTTTTATTAACAGATGTGCATGATCAGTGAGTAATTAATACTATGTGATGCGTTTTATTTAATCTATGACCACAAGCGCACGGTGTTTGTTGTTAGCTGAGATTGACAAGCGAGTCGTATAAACAAAGAGACAGGTTTTATCGATTTTACTCCAATTATCACAAATTATTTCGAGAGTAAATGAATATATAGGAATATTAATTAACTAAACTAATACTAATTAAATAACACTAATATAATATATTGAAAACCTTGGGCAATCAGGTCCATCATGCTTACATAATAACTGGCTTCTAAGCTAAAATAATTAAAGTGGTCATGTAACTAGAGTTTGTCAATCTCTCTCAAGCATTAACAACTTCTAAGCTATAATATATTGAAAACATGTTTACACAATTAACAATTTCTGGTAATTCAATTAATCAGGTAATTAGAGTAGTGTTAATCACTCTCGAGCATCAACGCTTTCAGAAATCCAATGATGTTCTCGCACTCATTCAATTTTGTTAATCGTATGTGTGCCGCTAGTAAGTAAATCTCTCGATCCATACTCCTATTAGCATAGAAATTCATGATATCAGTCGATTACATAAATTAAACAATAAAACATAATCAACTAGAATTAACCATGATCAATCAAACTACTGTCAAAATCATGCCAATATTATAGTGCAAACATGGCTTCCCCTTCAGCCCTAGAAACACTACTCGCTAATAATTAAATAAGTAAAACAACTAATACAATAAAGAAGCATAATTAAACTAATAAGAATATATAAAAGATTTGGATAAGAAAACATTGAATCCTCCATGTCACATGTAAAAGTCATGGCATCTCTCCATCTCCATGTAGGTTTCTTAATACTCTCTACTCTAATAATAATATTGTCTAGTCTAATAATAATGTCTAATCCTCCTATATAATAATCTGATATTTTTCTAATATCAAAAGTATTTTAATGCTTTAAAACAAATACAAGTAGGTTTTTTTATTTGAATAGGCTTCCTCAATTAAAATTCATAACTCTGTTTGCTTATCAGTTTATGGGCTGCTCCAGTTGGCTTTTACTTATTGGACTACCTCTGAATTAAATATAATTTCATAAGCTTCGTGCGGCTGTAAGATCGTCCAAATCTGACTTTTGGAACTCAAGATATGACCCAAACAATTCCGCAATGCGTGTAGCCCAATAATTATGAATTTTTTTTATTTTATCTCTAAAAGAGCTATTTAAGTCCGAATTCTTCATGTGGCAAAAAAATTCCAAATTCTTCCAAGTTTAGGAATTTCTTCTTTTCTGCAATAAAATATTAAAATCTATTTAATAAATACCTAATTAATGCAAAATACAATAAATATGTAAATAAAAATTAGATAGAATATATATAAAAATATATTCCATCAAGGGTACCATTGGTAGATTTCAGAAACGTAATGGTACAATTGACAAAAGTCAATATCCCTTAAAAAATTATAAATAAGTTTTATAGAAAAATACAATATAAAGAGTCGTTTGGTTCGTGACTTTTAGTTATCAGTATGAGTTTTCTTCATATTCCAAACTCATACATGGTGTTTGGTTATAATTTTTAATTTTAAAACCTATACATCAAACCCATAATGTATGGATTTCTGATACCTTAGGGGGAGGTGAGTATGAGCTGGGGGTATGAGGAATCAAATTAAAAATTTACTACTTTTATCTTTATTTATAAAATTACATGTTGAATTTTAAAAAACAAAAATTTATAATGATGTTATTTAATATTTAATAAATAATAGTGAATTATTTTTTATATTTAATAAATAATAGTAAATTTATATGACCACCTCTGAATTATTTTTCATATTATTTTTCATGTTAAATAATAGTAAAAATTTAAAAAATATATTAAATTAACAAATTTAATCTATCATTCAACCAAACACATGATATCAGTAATGATATTTCATCCACATACCACCTTAACCCGATTCCTAATTTCAACCCGATACCACCCTATGAACCAAACGACCCCTAAATGGGTTAAATATCAAATACATGATTGGTTAGATCTAAATGTATACAGTACATGATTGATTGCAAATTTGACTCACATTAATCATAAACTTCTTTGTTTTGCAACAAACGTTAAAGTCAAATATAAAAACTAATGTTCTTCAAACTAAAGTCAAATATTATGCATATTTTATGTGAAGTCATGGGTTTTCACATTTTTCTTTAAAAATTTATTGATTTCTATGTAATTACTTAATTCATTCTAGTTATAGCTTCTAAAAATACGTTTGTGATTGTCTTGTGGCAAGCTCAACCACAAGATAAGTTTGTGATTGTGGAAATGTGCCAAAAAAAAAATTAAGATGAAGATGAAGATGAAGACATACCCGGTAAGAAATAAAGATGGTTTCAAGACGTTATTTTTATTTTGTATTCTTCAAGAACACTTTAGAAAGCCTTCAATTGATGATTGATACTTTGAAAATTAGGGTTTTCTTCTTCCCCAGTTCTTCTTTTTCTGGTATGACTTATTACGATTCAAATTCTCTTTTTATTTTTTTATATAATTTAACTTATTAGTAGTCATCGAGTACAATCAGCACCATGCGGAGCCATCGAAGCACGAACTCAAAAAGTAACGGAGATGTTAATGTTTTAAGTTATGTTGGACTATTTTTTTGGCTGACTCTAACAGTTTGAACAAAATAAAGAAGTTAGTGATTAACATGAGTCAAATTTGCATTCAATCATGTACTTGATACATTTAAATGCAGTTAATTATGTACTTAATATTTAACCCCGATATAAATATATTAGATAAGTGCTCCCTCCGTTTCATATTAATAGTCCACTTTCAAAAAAAATATTTCCAAATAATTGTTCAATTCAACTTTCAATGTAAAATTTAGTTTAGTTTATATTTTCAAAATTAACTCTATTTCACAAATATCTTATTTATATTTTCAAGATTAACTTCATACCATATATTAGTATTCATTCAATGTAATAAATATGAGTACAACCAATCAACAATAATTTTTTTTAATATGCGTTATATTTTGAAAATGGACTACTAATATGAAATGAATGGAGTAATATTTAATAATAGTAAGAAAATACAAATACAAATTATTTATATATACAAAATATTTAATAATATAATATAAATATGTTTTACAAAGAAAATCTATAATATAAATATATTAGATTGGTATTATTTTATTCATCATTGGACTAACAAAAGAAGTTGGTACCATGGATGTCAACTTTTGGCACCTCAAAATGGCATCCCCTACCACATCACATGGCATCCCATTTACATTTCAACAATTCCAATAGGGAGTTAATAAGAGTGTCAAGCCATATTATGTGATGTACCGTTGACACCCTTGTTGGCATCCTTGTTGGAGTTGCTTTTAATGGATAATTGAAATTATTTATAAGCACATTTTGGTCCGGTGTTAAAGTACCTACCAAAATACATGTAAAGAAAGTCTTGAAGCGTATTATTGTGACCAAATTTTCACCCGTCAGGACATGAATACATCTAGACATGGCAGTGCTATTGACACAAAGGAAACAAACGAGAAGAGTACTCGACGTCAACTTGAGTCGACACAACGGGAACAGAACAACTCGACGTGAATGCAACAACAGCTTGAAGTGGTCAATAACCATCCTGAAAATTAGGGAAGGGTTAATACCTTATCTCTAAATAATAGGATCATGGAGGAATAATCTCCTAGAAGTGGGGCACATGCAGATAAAGGCTAGTTAGAACTGCAATATATCAATACATTATCACAATATATACATGATACATCTACAACACAACCACGACAACACATTTTCATATACAATACATTACATATGACACACCCTTTTTCTGCAAAATAGAGTGTTAAACCTACATCATCTCTTGGCAGCCATTTTAATCCACTACAACATACACACATTACATGACAATACATGCCAAAGTGAAGATAAACTTGAGGATAAGCTCTCTCACTTACTTACACTTCTACTTACATACATCGAAATCAACACACTACTCTACACCATTGTTTCCATCTAAAGCATACTTTCTTATTTTTATTCATTATACCTTCATCTTCTTCAGTTGTAAATATCGTTCTAGTGGATCATATTTGGTTGGGGAAGGTTTCACCCGTGGTTTTTACCCTTTCACGGGGATTTTCCGCAACACCAACTGTTAGTGGATTTCTTTCGTTGTTCTTGTCCTTTACGTTTTTGTTCTTGTTCATATCTTTATTTGTTGTTTTCATACTTAAACAATTAGTTATTAATGTTATTTCCCATAACAAGATCAATATGATTTGTAGAAGGGGGGTTGAATACAAATCACCAAAACTTTTCTATTTTAATATTTGTTTTTAAGGTTTGAGTGTTTAAGAGAATATATATATATATATATATGAACAAGAGAAATTGAAAATTAAATTGAACAAAAATGTTTTAAAATTACTGATGGATTGGTTTTTTCATCAGAGTATATTTGCTCAAATTTTCTAGGTTAATGAAACCTAGCTTTGTTTTTACAAGGTTAAAAAATAAATCAACTGTTCTTACAAAGTGTTCTAAGGATGAACAGTTGATTCAAGAAATATTGTCTAACTTGTATCTCTTTTTTAAAAAATGTTACCACACTTGTTTATATACCACAAGAGTGTTTACAATACCTAGAAAAGGTATAAAACTATTAATCTAAACTAAGATTGTTTCTGATCTATCTATCCTTTTGCCTTTTTTCATTTTGGGAAAAGTCTTCAGTCTTGGAAAGACATCTTCTGTTTTAATCTCCACAGTAATCATAGAATATTTTCCATAGGTGTGCTTTTATCTGTTAACTTGTCAACTTATGATGTCTCAATCAATTAATAATTTGCTGTCATGCATATCAATTGATCATTCCTTTTATCCATCAACTGATATTCTTCTTCGATTGATCTTTATATCCATCGATTGATAAATGATGTCTTATCGATTGATAGATGTTATCAATCGATATATCAATAGATGGGTCTTCATATCAGTTGATGGTCTTCAATACTTGACTTGGCTTCTTCAATTGATCTTCTATCCATTTATGTTTCAATATCAACTGATCATCCTTTACTTATATAATTTTCTGTCTTTAAATAATTACAATTAGACAGTCTAAGTTACACATCTATTGATGACCTATATCAATCGACTCTAACATCAATTGATGAGAATTATATCAATTGACTTACACCTTATAGATTGAAATAGATTAAGTACACCTATGCTACAATCTAAATTATCAGTTGATTCACATAAACATTTCAACTAATAAATGATTTCCTGATCAATTGATATTTATAATTTTCATATCAATTGATCAGTTATATCAATTAAAAATTTTATGATTCTAAGATTAAAATTATCATCAAATTATATGTAGATTCCTAACAATCTCCCCTTATTTGTGTCTATGACATGAACAGGCACAAATATACTTGATGATAACAAAACCCTTAATTATTTTCATTCTGATAGAATCAAGAAATTTAAATAGCACTTTGAACTTTGGAAGTACCAGTTGATCAATAATTTCTGCAAACAGCTCCAATGTCTTCATGATCTTCATAATCCAATTACCTCTTCTTCTTTCTCTTCTCAGCATTTTCCTTTAGTTGTCTCATGAAGGAACTCCTCAATATTGCTTCATCTCTATCAGTATCTCCAAGTTGCCTCATTAGGTAGTGAATTTTTTCATCTGTGATTTTGTCCAGATATATGCAGATATCAAAGAACTTTATGTTGCCCTCCACATCTGTAAAAATCATGGCATATTTTGGCTCCAACACCACCTTCTTGACTTGAGACTTCCATAACTTAAGGAGTGAATTAGGTTCAGCTTCAGCTTTTGATCTCCTTAGCTTTGAAATTTGATGTTGAATTTCCTGAACAATTGTTGTATTGAGTTTATACTTTCTGTTGAGTAGAGGTAGAATGGTCTTCAGGACATTGTAGCTTTGCTTCATTATCACCTTCATTGAGTATGTGATTTTTGTTCCATTATCATATTATAACCTCATTTATTCTTCTTGGTTAGAGGTTGTAGGGTGATTTCTTACTCCTATCAACCCTTTTTCACTTACCACTAGTATCCCTTTCATGTCATATCCTTTAATTGTCACCTCCTCCTTGATTTCTTCTTGTTTAACTTGGAGGTTTTCCTGAACCACTTTTTCTTGAGTAGAACTTGTCTTTTTCTTAGCCATGGCTATTTTCCTCTTTTTCCTTAGTGGTTGTTCTGCTAATTGATCTTCCATATTCCATTGAATTTTCATTTGCCTATCAATTTCTTCATTTTCCTTTTCTCTTCTTGCAACATCTAAAATTCCTAATGAAATGACTCCTTGAAGAAGTTTCTGGCCAATTGACTTTTTCTTTTCCTTTTCTTCTTCAATCATTATGGCTTTACCCTTTTTCTTCTCTTCAAGGGCTTCAAGATCAATTACTAGAAAGGCTTCTGCATTTGAATTGCTTTCTTTGGCAGCCTTCTTTGCATTTTCATTTACCACTCTTGTCTGAGCAAATGAACTCATCCAAGTTTCCTTTTTCTGCTGCCTTTGTCACTAACTCAGTGCTCTTCTTTAGATCTTCAATTCTTTTCCTTTCCCTCTCAATCATTGCTTGAGTTTCTCTTTCCCTAGAAATTCTTATAGCTTCTAGTTCATCTTCAAACTTCTTCAAATCTTTCTTTTTCTGTTCTAAGTCATCTTTGGGTGACTTAGATGACTTTGAAGATTGTTTATCCCTGTTGCTCCTATTTTTAGTAACCACCTTAGTTGCAATACTACCAATGCCACTTGTTTTACCAACACCACCACTGCCTTTTCCATCACTATCACCATCCTTCTTCTTAGCATTCTCCCCCTTTTTGTTATCATCAATTTGAGGAGGAGGTGGCATCCTGTCAAAAAAAATTGAAGAATGGAGGCATGTAGAATTTGGCCTTTAATGATGTCATCCATCTTCTTTTCTAGAGACTCCACTCTTGTTTCCATGGCTGCAAAATTCTTGGATTCTTTGAATAACTTGTCCTTAATTTAAGCCATAGTATTCATTAGAAGCTTCTCATCCAACCTTTTTTCCAATGTATCCTTGTTAGAAGTGATAGATCCCTTGATAATCTCCAATTCTCTCTTCACTCCTGTCACTGTAATTTTTTGAATCTTTAATGACTCCCTCATACAGTTGACAATTCTCCTTTGAATGGGATCTTCAATTTCTACTTCCACCATTGCTCTCCTGTATTGAGAAAGAATCTCAGTTTCAGCAGCTTCTAAAGAACCATCAATGGTACTCATCCATGACTTTTCATCAGAATCATCTTCTAACTCTTCAAGTGCCATATAACATGTATCTATTGTATTGGCAATGATGTCCTTCAGATTCCTAGTCCTTTGCTCAGTGTGCTCAATTTCTAGAATTTTCTCTGCATTTCTATCGGATAAAGTAGCTAAATCCTGATATATTGGATCAAGATGAATGAAGTTACTTGGATCCAATTCTCCAACATCAACATCTACAAATTCATTTTCCTTATTAACTCCACTCCCAATTGCTTCTGCATTAGGGACTCCCCATATCTCCTTTACTCCTTCCTCCTTTGACATAATTCATTCTCCAACTCCTGTGCATATAACAGAATTGTTTTATCTCTCTCACTCATCTTCTATTTTGCATCAGGATCTCATCCTGGAATCTCACCTCTCCTTCACTCATATCCTGTGTACCTTCTAAGGTGGGTCCCTCATATGTTTCACTCTCATTCCTAGAAGAAATAGGAATGACCTCACTCACTCCCTCTCTTTTTGCCAAGTTACAATCCTGCCTCTCATTCAACTCACTCAATCCTAAGAGTATTTATGAAACATCAATTGATTGAGTATCAATTGATGTATAGAAATTATCAGTTGAAGTGTTTGGGATATCCATCGATTGATGCATACCCATCGATTGATCTTGAGTATCGATCGATGGCTTATCAGTCGATGGCTGAATATCAATTGATGAAGGAACATAAATTGATGGAGTCGAAACATTTGAGATAGTTATTTGAGAAGTGACATTTGAAATGACATGTGAGATGGAATCCTGAATTTCCTGGGCAGAAAATTCAGGAGAGAGTGTTGGCTTCTCCTTGAATAACAAATAAGGAGAATTTGAAAATGTCTGATTATCTATCAGAACATTTTCTGAAAAAAATTGATGAGGTAGGGAAAGAAGAATATAAGGGATTGTAATTGAGAGAGAATGGGGTTGTATTTCATCATTTACATGAGATGCATCAAACTAACTTTGAGAAGGCTCCATCACAATTTCCTGTGATTTTGCAGTGTGTGTTTCTCCATGTACAAATGTGACTCTTTTCTTTCTCCTTTCATATGATTTTGGGGTTTTGGCTTGTGTGTCCCCATCTTGGTGTTGTGCCCCTAGTTGTGGGCTCTTTTCAATATTGTCATCCTTTTAAGAGGATGGTAATAATGATGTGGTAATGTCCTTGTTAACATCCACAGTCTTTTGAGAGACTATAGAGTGGCTTGGCTGAGTTGTCTCACCCTCACTCTCCTTATTATTCTGGGTTCTTTTATGTTCCCCAGTTCCCTCACCACCTACATCCTCCTCTAATCTATCTACTGATGTGTTTTAAAATATAATACCGCAAGTGCACGGTGTCTGTTATTAGCAGAGACTGGCAAGTACGGGTCGAATCCACAAGGAGACGGATTCTAAGAAATTTAATCTAATTATTGTGAATTGTTTCCAGAGAAAAATGATTATCGAGAATTTTTACTAACTAAAGAATGCAAATTAAATTTATATGAATTCAATTAACTAAAAGTCTAGGGCAATTCAGGTTCACCATGCTTATACCAAAATTAGTTATATAAATATAGCAATTCAATGAGTCAAATAACTAGAGTAATTGTTAATCTCTCTCAAGCATTAACGCTCTCAGAAATCCAATGATGCTCTCGCACTCACATTCATTCTGTTAATCGTATGTATACCTTTAATGAGTAAAATCTCTCGATCCATTACTCTTATTTGCATGAAATAATCTATGATATTGGCCAATTACACAAATTAAATATTTAAACATATCGATTGGAATTACACATAACCCATTAAACTACTAATAAAAATAGAACATAGTTATGGTGCAAACATGGCTTCCCTTTGCGCCCTAGAATGAAACTGCTCACTCATGCTAGAAGTAAAAGCAATAAAAACTATGAAGAAAGCCATGTAAAACATATACTAAAATAAGAGAATATAAAAGAGTACCTTGAACTATATTAATGGAGAACAACTGTATGCTATGGAAGAGAGATGAAAAAAAACCCTAGCTAGCAAGTGAAAGTAAAGAATACCTCCCTCTGTATCTATTATCTCTCTTTATAAAGACTAATTCTAATAATAAAATCTGATTCCTATTTCTAATAATAAAAGTATTTTAATGAATTAGGCCAAATACAAATAGGCTTCCTTAATTGAATATGATTCTTTAATTAAAATTCGTAGCTCTGTTTGCTCCTTAGTTTCTGGGCTGCTCCAATTAAATTTCGCTTCTTGGACCACCTTTAAATTAAAGAGAATTTCATAAGCTTCGCGTGGACTATAAAATCGTCCAATTCTGGCTTCTGAAACTCAAGATATGACCCAAACAATATATGCAACACGAGTAGCCCAATAAATACGAATTTTTTTCTAATTTGACTCCAAATTAGCTCTTTAAGCACAAATCCTTCCAAATATAGGAATTCTATCTTTTCTGCAATAAAATATTAAAATTTATTAAATAAATATCCAATTAATACAAACTATAATTAAATATGAGAATAAAAATAAGATAGAATATATATATATAAATATATTATATCATCTACCACAACATATGTTTTTCTTTTCTTTGTTTTTACAACAACAGATTTTTGGGAACCTGTTGAGGTGGGATTCTTAGATTTGGATTTTGAAATAGGTTGTGTGGCTTGGGTAGGAGGGTTGGGGTCATTGCTAACACCCTCCATGGCCACAGAAGGCAAAGAAGTTTGGGGATTGGAAGAAGTTAGGGTAGGAGGGTTTGGGGATTACTAATACCTGAACAAAAGGTGGATAGATCAATTCTACATTACTGTGAAGATTGATCCTTACCAAGTCTTTGAATACCCTTTTGTTTTGGACCTAGCAGTCCAATATCTCAGTCTCCCTTGTGATTTCTATGTCCTTCATAAAATGGTTAATAAACAGCATAATAAATCTAGCATAGTATGATTTGATCTATTAGCCTTATTGCTCAATTTTGCTACAATTTCATTCATTATTATGGAAGACAAGTTAAAATACTTATCAAACACAATACTATATGCTATTTCCTGCATGCTAGTGGTTATGGTATCAAAATTACCAACTTTACCACTAAAACATTTTATGATATAATCAAAGAAATATGACCATTCTTTTCTTAGATACTTTTTAACTACATGCCCTAGGCCTATTTCAGGTTCAACATAATTAACAGATTTTAGCATATTTCTAATTTCCTCATTTGATGGTGCTTTTTCAGTATTGTTGACAGGCAAATTAAGACATTCATTTATAGAGATTGTAATAAGAGTATACTTATCTCCTTTGCAAGTGAATGCAATTGAAGAGTTGTCACTTGCAACTTTTGCACTTGCCCAAAATTCTTCCACCATATTGCAGACAATCTTGGGTGCATCCTTGAGTGCATTCCTCACTTTACAACTGTCTAGAAATCTCATCATTGGGTGAAATGCTGAATGAGCCTCCTCCACGACTGTGCGGGCTACAAAGTTATTAAGTTCATACATGAATCCACCTTGAGAGATTTTCTTAGCTGCCATTTTCTTTACTTTTCAAAAAACACAAGCACACTCTTCAGAGAAATTAGAGATGAAGGTTAAGAACAGAGAGATTAGGGATTGAGTTCGTAGAGAGAGAGAAAGAGAAAGAGATAGAGAGATCGTTAGTAAAATTATAAGTGAGAATTAAAAGAAGTTTTAATCTCACTATTTATATTTACTGAGTTCCCAGTCTATTTCTTACTCAAAATATAACGTAATCGACCATTGGAAGAAAAATGAAAAGTAGAAATTACCAATTTTGACAATTGACTGTTATACATACATATATGTATGTATTAGTCAGTTGATAAAAAAGTAATCAATGGTTAGATAATGTACAGGTCGATTGATGACATGGACCCTAAAAATTCCAGATCATCGATTAATAATTAACTTATTCATCAACAGGTACGACTATCCATCGATAAGTAAATATATCATCAATTGATATATTTATCTGTCTATAGCTACAAATATCCATTGATAAACAAATATATCATCAATTGATATATTTATTTGTCGATGGCTTTAGATATCCATTGATATGTAAAATGTTTATTAATTGATTATGGAAGAATCAATAGATTAACATTGTCAATGACTACAAACTAAAAATTAATATAGATATATAACTTGTCAGACATTTAATAGATTAAACATAGTTAAGCATACCTAAATCACAGACCAATCTATTGAAAGTAAATTCATCTAATGGTTTGGTAAAAATGTCTGCAAGTTGTCTTTCACTAGGGATAAAATATAATTCAACTGTATCATTACATGTTCCCCAATAAAGTGATACCTTATGTCAATGTGCTTGGTTCTAGAATGTTGTACAAGATTTTCTGTTATTGCAATGGCACTTGTGTTATCATAGAAAATAGGAATTTTGTTCATGTTGAACCCATAGTTAAATAGTTGATTCCTCATCTATAATATTTGTGCACATCAACTTTCAGCTGTAATGTATTCAGCCTCTGCAGTAGATGTAGACACTGAATTTTATTTCTTGCTAAACCATGATACAAGCTTATTTCCTAGAATTTGACAGGTGCATGTGGTACGTTTTCTGTCAATTCTGCAACCTGCATAGTCTGCATCTGAATAACCAATTAGATCAAATCCAGAGTCTCTAGAGTACCAAATTCTAAGATTTGGTGTTCCTTTGAGATATCTGAATATTCTTTTTATTACAATAAAATGAGATTCTCTAGGATCAGCCTGAAACCTAACACAAAGACATGTAGCAAACATTATGTCTGGCCTACTTGTAGTTAAATAAATTAATGAGTCAACCATGCCTCTATAACTTGAAATGTCCACTCTAGCTTCCTTAGTATTCAACTCAAGTTTAGTTGCAGTGGCCAAGGGAGTTTTTATAGAAGAACATTCATTTAAATCAAATTTCTTCAATAAGTTAGAAATATATTTGGTTTGATTTATGAAAATACCATCTTTAACTTTTTTGACTTGCAAACCAAGAAAATAGGTAAGTTCTCCCATCATGCTCATTTCATATTTACTCTGCATCAACTTAGCAAACTTTTGACAAAGTTTCTCATTAGTTGAGCCAAAAATAATGTCATCTACATAGATTTGAACAAGAATCATAGAGCCACTAATATTTTTATGAAAGAGAGTTTTATCAACAGTGCCTCTTGTGAAGTGATTCTCAATCAAGAATTTAGCTAATGTGTCAATACCAAGCTCTAGATACTTGTTTCAATCCATAAAGTGTCTTGAGAAGATAGTATACAAATCCAGGATGAATATGATCAATAAAATCATGAGGTTGTTCTACATACACTTCTTCCTCTAGTTCTCCATTGAGAAAAGTATTTTTCACATCCATCTGATACACTTTGAAATTAGCATGAGCAGCATATGCTAGAAAGATTCTAATTGCTTCCAACCTTGTAACTGGTGCAAATGTTTCATCAAAATCTCTGTCTTCTTCTTGTGAGTAGCCTTTTGCCACTAGTATTGTTTTGTTCCTTATCACTGTACCAGATTCATCCATTTTGTTTCTGAACACCCATTTTGTACCAATGATAGACTTGTTCTTTGGTTTGGGCACCAGCTTCCATACCTTATTTCTTTCAAACTGATTCAACTCTTCTTGCATAGCAATTATCCAATCAGGATCATTTAAGGCTTCTTCAATCCTTTTTTGTTCTTTTTGAGATATGAAGCTACTATACAAGCATTCATTTTGAGTTGTACTTCTAGTTTTGACACCATCATTTGCATCTCCAATGATCAATTCAAAGGGATGGCTTCTTGTCCATTTCTTTTGTGGTGGTAAATTTGTCCTTAAATATTATGCTTCATGATCATTGGAATTGTTATGATCATTATGATGTGATTGATTATTTGTGAACCCTCCCCTGAGATGGATACTCTGCTTGAAGATTGTTGAGCAGAGTTGTTATCCATTAAATGGTTATCAATTGATGTATTATCAGTCGATTGAAGATTATCAACTGATAAGTTATATGTTGATGCATTGACATCAATTGATGTGGGTGTTTCTGGGTACTTGATTTTCTTGAAATTTCTACATCATCAATTTCTTCACTATTGCTTGTTGATTCATTTTCAAAATGCAATAGGTCATAGTATCATTCATCAAACAAAACCCTTGAATCTTCTCATCATCAAAGACTACATGCATAGATTCCATAACAATGTGTAATCTAAGATTGTAGACTCTGTAAGCTTTGGTTGTTATTCCATATCCAACAAATATAGCTTCATCGGTCTTGGCTTTAAACATTCCTAAATTTTCAACTTGATTCCTTAGTACAAAGCATTTATAGCCAAAGATATGAAGAAAATTAACTGTTAGCTTATTGTCTTTCTTCATCAATTGATATGGTGTTTTGCCTTGTAGTTGATTGACCATGAAAATATTTTGAATGTAACATGTAGTATTAACTGCTTCTACCCAAAAATATGTAGGAAGTTTGGCTTCTTCTAACATAGTTCTAGCAGCTTCAATCAAGGTCCTATTTTTCCTTTCAACAACTCTATTTTGCTGTGGAGTCCTTGGTGCAGAGAAATGATGAGTGATACCCTTCTCTTCACAAAATTCTTTCATTGTTGCATTCTTGAATTTAGTACCATTATCACTTCTTATTTTCTTGACCTTCCATTCAGTGCCATTGTCAACATTCTTCACATGATTGATAATGAATTTGCTTGCTTCATCCTTAGAGTGTAAGAAATGTACCCATGTATATCTTGTGAAGTCATCCACAATTATTGAGGCATATTTCTTTTTGGCAATTGACATGATGTTGACTGGACTAAATAAGTCCATGTGCAATAATTCCAGAGGCTTATCAATTTATGATTCAGACTTTGACTTGAATGATGTTTTCCTTTGTTTTCCCTTTTGACAGATATCACTTAGTCCATCCTTGGTGAATTCCATTTGTGGAATGCCTCTAACCAAATTCTTTCTAATCAATTGATTCATGGCTTTGAAATTCAAATGGGCTAGCTTCTTATGCCAAATCCAACTTTCATCTGTATTGGCTTTGCTAAGTAAACATGTCATTGATTTGCCTTTACATAGTTAAAATCAGCCACATAGACATTTCCTTTTCTTTCACCAGTTAGGAGAATTTCACCAGATTTTTTGTTGGTTATGATGCATGATCCAGTTGAAAACTACACATCATTTCCATTATCACACAGTTGACTAATACTGAGCAAATTGTGCCTCAATCCATCAACTACTGCTACAGGTTCAATGATAACATTTTCTCTTGCAATTGAGCCATATCCCAGAGTAAAACCTTACTTGTTATCTCCAAAAGTAACTTATGGGCCAGTCTTTTTCACAAACTTTGTGAGCAGGGACAAATCTCCAGTCATGTGCCTAGAACATCCACTATCCAGATACTAGAGATTTTTCTTCCTGTTTCCCTGCACACATAAAACAATCAAGTTGCTTTTGGTACCCAAGTTGCCTTGGGTCTTCTTTTATTAGTTGTAGCCTGGGCCTTGGTTGCCAACTTTGATTCCTTTTATTTTGGTGGGTTTAAATCCACTTTAAATTTGGGAGTTAACCTTTGTGGTTCAAACACCTTGGAATTTATGGCAGATTTATCATGCACATTCTCATACTTAACATTTTAACTAGCATGATTGTTATCAGGGATATGCATGTTCCATGGCATTCCAGACATGTTTATATTGGCATATGCAAAGAAAGGATTATACATGTATGAAACTTGTACATAAGGCATATGAACATTAGATGCAACCAAATTAAAAGATATGGCATTCATGAGCATAGGATTGGTAAGCATGGCATTTGCAGACATGGCATGTGCACTTCAATCATTTGAAGACATGGGGTTATTTTATTTTTTGCATTGCATGGACAAACGATTTACACTACCACATTTAGCACACACCTTCCTAGGTGCATACATATCAGGAGTATAGTTATTGTACTTGTTTATGCCTACTTTCTCATTCCTATTTTTCTTCTTTTTCTCAGACTTAGGGTGAATGATTTCAACAAGTGATATCTCTTCTAATTTCTCTTTTAATTGCTTCTTAGATAAGCTACAAATATTGATCTTTTCAACCTTAATCTCAACTTGATTCTTGGTTTCCTTAACAAACTTGATAGGGGTGCTAAATTTGTTCTTCTTATTAACCATTGATGTTTTACTTGTCGATGGATGCTTATCAATTAATTCAGCATCAATCAATTGATAATCCTTATCAATTGATAAAGGATTAGCAGTCGATTGATCTTTATCCATTGAAGTATCAACCAATGGCTTGCCTACTGATTTGGAGGATTCTCCTAGAGTATCTACACCCTGAACATCAATAATTTGTTTGGTAGTTTTAGTAGACCTATTCCATTTGTTAATCGTTTCAATTTCTCCAGCCAATTGTTCTTTTAACAATTCTTCTCTTCTCAAACTATTTACTAGTTCATCTCTAGCATCCTTACTTTCCTGCTTGAATCTATCTAAATAAACAAGTTCATTTTCAAGAAAAGCATTTCTCTCAGTTAAGGCATCAATGGTATTCTTTAACTTGAGGTTTTCTTTGTTTAGAGATATTAGAGTGACATGCAAATTGTACAATTCATTAGACATTTTATTAATGGTACTATTGCATTCATCTTTTGTAAGCTCAGAAAAGTTAGTAGCTACTACCTGATTTGATGATGAACTAGCCTCTTCATCTTCATGGTTGGCCATTAGAGCTAAATTGATGAACTCTTCAGAATCACTTTCCTCAGCAGTCCAGTCTTTCTCTTCAGTAACAAAAGCCTTTTCTTTTTGTTTAATCAAGTCAAAGTATTTCTTTTTATAGTCAATACCATCATGTGACTTTGCCTTTTCTTGTTTTGGCTTTCTACACTCATTTGAGAAATGACCAACCAATCCACTATTAAAGCATTTGAATTTTGATCTATCAACCAAATTTTTGTTTTGATTGTTACTTCTAAACTGGGATCCAGGCCTTTGAGCATTTGGATTCCTCTTGAATTTTAGCTTTGAAAATTTCCTTGACAGAAATACAAGGTGCTCATCAATCTCATCCAAATCATCCTGAGAGCATGCTTCATTTTCTTTACACTTGCCCTTACCATTTCCTTTGGATGATTCTTCATCAGTATCACCAGCCACCATGACTGAACCTTCTACACAGCCTCTTTCCTTCTTCTCTTCATTTCCCTTGACCATCAAAGCCACGGTTTTCTCTTTTCTTTGATTCTTCTCAATCTCCTCATCTTGTTGGATTTCCAACTCATATGTCTTGAGAATACCATAAAGTTTCTCAAGAGTATAATCCTTGAAGTATTGAGATTGTCTAATGGAGACAGTCATTGATTTCCATTCCTTTGGAATCTTCTATATGTATCATTGATAGACTCTCCACTCTTGAAATGAAATGATTCATATTTCTGAATCAAGAGTTGCATCTTATTTTTCCTTACTTGTTTAGTCCCTTCAGACAGAGTTTGAAGAGTATCACATACTTCTTTTGATGAAGTGCAGGTTATAATCAAACATATCTTTATCTCGACCATTGAACATAATGTTCATGGCATTCTTGTCTTTAAGCACTATCTTTTCATCCTCTTCTGTGAACTCAGTGATGAGTTTTGGAACATGTTTGTCAAATACAGGAGTTCCATCAGGATTTACACCTGTGACTAGTTTCATGGGAACATGAGGACCTTTCTCTATGCAGTTAACATAGGAAGGGTCAAGAGAAAGTAGATGCAGATGCATTTTTACTTTCCATGCAAAGTATTCATCTTTTTCCTATATTGGAATTTTCACACCTGAATCTTTTTTGCCCATATTGACTGTTCTTGATCTTTAAACTTTTTGTATGTTAAAAGCCTACGCTCTGATACCAATTGTTATTTCCCAGAACAATATCAATATGATTTGTAGAAGGGGGGTTGAATACAAATTACCAAAACTTTTCTATTTTAATGTTTGTTCTTGAGGTTTGAGTGTTTAAGAGAATATATATATATATATATATATATATATATATATATATATATATATATATATTAACAAGTGAAACTGAAAATTAAATTGAACAAAGATGTTTTAAAATTACTGATAGATTGGTTTTTCCATTAGTGTATATTTGCTCAATTTTCTAGGTTAATGAAACCTAGATTCATTTTTATAAGGTTAGAAAATAAATCAACTGTTCTTACAAAGTGCTCTAAGGCTGAACGGTTGATTCAAGAAATATTGTCTAACTTGTATCTCTTTTTTTTAACAATGCTACCACACTTGTTTATATACCACAAATGTGTTTACAATACCTAGAAAGAGTAATAAACAATTAATCTAAACTATGATTGTTTATGATCTATCTTTCATTTTGCCTTTTTCCATTTTGGGAAAAGTCTTCAGTCTTGGAAAGACAGATTCTGTTTGAGTCTTCACAGTCATCATATACTGTCTTCCATATGTGTGCTTTTGTCTGTCAACTTGTGATGTCTCAATCAATTGATAATTTACTATCATGCATATCAATTAATCCTTCCTTTTATCCATCAACTGATATTCTTCTTCGATTGATCTTTATATCCATCGATTGATAAATGATGACTTATCGATTGATAGATTTTATCATTCGATGGGTCTTCATATCAGTTGATGGTCTTCAATACTTGACTTGACTTCTTCAATTGATCTTTTATCCATCGATGCTTCAATATCAACTGATTATCTTTCACTTGTATAATTTTCTGTCTTCAAATAATTACAATTAGACAGTCTAATTTACACATCAGTTGATGATCTATATCAATCGACTCTAACATCAATTGACTTACACCTTATTGATTGAAATAAACTAAGTACATCTATGCTACAATCCAAATTATCAGTTAATTCACAAAAACATTTCAATTGATAAATGGTTTTCTGATCAATTAATATTTATAATTTTTATATCAATTGATCAGTTACATCAATTAAAATTTCTATGATTCTAAGATTAAAGTTATCATCAAATTACATGTAGATTCCTAACAATTAACCCTACAAAATTTACCAACTGTAGGAAATTAGCTAAAGTTCTATACGATTTCTATAATGATTGTAGAAGACACACATCATGGTAGTAAAATGGCAGAAGACACACAACGATGACATGATTATGACTGTGAATAAAATACAATCTGACATTGATTTTCTACGATCAGATAATGAAGCACTCAAGACGAAGTTTAGTTTGGTCAAATCAAATAGCAAGGCAGCATCAAGACAAACAGCTGCAAGCGTACTACGACGTATGAACATGGACGACAAAAAGCTGGAAACTGATAGAATACATGTAGTAGACGCCAACATAGATGAAAATGATGCGTTGAAGAATGACACTAACAAGAACACCCACGACAACTTGACATGATGAAAGGACGTGATGCTAACTATGACATGTCCAACAGAAGGTCTAAACATAGAAGTTCCAAATCACACGACCACATGTCAGATGCCGTTGAACAACAATTGCAGGAGACGAGGGGCAATCTTCACTCAAAATCAACCAGTCCCTTTATACACGTACTGAAGCCTATGACAGAAGAAGAATAAGTCATAGAAAATGTGTTAACAATAGACAACACGACAGATACTGACGTTCGATAAACGAAAAGTTGGACACAAACACCTACAAACTACTTGTCCGACGACATCTAACATGTCCACAAAAATGATGTCCACATTTATTTTTCAATAATTCTCATACATGGACACAATGACAAGGGGCAATACCTCATGACATTTATGACAAGGGGAAACAACCCACGCCATTATGAGACAATTAAAATGTCAACAAATAGCAAGGACGACGCCTAAAACATCGATAGGACAGATACTATCAATAGTGTATGGGACATAGGCAATTCTACCAACAGAAGTAATGACACCAACAACTCGTTATGGCCTTTTGATGAGTGATGTCAACAATGACGAGCTCATCCATGACCTGGACACTGTCGACGAGCTGCATGACATGACCAAAATTATAATGGCATTATACCAACAAAAAGTGGTCAACAGTTATGACAAAAATGTGTATATCAGGAAATTTCATGTGGGAGATCTCATCTTGAGGAAGATCTTTCCAAACACTATTGACGTCAATGCAAGAAAGTTTGTTGACATGTGAGAAAGACATTACTTAATTGACGTCATCACTAGACAAGGGGCATACATGTTATCGACACTTGACAGAAACATTCGACATACGATAGGTTCCAAGAGAATCCAATGCACAAGCTGACATCTTGGTTGGACTAGGGGAAGTGTATAGACATCTCAACATGTTCAACATTCCAATCATACAAGTCTTCAAACCAACCATTAAGAAAGATGACACCTTGGAATAAATCATGGATGTTACAACACACTGCACCGACATGACGAGTTGGTTACAACAACTAAAAGACTACTTGTCCGGCGACATCCAACCCATCGACAGAAATGACATCTACATTTAGTTTTCAAATAATTATCGTACGATAGCTCTCTTGAGAATTAGTTACTTCTTTTAATATTATCTTGACAAGTATGCAACATGTTTGCTTTTGGTTTTGATTCCTTCTTTGAGATATACATGTTTTAATATAAACAATGTGAAAATATCCTTGTATGTTACATATCATGCCTCGTATGCTTAATTTCTTCGACAACACATTTATACATATGCTAAATTTATTATGAGTTATTTACGTATTGCATTTAGCTAAGTCATATGCATGACAATACAAACTCTACGATAAACAATGCATTGACGTATAACGACAATAACAATAGCTAGGGGAATAGTATCTTGATATTATTAAACAAATGGTCTGATCACTCATGATATACGATGACTAGGGGCAACTCCCCTAACATACATATAATACAAATAACAAAGGCGAACGTCATATGGCAACAAGCTTTGTTATTACACCATGAAAAAATTATGATAAATTAAGTTTGTTTCAAGAGGGGAAGGCCTCTTAACAACTTAAACGTTGTGCATGCACCTACATACATATGACGATATACAATCGATGCATATTACATATAAAATGATGAATATTACATATTACATATATGATACATACTACGTACATTACGAATTGTTATTACACATATGATGCGTACTACATGTGTCATAAGTACATCCACCTACAAATCTGCTCGACAAGATTCGATTACTACATTACAATTACATGTCACATTGACATATAACATATGACATATTACAATTACTTGTCGCATTGATATACGACGTGAAAAACTTATGTATCACATTGACACAACGTTTTATAAATTACATGTCGCATTGGCATTTTACGAATTGCAAGTCATTTTGACATATTACAACTGCAAGTTGAACATCTCGTCGACATGTTACAAGTCTACGACATGTCATAAATTATGACTACAAGTTACATTGACATGGTATATGTCACACTCATGAATCTCGAATATATATTACATATTATGGTTACATTTCATGACTATAAGATACGTGTATTCATCTACGTATTTCAACTTGTAGTTGAAACAATTACAACTTACGAGCTACGCTTATGAATCGAAGTATTATGGTCGTGGCACACATGTCTCATGATATTGGCCTTCCAATATCTTTAACGTTACGACATGTAGGCTTAATAATCTACACGTATTATAACTACAAATCTTGACTTTGTGTCACGTGTTAACGATGACAATACAACGAAGAATTATAATTACAAGTGACACATTACGACGACAAGTTACACATTTTGTCTACAACTTACACGTTACAATACATCTTACGTGTTAACACTCTTATTTTCTACATTACAATCACTCCAAATTGAGGAGTCACGTTAACCTGTTGGCAAGCCATTTTAAGTAAATGGACGCATATGAATATGCAATCGATAATGACAAGAATATATTCAACATGAAGAAGAATTTTATTGGATGTATGTCTCCATTCAATAAAATTAGGGGCAATTGTTGGGACCAGATTTTTACCCATAAAGACATGAATACATCTAGACATAACAGTGCTATTGACACGAAGAAAACAAACGAGAAGAGTACTCGACGTAAACTTGAGTCGACACGACGGGAACAGAACAACTCGACGTGAATGCAACAACAGCTTGAAGTGGTTAATAACAATCTTGAAAATTATGAGGGGGTTAATACCTTATCTCTAAATAATAGGATCATGAAGGAATAATCTCCTAGAAGTGGGGCACGTGCAACGAAGGCTAGAACTACAATATATCAATACATTATCACAATATATACATGATACATCTACAACACATTTTCATACACAATACATTACATACAATACACCCTTTTTCTACAAACTAGAGGGCTAAACCTAGGGCTAAGCCTACATCATCTCTTGGCAACCATTTTTATCCACTACAGTATACACACGGTACATGACAATACATGCCAAAGTGAAGATAAACAGGAGCATAAGCTCTCTCACTTACTTACACTTCTACTTACATACATCGACTTCAACACACTACTCTACACCATTGTTGCCGTCTAGAGCATACTTTCCTATTTTTCTTCATTTTAACTTCATCTTCTTCGTTTGTAAACATCGTTCTAGTGAATCATATTTGGTTGGGGAAGTTCCCACCCGCGATTTTTACCCTTTCACGGGGTTTTTCGTGTCACCAACTGCTTATGTAGATTTCTTTCGTTGTTCTTGTCCTTTATGTTTTTGTTCTTGTTCATAGTTTTATTTATTCTTTTTCACACTTAAACAATTATACAGACTTAGCTATTAACCCTACAAAAAATACCAAAACACGTACTATGGATCTACATTCTACAATCATAATTCAACCATGCATGCACTTCAGTTATGATTCTACTCGTTCAGTAAACGAATGTAAACTTTTATCAATTAGTAACAGCCTCATAAATTGTTTGTCACGGCTACTAATGTTACTAACGATCAAAAGAATGGTAATATTATCGCTGCAACTCGGCAAGAATTAACAGACTTTGTGCCATTCCAACAGTTATCATAAAAATTTACAAAAAGTTGCAAACATTTCTTTGCAACAGATGCTTGTATGATCGTTCTCTCTACTTGTCTCCCACAAGATACTGAAGGATTCGTAACACGATTTTGTCTGTGAACCTGCAATAGATCTCCTTCCATTTCCCTGTCATTATATACACTATAAGAAAGAATATAGAGAAGCCACAACCATATCCCATTGCTATGATGCCATAAAATAAGAACTTCCCTTCAGGATCACTGACTTCATTGTCTGTTTCTATAGTAGGATACTCATTTCCGTCACATGAAATCTTTACATCAGGAGCACCACAGAGAAGTTCATTCCCGTAAAAACCATTTCGATCAAGTGTGTCTAAATGTGGCGCCACTGGAACTTTTCCACTTAAGTTATTGTATGATAGGTTCAGAACACCAAGAAAATCAAGGTTTGTTAGTGTCTGTGGTATCTCACCACTCAATGCGTTAAAACTGCGATCTAAAGACTCTAGACCACTCATACCCCCTATAGTCTTTGGAATCTCACCTGACAAATGATTGTGCGAAAGATTTAGCATAGAAAGGCCCTGTAAAAGGCCTATCTCTTCTGGAATTGATCCTGTCAGAGCATTGAGTGAGATATCGATCCCACTGTGGTATGAGTACACTAACTCAAGCTGATATGATGATCCTTTTGTTGCAATAACCAATTCGGCACCAACAAAAGCAGATGAAATTACAAAACCAAGAATGGTTCCATCTGTAGGTCTGACATTGAGCATCTTCAAATTTTCAAGTTTGTTGGGAATAGGACCAGACAGACTATTATTTGAGAAACCAATGTATTGTAACTTCTCCAGCTGCAGTATTTCTTGGGGAATTGATCCAGTGAACATGTTTGACTCCAGCACAAGTAAACGTAGATTGTGGAGTTCACCAATGAATTGTGGTAGTCTTCCTTCAAATCTATTGTTTTCCAATTTCAGACCCTCCAGGGATTTAAACCTACGGACAACATCTGGGAATGGTCCATCAAAATTATTGTCACTCAAATCTAAATACCCTAGATTGTTGGCACCTCGCAGTTCAAATGGAATATCACCATCAAGCATGTTTCTTCCAAGGCTGAGGAAAACAAGAGAAGTACAATTTCCTAAACTACGAGGTATCCTCCCTGACATATTGTTGTTAGAGAGATCGAGGACCTCGAGAGCACTGACTTCTTTACAGAAAGATGGTGGAATCTGACCATATAGTTTGTTTCCAGCAAATGATATGTACCTTATGCTCGATAATCGTCCAATATGTGTTGGTACAACGCCACTGAAATCATTACCTGATAAGTTAATGACTTCAACATTTTCAAGTTGGGCAGGAATGGCTCCTTGAAGCTTGTTGTTTGCCAAATTTATTGATCTTGGATAAATAGAGGAGTGCAATTGGATATGTGATGGTATAGAACCTTGAAGGTTGTTCACAGAAAGCTCCAATAGAGAAATTGATGGTAGTTTGAATAACCAAGAGGGAATCGGTCCTGATAGACTATTGTTAAATAGATCCAAATATACAAGTTTAGTCAAATTAGCAATAAAATCTGGGATCCCACCTCCCATATTACAAGATGCAAGTTCCAGTACTTGAAGATTAGAGTTGAGTGTAGAGGAACTATTATCTATCTTCAGTGTCAGTCTATTAATTCCTCGACCTATATATACTAGATTAGAATTTTGAAACAAAGAGACAGGAACACTTCCAGTCAGATAATTGCGCATAATAACAAGGTAGGATAGGTTTGGAAGATAACCAATGCATTCAGGTACTTCTCCAGTCAGCTGGTTGTAATACAAATTCAGATAGTTGAGAGAGTGTAGATCACAAATTGTTACAGGAATGGATCCACTTAAAAAAAAAAATGTGATAAAGACAATAACAGAAGGCTTTTCATATTGGACAATGATGCTGGAAGATGGACTTTTAAGAAATTGTCGCTCAGCTGTAATATTTTTAACCTTGAAAGATTTGTGATTGACAAAGGTATAGATCCTTGAATTGAGCAATTATTCGCAACAAATGAAACCAGTGTAGTTGTGTTGGCAAAGGAATCTGGGATTGATCCAGCTACTTGTGTATATTGTATATCCAGTCTTTCCAAGCGCGGCCATGGAACAGAAAACATGGAACCCAGATCAGTGGTTAAACCATAATTGTGTCCCACATACAGTCCTTTCACCTGAGGAAGGTATGGTATTGAACCTTGCAAGTTACAACTTCTTAAATCAAGTTTGGAAAGGGACGTTAGATTTGCTAGCTGGGCTGGTATTTGGGAGTAGAGATTGTTAGAATTCATAATCAAAGAATGCAGATGAGTCAGATTGAGAAGCTGACCTATCGGGATTCTTCCAGACAATCTACAGTTGGACAAGTATAGTGTACTTAAATTAGAAAGAGATGATATTGGCTCAGCCCAACTAGGTGAATTAGAAGCCTCAGATAGATCAACACCAGTTAATCTTAGTACTTCAAGATTGGTGAGTCCTAGTAGCCAGTTCAGATTCGAGGAGTACAAATTACCGGTAGGAATATATGAATAGAAGGAACCAGTAGGAACCTTGATGAAGACGTTAAGCTTACAGAACTATTCGAAGAGTCAGTGATCTCAGTAGAACAGGACAAGTCAAGCTGTGTTAAATAAGTAAGATTAGCAAACTGAGTTGTGATGGCATCATCAAACATAGCATTCGAGAGATTGAGGTAGGTTAGCCTTGTGAGATTTGACAATCCAGATGGTAATGTACATGACTTGAAATCATTGAAACTGAGGTCAAGGTAACGAATTTGTTTTAAGGTGAACAATGATGGAGAGATCGTACCTTGAATGGCATTGGAAGGATCTGGAATGAGTTCTGAATTAAGGTTCACCAAGAAACTCTCTGGTCTAGGATTTCTTAGGTCAAGTGACACAACATTTCCCGAGCTTGAACATCTGATTCCTTTCCAGATGCAGCACTCTTCACCTTGCCATGAGTTTAGCCGATTCAGAGGGTCGATAAGCAATGACTTCACATCTAAGAGAGCACTTCTTTCTGCATCAATGCAACTATTAGCAAAGAACAACAGATTGAAACCAAAAAAGTATAAAAGAGCTAATTTGTGATGATAATTCATAATTCAAGCAAGAGCTGGTGTATCCAAGTATTGAATTTCTTAGCACCGTGTTTTCGTTGTCTTTTATTACAGTTTCTTGATCAATAAGATGCAAAAAAGTAAAAAACTCAATCAAATCAAAGAAAAAAAAAGTTAGAAGGCATCAAGTCAAGCCATTGGTGGGTAATATAGGTGTAACATAGATCAAACTTGTGGGGTTTGTTTTGTACGCTTAAGACTCAGATTTTAAAAGAAAACTGTATCATTTTATACATGATTTGGTTTTTAAATGTAGATTAGTAAAGATGGTAACTTGTATACAATAAATACTGAGTGAGTGTCTGACTTTTGTTCTGTGTCCCACTTTTATTGACCAAGTAGGCTGACACGGAACTTGAGTTCATACTTGAACATTAGACAATATCAACTTATATAATTGCACCATATTCAGATAAGTGAATATATAGGTCCTGAATTGTAATATATCTTGAAGTTTTCAATTCAAGCATTGACCAAATTTTGCAGAAGTGGGAACTATATAAATAGCAACATGGATTTGGCAGCATGTTCAGATTGACTTTGTTGTAAGTTTTACATCACAGGCACAGATGAAAAAGTCCTCCGGAGATATAATACGCGGAAAACAAACTCTTGGTTCAGTTTAGCTCCCTTGGCATGCTTTAACTCTCTTGGAAAGTTAAAAATATGAATGATGAATCTTTCCTGATTTGTTTCTAAAATTTCTAGGCACTCCCTTTAAAAGTTTTAAGGTGTCAGATTAATTAGAACTTACTATTATCCAGGTAGAGAGGATTTAAAACCAAAATCCTCAATGTATTATGTATCAGTTACTTGACAGTCCAAAATCGTAAGTTGCATGTACGTCCACTTCTATTTGATGAGACCCTGTTGTGCCCTTGAGGCAGCAGAATAGCAGATTCCACTTTCATTTGATGAGGTCAACTTGTTCCAAAGGTGATTGGCCTACAACTGAAGCAACATGGAGATTCAGCATCAATTTAGAAACTTTAGGTTCTGGTTTAAGTTTTCTGAAAATTTATAATGGCTATATTGATAACAAAGAGACTCAAAATTTAATGTTAAAAATGATTGTATGTTATTTGTGTGCTTGTGGAAAAATATGCTTACCGGCAAAAATATGTAAGCTCTTATATGCATCAATACTGAGGCCCATGCCTTGCACGGTTCGTATGCTAGTTTCATAAAAGCGTAACCAAAAGAATACAATAAACAACCAACTCCCTACCACAGCATCAACCAGCACAGAATTGTAGAAAGCATGTTCACTTACATATGCACAAAATTTGCCAGATGAAAAGTTGCGATTTTACGCTCACTGTATGACTAACAAAGGATGAATTTATAGATGGGTCCTGGTCGGATAGCATTAACACGGGAAATTTTTGTGAATCCAGGGGGGCTACGTCATCGATCAGCGCTTCTTGCAAGTCAAAGGTTTTTTGCTCTCCGCGAAAAAATACGCGGATAGATTGTTGTGACTTGTTCTGGACCAGCTGCCTTTATAGATTAGTTGATAAATCAGACATGTAACAAGAGTAAGCTCCTATTTACATTAATAGGACAACTAGAAATATGAACTGATATCTTACATTTTTTTCAAAGAAAAACAAAATAGTGAACAAGTTGCAATTGTTTTTTCCTTGGCTAATGGATAATTTAAATTATCTACACACATTTTGGCCGGTTGTTAAAGAAGTACCAACAAAGATAGATGTACATTATATGAAACTGGGAGTCAGCTGGAACCAAAGCAAAATATAAAATCTAGAAAGTGAGTCTCGAAACCATGGATCTACAATCACGAATCAACTATGCATGTACCTCAAGTTTAATTCTAGTTGTTCAGTAAAACCATTGTAAACTTTAATCAATCAGAACAAATTTATAAACTATGTCAAGAACTTAACCAAAAAAGGCTTGTATGATTGTTCCATGTTCCATTACCATGACGCAGATACTCTCTTTCTGTCTCCCTGTAGATACTCAATGATTCGTAATACAATTCCGTCAGTGAACCTGCAATATATTTCCTTCCATTTCCCTGTCATCATAAACAATATCACAAAAAATACAGACAAGCCACAACCATATCCCATTGCTATAGTGCCATAAAGTAAGAGATTTTCTTCAACATCACTGGCTTCATTGTTTGTTTCTATAGTAGGATACTCATTGTTGTTGCATGAAATCTTGACATCCGGAGCACCACAGAGAAATTGATTCCCGTAAAAACCATATCTATCAAGTGTATCTAAATGTGGTGCCACTGGAACGTTTCCACTCAAGTTATTGTATGACAGGTTCATAACACCAAGAAAATCAAGATTTGTTAGTGTCTGTGGCACCTCACCACTCAGTGTGTTGAAACTAAGATCTAAAGATTCCAGACCACTCATATTCCCTATAGTCCTCGGAATCTTACCTGACAGGTGATTATGTGAAAGATTCAGCATAGAAAGACCCTGTAAAAGGCCAATCTCTTCCGGAATTGATCCTGTCAAAGCATTGTGTGAAATATCTATCCCGCTGTGGTATGAGTACACCAACTCAAGTTGATATGATGATCCTTTTGTTACTATATCTAATTCAACACCAACAAAAGCAGCTGAAGTTAGAAATCCTAGAATGGCTCCATCTGTAGGTCTGACAGTTAGTGTCTTCAAATTTTCGAGCTTCTCAGGAATAGGACCAGATAGACTATTATTTGAAAAACCTATATATTGTAGCTTCTCCAACTTCAGTATCTCTTGAGGAATTGATCCGCTGAACATGTTTGACGCTAGAACAAGTATGCGTAGATTGTAGAATTTGCCAATGAACTCTGGTATTCGTCCTTCAAATCTATTGTTTTCCAGTTTCAGACCCTCGAGGGAAGGAAATCTACGGATAACATTTGGAAAGGTTCCATTAAATTCATTGCCACTCAAATCTAAATATCTGAGATATTTTGCACCTTGGAGTTCAAATGGAATATTGCCATCAAGATTGTTTCCTCCAAGGCTGAGAAAAACAAGAGACGTACAATTTCCCAAACTTAGCGGAATCCTCCCTGACAAACTGTTGTTAGAGAGATCAAGGACCTCCAGAGCATTAAATTCTCTACCAAAAGATGGTGGAATCTGACCATATAGTTTGTTTCCAGCAAGTGAAATGTACCTTATACTCGATAATTCTCCAATTTGCATTGGTACGTGATAAGTTAATGACTTCAATATTCTCAAGTTGGATAGGAATGGCTCCTTGAAGCTTGTTGTTGGCTAAATTTAATGATTTTGGAAAAATAGAGGAATGCAATTGAATATGTGATGGGATAGAACCTTGAAGGTTATTCTCCGAAAGATCCAAGGTAGAAAGTGACGGTAGGTTGAATAACCAAGAAGGGATAGGTCCTGATAAACTGTTGTTGAACAGATCCAAATATACAAGTTCAGTTAGATTACTGATAAAATTTGGGATTCTGCCTCCAATATTACAAGATCCAAGTTCCAATACTTGAAGATTAAAGTTGAGTTTAGAGGAATAGTTATCTATCTTCACTAACAATGTATTGAATCCTAGACCTATGAATTGTAGCTTAGGACTTTGAAACGAAGATATCAGGACACTTCCAGTCAAATAATTGCGGATAACAACAAGGATGGATAGGTTTAGAAGAAACCCAATGCATTCAGGTAATCCTCCAGTCAGCTGGTTGTAATACAAATTAAGATAGTTGCGAGAGTGCATATCGCAAAATGTTACAGGGATGGTACCCCTTAAAAAAATTTGTGATAAAGACAAAAACCAAAGGCTCTTCATATTGGATAATGTTGGTGGAAGATGACCTCTTATGTTGTTGTCATTGAGCTGTAATATTTGCAACCTTGAAAGATTTGTAATTGACAAAGGTAGAGATCCTTGAATTGAGCAATTATTTGCAACAAACGAAACCAACGTAGTTGTGTTGGTAAAGGAATCTGGGATTGATCCACCTACTTGTGTATATTGTATATCCAGCCTCTTCAAGCTCGACCAAGGGACAGAAAACGGGAACTAAGATCAATGTTTAGACCATAATTGTATCCCACATACAGTCCTTTCAGCTGAGGAAGGTAAGGTATTGAACCATGCAAATTACAATTTCTAAAATCAAGTTCGGAAAGGGAAGTAATATTTGCTAGCTGGTCCGGTATTTGAGAGGTTAGATTGTTAGAATCCATAATCAAAGAATGCAGATGAGTCAGATTGAGAAGCTGATTTGAAGGGATTCTTCCAGACAATCTACAGTTGGACAAGTAAAGTGTACTCAAGTTAAAAAGAGATGATATTGGTTCAGCCCAACTAGTTGATTGAGAATGTTGGAGATTACGAAGCTGTATGTATAGTAATCGTGATAACTCAACACTAGAACATGACAAGTAAATAATACTACGTCTATACAGAAATCAGCAAGACATGAAGACAAGGCAGATACAGCGAATCAAGACATTAAAAGAAGTTTTGGAGTCTACTACAGGTCACTGAAAGAAGTTCATTTATATGTTCATGCCTCAGTGAAGAACAATGTTCAAAGACTTTCAGGGTTTCAGATAAGTTGAAGATTCAGTATTGCGGTGCCACTAAAAGATTTCAGTGTAGTAGCATTGATTGAAGACAAACAGTGTTCGAAGCATAGGAATCCAGAAGGGTAAAGACAAAGGTTAAAGAAGACAACTGCAGTCTTGAATTGGATTGTAGTAATGAAGACATTGTCGAAGTACCAGAAAAGATTCCAGTGAAATTACAGTGTCTATCAACAGTCAGTGTTTTGAAGCAATGCAACAGTCCAAGGTTAATCAGCTGAAACATAACAGAGGTCAAGGGAATTCAATTCAGTGTTAGTCGTTTGTGAACCAGACCAGTGCACTAAGCGTCAGCACAACAAGAAGAGAATTACCTTGATTAATCAGTAGAAAATCAGTTGATCAAGCCAAGCCAGAAGAGTGAAACCAAGTGGTAATTACTTGAAGAATTCAAGAAATATGCTAAGGTAAGTATTACTACATTTGGTGGCATTAATACTCTTGAGGCAATGAGAGTGTAGGCGCAACTAATAAAACCAAGGCGCAAGGAAATGCTGGACTTAGAATCTAAGTAGTGAGTGGCGCCTATACAGGGGAACAAGTGTATAGGCGCAACATATCTACAACCAGGCGCAAGAAAAGCTAAGGCAAAGTGCAAGTGGCGCCTATACAGGGAAACCACTGTATAGGCGCAACAAACATCTATTGGCGCAATGTAAGTATTCTAATGCACAAGTGGCGCCTCCACAGGGCATTGAGAGTAGAGGCGTAACATAGCTTTGACAGAGGCGCAACAATCATCAAAGCGAAACAGCTAATGTTCTAAGGCATTAGTGGCGCCTATACAGGGAAGCCACTGTATAGGCGCAACTAACAAAGCTATACAGGTGCAAGGAATGTTTGCAATATAATCTAAGTGACTTGTGGCGCCTGCACTGTGAACTCAGTGTGCAGGCGCAACAAAACACCATGTGCAACAAAAACTAAGGCAACTTCCTAGTGTTGAACATTAAGTGGCGCTTTCCCTCTGTCACCACAGTAGAGGCGCAACAAAGGCATATTGGCGCAACAAGCAACTAAGTGGCGCCTATACACCATAACCACTCTACAAGCGCAACTTGGGACTTAAGCAATTGTGAAGCAAATCAATTCTATTGATTTGAAAAGTCTACACTATATTAAATAAAATGAATTATTCATTTTGTTTAATATGGTTGGTGAAGACATAGCCAACTACAGAGAGAGGCAGTGAGATATTTCGAAGCCGGAGAAGAAGAAGTCACCATGATAATTCTATACCTTCTTCTCATGGGTTTTACAATCTAGCCGGTCAAACATGTCACAAATACTTAGGGCTATTGTAAAACACTCACTGTTAGCTTGATTCCAGTTACTACTAAATACTGTCAAACATTGTAATAGGGATCTAGCTTTATCTCTCTAGAAGCAAAGAACGAATCAGTTCTTTGGAAGCCAGTTATTAATTTAACTGGGTGTAGCAAAACCTCAGGGATTAATACGAAAGTACTATTCCCCGAAATCTGTCTCGCATTTAATTACTTGCTAATTTTCTAGATCATTATTGTTTAAATCCTAAACATAGAAAATTAGTAAGCCAGACTCCTAAACATTCCTAAACACGAACCACTAACCGAAATCTAAATCATATATCCGTAAAAGATTCGAAAGAATTTTTTGATTTAGTGAGTATCGTATTCAACCCCCCTTCTACGATACTTTCGGGACCTAACAATTGGTATCAGAGCCGACTGATTGAAGTTACAAATCAAGATCCGTATCTCAGTGAAGCTCACCGTGCCGAAGCTGTGTGGACTCAGAATGGAGGCCGTGTTAAATAAACTTAATTTTAAAACTTTTTAAAATAACATTTATTTTATAAACTTTTATAAAATTTATTTTGTAAACTTTTATTAGTTTATGTTATAAATTTTAATTAGTTTATTTTATAAATTTTAGATAAAATTTATTTTATAAACTTTTATAAAATTTGTTTAACAAACTTTTATTAGTTAATATTATAAATTTTAATTAGTTTACTTTATAAATTTTAAAATAGAATTTATTTGATAAACTTTCGTAAAATTTATTTTATAAACTTTTATTAGTTTATGATATAAATTTTAATTAGTTTATCTCATAAATTTTAAATAAAATTTATTTTGTGAACTCTTATAAAATTTATCTTATAAACTGTTATTAGTTTGCTTTATAAATTTTAATTAGTTTATTTCATAAATTTTAGATAAAATTTATTTTATGAACTCTTATGAAATTTATTTTATAAACTTTTAATAAGTTTGTGTTATAAATTTTAATTAGTTTATTTTATAAATTTTAAATATTAAAGTTTATAATTTAAATTTATTGAACATTATATGGCTCATCTATCAAAGGAAGCAGCAAGTCACAGTTATTAATTCGAAGGTGATCAAGAGTTAGTAAATGAAGATTTTTCTGGGTATTTGAAGTCGACTGAGATTGACTGAAGATTATCCAATGAAGTTGATTCTGGAACAGACTGAAGAAATAAGTGGTTCTAATTTCCTCAGAGGTTTACTCAATAGGATCCCACTAATATTTTGGAAGATGCAAAAGAAGAGATTATTTGGGTACAGTTTTTGGTTGACTCAAGTTGAATTTTTAGATGGAAAATCTTGGAGGTTAAAAAGTTGTGAAGGAGAACAGACTGGACTACCTGGCATCTCTGTACAAGCGTTGAAGTTTTCTTTCTACAGGGAGGTTACAGGAAGTTCGTGCTAACATTGCAGGTCATCTGGAACACAGGGTTACAGCCATAGGGAATCTAAGGATACAACCACATTATCTTTAGATGAACTATTTGTGTGCTGGAGGCCTATGAACTAGAACAAGAGCTGAAGCAGATAATATTTGGTAAAGCAGGTTGTTAGCATATCCACTGTATTTGTGACCCAGGAACCAAATTTGATTGACGTCAAGGTTGAGAACCTCTGAACAGAATCGAAATGATCCTAGAAGCTGAATTGAAGATGTTGTAGCTCGAGTTAGTGGTCAAGGTGTTGTATGTAAAGTTGACACTTTGGAATAACTTGAGAACTGGACTGCAAGTCAAGCCTGCAGGGCAATAGGAAGTTCAGTGACGTCAGATTCAGATGGAATCCCAATTCTATATCTAAGGTCTTTACCAATAGATTCCATTAAGGAGATTTTCAAGATCAGTTCAAGAGGCGGTTGCAAGACAGGGATGGTTTTATTTTTGGCAGACAAGTTTGGGATTGCTACACAAAATGAAGAAGCCTGTACAAGCAAAAGATGACAGACACTATTTTGGGTTGTAGCAGGAATCTTAAGCATTAGTGAGGATGCAGCAAGGGAAAGCACTTGTTGATGAAGTTAAATGCAAAGCTGATTCTATCAGTGACAGTGATAAACCAAATGGATATCTGGCATCAATGACCAACACTGGAGATGAATCACTATGCACTTCACAGGTACACATTCTAACTAGTATACGTTTATCTAATTCAGAACTGTATGTTTATTAAGTTTTGAAATGTATTATATTCATGACAGCATGTTAGCATCTTAGGACTTAAATGCTTAATTGATTGCTAAGAATAAGATTGCATGCTAGGTTTCATGAGTTTAATTAATACATTTCATACTTGATTTTATATGCAGTAAAATGAATATCTAGAATTAGATAGGGTGTTCTAGACGGTTAGGTGTATCCCTGAATATTTGCTGAAACTTGAGTTAAATCTTCCGTGATTTAATACCTCTGCTAATGTTGTGAAAATTGCTAATAGACAAACAGGTCATAGATCATATTTTATTTGTTCTTCATGACAAATGACTTGTTAATTGTTTATGTGCTTATTTTCATATGATTTGCTTTTACTCACATAGTTGCACTTAAATGTCATATTAGATCATGTATTGCTTGTTAGGGATAGAATAATAAAAGATGGTAGAATTATCTAAGTAGTCAGTAATATTTGTTGATTCGAGGATTAATCTAAAACTGACTTAGGTAATTAGAGATAGTTTAAATGTTAGACAACGACAGAATGGATTAGAAAGAATTAATAATTGAATTGTTAGTTCTTCTATCCATGTGCTTTTAGAAAATTTTTGAATATCTGTAAATCTGCTTTTTATCTGTTACACTTGTGTAGAATGATTAAAGTAGATAGTACTGAATTTTCTAATATGCATAACATGCCTGAATTGCATAATCCTTATCTATAGTGCTTTGAAGCTAAATGTTTACCATGTGCTCTTATTTCCATGCTTGCTTAGTTATTTGAAAATGCATATCTTAGGACTTGCATAATCTTAGACAAAGCATGTATAAGAATCACAATAGGGTAAAGACTGCTAGTCCACCTTAAGCTAGGTAGGAATCACTAGTCTCATAGCCTAAAGACTACTTTGTCAAGGCTGCTATGTATGAGAAGTGATCAGTCAAAGATAAATTTGTGCATGTTAAGGTTGAAGCTGTTGTTACCTTTGATAATATCTCTAACCCATCTGGACTCAATTAAAATTGAGTACCAAGAAGCTTAATCATTTGTGATTGCAGAGTATGTAACAAAAGTCAAAAGTTATGTGACTTCGTGACATTTATTGTTCAAGACATATGATTAAGATTAAAGCTCTACTATCATAGTTGGTTGAGAAGGCCTCCCCGATGGTAACCTTTGGAGATGACAGCAATGGATATACAAGGGATATGGCTATCATGATTTAAGAACTGTCATCACTGGAAGCATCTTTCTTATGAACAGAATTAAGCACTATCTACAGGGCACTAGGGAATTCTTTGTCAAGGGTTTTCTAGAAAAGCAGAAAAGGAAAAGTGTTTGATCTCAAGCAAGAAAGATAGAAGCTTACTCTAATCTGAGTGAGAATTTTGTTCGTAGCTGACATGGATTTTATATGCAAAGGTGAAATGAACTTTTCGGTAAAGTTTCATCAGTAAAGAGTTAGCTATGGCATAGGAAGCTCTCATACTTGGTGAACAAGACAATGGATTCTCCGATAAAGATGAAATTGGTGAGAGGACTGCTTCATTTGGAATTCTATCCAGAAGGACATTTTGAAGTACGTCATATAGGGAAGTCAATGAAAACATCACACTGAAGCAAATTATGTCAATGAAGAAATATGCTTAGTGGTGATTGACAACCCTAATTACAAGTTGGTGATGTTCGTGCATTCAACAGACAAAATGTCACAGATAGTAATTGATCACTTCAGGTAGATCGAGTTGGAAGCAAAGTAAGCTGTGAGAACTTTGAAGTCAGATAATGGAACTAAATTTCGCGAGTGAAGTTCTATATGAATTCTGCACTGAAAAAGGTACTTTGAAGCTGAAGCAATTAATACAGCATGCTGCTTTATTCAACAAGATCATGAAAAGACATCATATGAGTTAATGGCCAACCAGAAGCAAACATTTATGTTTGGAGGAAATTGATATTTACTAAAGATTTATCTGAGTATCTTGGCAAGTTTAAGTTAAGGCTCATGGAACAATTCTCCTCGGCTACTCATTGAAGTCAAAGCCTTTAGGGCTTATGTGATGTGAAAACAGAAGGTGATTAAAAGTCTGAATGTATCGACCTACTACACCAAGCTCTCAAGCATTCAAATGAAAGACTATTCTGAATCTTTGAAGTATGACATCTTGTCAGAGTCAAATTCAGATACTGATGATGAAACTGAGGTTGCAGAAGGAATCAATGATAATGATGATGGTTCAGATCCTATTAGTGGAATTGGTAGTGAAACTACACAACTCGTGGACTTTAACAGAATCCATTGAAAAAGGTGAAGGATCTTCAACACATCCTAACAGCAACTCAGGAGGAGCAAAATAAAAGAGGGATCTACTAGCCGTACTCAACAATGAAGATCAAAGGATTTCATTAAGAACATTTCTGCCAAGACAAAAGGTTTGAAGTCAAATTCTATCCCGGAGTCTCGTTCTTAGTGATCCGGATTCTTGTGTAGAGGCTAGAAGTGCTAATCGAAATGATCATATATCTTTCGGGACCAAGTTGGGAAAGAGAAATTGTCAACTTACAATTGGTATCAACAATTGGTATCACCCATCATCTGGAATCCCAAAGAATATTGAAGATGCACAAATTGATCCAGATTGGGTGATTGCAATGCAAAATGATCTCAATCAGTTCAAAGGCAGAAAAACAATGAAGCTAGAACCCAGACCACAGACCACTAAAGTCGAAGCTGAAACTGGTACAGTAGGGGTTCACAGAAACTGGATGACTATTGGCATTGTTATGAGGGGCAAAGCCAAACTGGTTGCTACAGGACTTTAAAGCAGAAGGTATCGACGATGATGGAAACAGAATCTTCGGGACTTTCTAGATCAAGCAGGAAGCACCAGTGACGAGACTTGATCCTTTAGGACTCATCAATGGGGACCTAACAATTTTCAGGGACCCAACGATTAGGACCAAACAATTGGTATCCCTAGCACATGTGGAGCATTCAAGCATGAAGATCTAACAGATGAATGTGAACAAGTGCACTCCTGAATGGTGAGCTAGAAGATGAAGGTGCAGATCCATTACAATTTGTATATCATTCTCTTCGCAAGCTTTTCTATGACGGAGGTAAAGGATTCAAGCAAAACGTCAAGGACATGGTATGACTCTCTAACTGTGAATTACTAAAAAGTGATTTTTTATTAGAATTGTTATACATATCTCTCTAGAAATGCTAGGCACATACAATGACATATTTATGTGCAAGTATACCTTAATTCTCGATATGCCTATGTGCAAGTTTCCAAGTGGAATCTAGATAATCTTATCTTATAGCTAAGTTATGAATTGCTAGATATCTTAGGGGATCACCGTTTCCTGGAATCTGGGACCCTTAGGATAATAGGTTTAACCTAATTGGCTATATAGATATAGATAATGCAGGTTGTACGAAAGACAGGGAAGTCATTCCTAGAAGCTGTCAATTTCCAGCAACACTGTTGAACTCTTCACACCACTGAAGGAACAAGCTCATGGACACCAGGTATCATTTCTTTTGAGTTGTCCTTAGTCGAATAACTTGCAGATTTTTGCTAAATAACTTGATGAATTTATTTTATCTAAGTTGGTTAGTAAACTTGGGATATTTTGTATTGCATATTTGTTGAAAATCCCATCTGCAAGGAATTCTCAAATGAGTTCACAAGTATTACTTTTTCCCGATTCAAAGGACTTGTGAATTTATTTGAAATCCAGATCCTCATACTTCTTGCTATTAATTTAATTATCATGCTTACATTGTTATATGCATGAGTGGTAGTTAAATTACTTAGCATAAGTAAGAAGCATAATTATTTGTATGTGTTAAATATTTAGTGAGTATTAATCAATGATATCTTGCTTTATTGCTCTGATATTTTGCTCTGATATTCTTAAATATTTTATTACAAATAATTGTGATACTTTTGATATTAGTGACGGTACTTAGAATTTCTGTTCTAAATAATCAATGCATATTTCAAAACTCACTAATATTAGAAGGTGAAGTATTTTCTAAGTTATGTGTATGAAATTCTCAATATTTTATATACTTAGAAAATATTTCTAAAAATAAGTTTTATTCCGAGGAGTTGTAATTAGAATCACAAGTATTACTTTTTCCCTATATAAAGGACTTGTGAATTTCTTTTCAACTAAATCCTCGAGCTTACGTATGTCAATTAATAATTGTTATGAGCATGCTTACAATGTGCAAAGTGACAATTATTAGATATGGCGTAGGAAGTTAAATGCTAATATTCAATCCAATGAATATTTTAGTATTTAGCGAATTTATTTTATCTTATTGAAATTATGAATTGAAGCAATTCAATGTTTATTAGTTTCATAATTTTGATTTGATAAAATAACAGAAGCACAATTTCTTGCATCTTGAAATTATTGATAAATATCGAATAATTGGTATCAGCGTGCAATTAATTGCGATATTTTTAATATTAGTGATAATACAAGTTGTTTATCTGAAATCACTAATAGTAAAAATATATATGCTTATTGTTCTACTGAATAATTGCCATGTATAGTTGATAAATATGCATGTGATTGACAATTGCTTAGTACAACATAAGTATTTAATTTATTTTGATTTGTTTAAATCATGATGATATAAAACAATTCAGTGGAATATCTGTTCCATGATTTAAATAAATTAAAATAAATTCGAAGCATAATTATTCGTAGTATAAATATTCTCTTTTATTACTTTGTGATAATTGAATAATATTTTATTACAGAATAATTGTGATATATAGTTTTCTTTCTTTGACTGGTTTGCGATTCTGAATGTATTTAAAAGAAATTTTTGTCTATTTCTTTTTCAAAATGTTTTATTCAAAGATACATTCATTTTCCTATCAGTTTTAGTTAAGAGAACTTAAGAATTCTTTTTCAAAACTTTTCTTTTGAAAAACTTTTCTTAAGGATAATTTTTCTCCAATCTCGGAATATTTTATCCTCTCCCAAAAGCTTGTTTTAAATGTTTTATCTTTAAAAGCTTTTTCTCTCTAATTTTTCTTTGTAAAGTAGTAGAAACTTTGTGACTGCTATTTTATTTGGAAAGAGTGTTTTAACTTCAAGGTATCAATCACTTGTAAAATTATTTGCTTTCAAATACTTGTTTCAGTGTATGTTTCACATTGATTCATAGTACCAAAACAGTGATTGTTGCTTTGAAGGCCTAGTACTGTATTGTTAAGCATTCATCCAACCCCAATTGTCGTTTTTATTTAAAGTCGGGGATACTATCAGGCAGACGAAAATGATGTAAATCATAATTGCATTATGAGTCGGAAAATCATTGTCTTCTATCTGATAAGGATGTTTTGCAAAACTACTTTCAAAACATACAGTGCTTAGGTTTAATGGAAAAGAGTCATTTTATTGAGATATAATTTGGTAGAAGAGTTGAATTTCTTCTTTGGTGTAAATTCCCGCGTTTTATTATGGGAAGTTTTCCTTATAAGAAATTCATAAGGGATAGATTTTTTCTCTGATACACATTCCCGCGTTTTATTATGGGATAAGTATTTTAAAGAAAACTTCTATTGATGTCATGCTCTTAAATGTCAAATCTTTAGAACCGACAAAACTCTTTTATTAAAAGTGCTATAATGCAATCGTTTACCATTCCTTCTTATATTTTTCTTTCTCCTTGAGATGAAAAATATGTTTTGGAATGTTAAAGTGATTATTTGTTTATCTTTTTAATTGACCCTATCCGGTTAGCCCCTAGTGGCTACAGAAGCTGGCCAAGAGGTTGAAAACCCATCAATCTCTTACCCAGGCCTGAATACCAAACACTGATTCGTCCACTTCCATATATTAACCCTCGGAGTTATAAGGAACTTATGTTAATTAGAGGTTGATAAGGGCGAAACTGCACTTGATGCAGCAAATAAGGATGAAGTCGGAAGTGCACCCACAGCTCTACCTCCGGTGAAGTAAAGAGGTATATAAATTGAGGTAACTGTAAGCTCATCTGTATCTTCTCAAAAGGATGCAGAGCTGAAAAGGCAATAAAACTGTCTCTGGAATCATTCTCTCAACAGGATGAGTCCATTGAAATTCGCTCGTCAGCCAGAGCATCTTGTAATGAGTCAAGCACACCACCGGCACTCACGCTGATGGTAAGCCTAAACAGATATATACTAGGAACCTTATATAATTTTTGGGACCTAACAATCCTAACAGTTATACTAGGGGCCTAACAATTGGACACATTGCAAGGCGTGCACAGTGTGAGGTATAGGCATGTTAACAAACACCCGTCATTGGGTTACGAGGGAAACGTAGACTCTAATTTGCCATTCATTACATTGTCTACTACGTCGCCCCTCTTGGAAGGAACATTTCCAGATCCTGAAAAGGAATGTCCACCTCCCGTTTACGGATAAGGTGTGAGGCAACTCCTTGATAGAACAAGGCAGGATTCCCAAAAAGGTTTTAAAATCTTGGGATAACCCATCTCAAAGAGGTGAGGCTCCACTAGACAGTGATTTAGCAATTGCTATTGAGTCTGGTGTGGGACAGTGCTTATGCATGATAGATCAAGAAAACCTCTACGAGGCAATTCCCCACTTGATAGTGATTCAGTTCATTCTGATGAATCAGGTGTTGGGAATGCATGAATTGACGGATTTCACTTGCAGGTACAGAAGGCTAAATTTGGAATGCAGAGTGAAAGTGAGAGAGAGAAACACTTGAGTGAAAGTGAGGGAGAGATACACTTGAGTGAGAGATAGGGAGAGAAAGAGTGAAACACTTCTAAGTGCTCGACACTTAAGTGTAAACACCAACAGAACGTAGTAGAAGTGAGGAAACCATAAGCCAAACACTTACCCTTGCTACTTGCTACTTCTGGAAGAAAAGTTACTATATTTTTTTCCCGTTCAACGACAGACGAGAACCTTCTTTGGAAGACAAACCATTTAAAAGAGGACCTATTAATTAGTATTAACATTTGGTATCTTCAAAAGTGGGCCATTGGAGGATTCCTCAACTAAGGGGGAGAATTTATAGTGTTATAGTTATAACAAGAAAAAGAAATTGGAGGATTCCTCTTCTTATGAGGGAGAAGTTATAGTGTTATAATTATAACAAGAAAAAGGTGAAGTTAATAAGTCTTATCTTCGTATCCTTAGGGGGAGATTTTAGACACGAAGAAGAAAATCTTATCTTCTGATCCTGAGGGGAAACAACAGATATATGGGAGAATCAAGAAGCTGTAATTCTATACTTGGAAGAACAGAAATGACTATTCCATTTATTTTCTAAAGGGAGAAGAAGATTAAGAAGGAGAATCACATTCGTAGGGGGAGAACATTATTTGAGCTATGTTCAGTATTGGTTGAAGACATACCCAGAATAACGATTCTTATGAAGCTCTGTTCATGATAAGTTCTTTAAGTTCAAACTATGAAGGATTTTGAAACGGAGAAAGCTCAAACAGACAGAAATGAAGATGATTCAACTTGAATATCAGTTTAGCGTCAGAGGAACAAGCATCATTCATTTCAGTCACTCAAGAAATCTGGAAAGGCATTATCTGATCCAGAAAAACCAGTAGCATTATTTACAAGTCTCGGACGATTACTTTTTCTAGTTGTTAGTTGAGTTATCCTCCCTAGGTGATTTGTTTGCTAAAGTTTAACAATCAAATAGGGGGAGATTGTTGGAGATTACGAAGCTGTATGTATAGTAATCGTGATAACTCAACACTAGAACATGACAAGTAAATAATACTACGTCTATACAGAAATCAGCAAGACATGAAGACAAGGCAGATACAGCGAATCAAGACATTAAAAGAAGTTTTGGAGTCTACTACAGGTCACTGAAAGAAGTTCATTTATATGTTCATGCCTCAGTGAAGAACAATGTTCAAAGACTTTCAGGGTTTCAGATAAGTTGAAGATTCAGTATTGCGGTGCCACTAAAAGATTTCAGTGTAGTAGCATTGATTGAAGACAAACAGTGTTCGAAGCATAGGAATCCAGAAGGGTAAAGACAAAGGTTAAAGAAGACAACTGCAGTCTTGAATTGGATTGTAGTAATGAAGACATTGTCGAAGTACCAGAAAAGATTCCAGTGAAATTACAGTGTCTATCAACAGTCAGTGTTTTGAAGCAATGCAACAGTCCAAGGTTAATCAGCTGAAACATAACAGAGGTCAAGGGAATTCAATTCAGTGTTAGTCGTTTGTGAACCAGACCAGTGCACTAAGCGTCAGCACAACAAGAAGAGAATTACCTTGATTAATCAGTAGAAAATCAGTTGATCAAGCCAAGCCAGAAGAGTGAAACCAAGTGGTAATTACTTGAAGAATTCAAGAAATATGCTAAGGTAAGTATTACTACATTTGGTGGCATTAATACTCTTGAGGCAATGAGAGTGTAGGCGCAACTAATAAAACCAAGGCGCAAGGAAATGCTGGACTTAGAATCTAAGTAGTGAGTGGCGCCTATACAGGGGAACAAGTGTATAGGCGCAACATATCTACAACCAGGCGCAAGAAAAGCTAAGGCAAAGTGCAAGTGGCGCCTATACAGGGAAACCACTGTATAGGCGCAACAAACATCTATTGGCGCAATGTAAGTATTCTAATGCACAAGTGGCGCCTCCACAGGGCATTGAGAGTAGAGGCGTAACATAGCTTTGACAGAGGCGCAACAATCATCAAAGCGAAACAGCTAATGTTCTAAGGCATTAGTGGCGCCTATACAGGGAAGCCACTGTATAGGCGCAACTAACAAAGCTATACAGGTGCAAGGAATGTTTGCAATATAATCTAAGTGACTTGTGGCGCCTGCACTGTGAACTCAGTGTGCAGGCGCAACAAAACACCATGTGCAACAAAAACTAAGGCAACTTCCTAGTGTTGAACATTAAGTGGCGCTTTCCCTCTGTCACCACAGTAGAGGCGCAACAAAGGCATATTGGCGCAACAAGCAACTAAGTGGCGCCTATACACCATAACCACTCTACAAGCGCAACTTGGGACTTAAGCAATTGTGAAGCAAATCAATTCTATTGATTTGAAAAGTCTACACTATATTAAATAAAATGAATTATTCATTTTGTTTAATATGGTTGGTGAAGACATAGCCAACTACAGAGAGAGGCAGTGAGATATTTCGAAGCCGGAGAAGAAGAAGTCACCATGATAATTCTATACCTTCTTCTCATGGGTTTTACAATCTAGCCGGTCAAACATGTCACAAATACTTAGGGCTATTGTAAAACACTCACTGTTAGCTTGATTCCAGTTACTACTAAATACTGTCAAACATTGTAATAGGGATCTAGCTTTATCTCTCTAGAAGCAAAGAACGAATCAGTTCTTTGGAAGCCAGTTATTAATTTAACTGGGTGTAGCAAAACCTCAGGGATTAATACGAAAGTACTATTCCCCGAAATCTGTCTCGCATTTAATTACTTGCTAATTTTCTAGATCATTATTGTTTAAATCCTAAACATAGAAAATTAGTAAGCCAGCCTCCTAAACATTCCTAAACACGAACCACTAACCGAAATCTAAATCATATATCCGTAAAAGATTCGAAAGAATTTTTTGATTTAGTGAGTATCGTATTCAACCCCCCTTCTACGATACTTTCGGGACCTAACAGAGAAGCCTCAGATAGATCAACACCAATTAATCTTAGCTCCTTGAGATTGGTGAGTCCTAGTAGCCACTTTAGACTCGAGGAGTACAGATTGCCATTAGGAATATACGAATACACGGAACCAGAAATGAACCTCGACGATGATGTTAAGCTTACAGAAATAGTGGAAGAGTCACTGATCTCAGTAGAACAGGACAAGTCAAGCTGTGTTAATGAAGTATGATTAGAAAATTGTGTTGTGATGGAATCTTCAAACATAGCATTTGAGAGATTGAGGTAGGTTAGCCTTGTAAGATTTGACAATCCAGATGGTAAAGGAGAAGAGTTAAAATCATTAGAACTGAGGTCAAGGTAGCGAATTTGTTTTAAGGTGAACAATGATGGAGAGATTGTACCTTGAATGGCAGTCGATTTATTTGCATCAGAAGAAGCTGGAATACGTTCTGAATTAAGGTTCACCAAAAAACTCTCTGGATTAGGATTTCTGAGGTTGTGACACAACATTTCCCGAGCTTGAGCATATGATCCCTTTCCAGATGCAGCAATCTTGACCTTGCCATGATTTCAGTCGATTTGAAGGGTCGATAAGCAATGACTTAATGTCCAAGAGAGCTCTTCTTTCTGCATCAATGCAACCAGTAGCAATAAACAGCAGACTGAATCCAGTAAAATAGTAAAGAGCCAATTTGTGTCGATTGTTCATAATTCAAGCAAAAGCTAATTTTTCTAAGCACCTGGTATATGAATATGTCGTCTTTTATTACAGTTTCTTGATCGGTAAGATGCAAACGAAAACAAAGGTAATCAAATTTTCGAAAGGTCAGAAGGCATAAAGTCAAGCCTTTAGTGGGTAATATATATAGGTGTGACATTGATCAAACATGTGGCATTTGTACTCTTACACTTGAATTTCAAAGAATTTTCTGCATCATTATCTACATGATTTGTGCTGTAAACTTCCAAGTCTTGCAGACATTTTTATTTTGATGATTAGCTTTCGAGAATTCAGATGTATTAGGAAAGATGGTCAACTTTAGTACTATATCAGTAGTATATGAGTGTCTGACTTTTCTATCTACGTAAGGTGGTGAATGTTTGTTGCCAACCTTGTTGACCTGTAGGCAGACAGAGGACTTTGAGTTCATACTTGAACCAACTTATATAGCAACAGTTACATTATACATTACACATTATCAACTTGTATACTTATACTAGATCTAGGTAAGTAAATAGCTCCTGAATTTTAATATATCTCCAATGATTTAAGCATTGACCACATTTGCAGATGGGTGATTAAGTTTATATTCTAACATCAAGATTGGTGGATTAAGATTGATATTTACATGGATTAGGCAGCATTGATGACCTTGTTGTAAGTTTTATATCAAAGGCACAAATGTGGTTCAACTTATATACTCTGGTCCCATATTAGACCATAAATTTTTACTTAAAATTTATCTGAAAATGTACTAGACAAGTCACCACATCGCAAGAGTAAACATGGGAAATGGGAATGGTCTCTCTAACAGCTTGCCAGGAGGATACCTTTCAGTATAATTTAAGGAAGATAAACTGCCACCAGGGACATATGACATAAAAGCATAGTTTACAATCTATTTGGGACCAGTGATGACAAGCGAGGCTGATGTAGTAAAAAATTTCAAGCTGCATTGTGTCGGAATCTCCAAACATAACATGTGAGAGGCTATGCAAGTTAAACTAGTGAGGAATACAAAATATTAACTGTAAAAGGCAGAGTAATGTCCAAGTTCACCTCAAACTAGACGATATGTGTTCAGGGCAATGCGAGATGAAGAGATCGTGCCTTTTATGGTGTTGTAACTGAGAATTGTAAAGAAGTTTTGAACTAAGGTTAGTCGGTGATCAGGTTGACGGGGTCTCAAATTCGACTCTCAGTCACCCCTAATATTCTTCGAGTGAGGGGGATAACAAAATTCTCCTGAAGGATCAAGAAAGCAAGGATCTAAATCTAACATCAACGAAACAAACTGCGACATTATGATCTAACTAATGTGTTTTTGTAACATTGATCAATCATCATGTCGTGAAATCTTGATAAGCAAGCCCAAAACTTGGCCTGCATGGCTTAAAACTAGCTCAGAGTACATAAAAGATGTTCATAATATAGGCTAAACATTTGGAGAGAACTACTTACTATGTTTACCTGCTTTTTTTTTCAATTTATATTTCACTAAGAATAAGTAGCTTTTAAGAATGAACTCTAATTTCGTCAATTTTTCATTCATATAATAGGATGGCATCTTCACATCAGTTTCAAGAATAGACTTTAGTTTCGCTAACGTGCCGAATTAATTTAATTTCAACATCAACTTTAAATACGAACAAGTAAACAACACAAGCGAACATTCATAAGCAACAAGCATGTGTTACAAATCAACTTTCAATATCAATTTTAAATATAAACAATACAAATTAAAATGAGCGAACATTCACTAAAAATAAACAACAAACATATTTAAGACCAACAAATAAAAAAAAATTGATCGTACATAGTTATAATAATTTTAAATTATTATTATAAAGAGCAAATTCATTCTCTTCGTACATTATAAAAAAAAGTGATTCACATGTATTGAGAATTTGAGACGGTGAATATACTCGTATGTATAGCAAAAGTGTTGATTATAATTCTCGATTTTTGTTTGTAATCAAACACACCATTTTCCGATGACCTAGAGACAGCTATTACTACCACCACCGTACTAGCTATCTCCATAAACCATACATACTTGACACTACTCCATTTTTCCAAATTATGGGTGTTATTTGATTTTTTATGATTAAATTTATCATACATAATTGAAATTTTTTATAATTTATATATAATTTATTATAAAATACAATTTATAATTTTTAAATTATAAAATAATAACTTTCAATTATCAATTAAAATTTAATCAATTTAATTACAAATAAATTAGGAGGGAGGTAAGTGATTAGGCTGCAAAGCTCTGGAGTAGTCAAAGTTGATATAATAATGTAATTGCATTAAAGAAACCCTACTTGTGTCTCTGTGTTTTACTAATGCCTGCTGCCTGTAGTCTCCTTAATTTTCAAGACTCCATAATGATCATAGTACTAAATCTTAAGCAATGTAGTAGATCTGTATTGTCATTTAAACAACCTAGCCCCAACCCGAGACCCTAGCTAGCAAATAAAAAACTTTCATAATAGGTTTGTTCAGCAGCAGTTCTTTGAAAAAGTTTCGTAAGCACTGCACGCCTATCTGTATCCGGCTGCAAAAAGTATGAGAGACACAAGTAAAACTAACAATAACTGCACATGTTGAAACATGATACAACAAAACATACTCTACATGATTATTTTTTATATTCAACAATAAAACATATTTTTTCGCGAATTTCTATAAAAATATTTTTCCCATATTAAATGATCAGTTTTTTAAAACCCTTAAAAGAAAATTGTCATTTTGGCACTGTGATATTATGTTAAGTACCCTTTTTAGTTGTTCATTTAACTTTTTACGTATATTTTAACGCGCATAAAAAATATAGTTCGATAATTTATTTTTTAAAAATAAATTTTTATTCAGCAAAAAAAATTTGAAAATTAAATTATCGAACTATATTTTTTATGCGCATTAAAATATAAAAGGACAACTAAAAAGGACATAGGAATAATTAATTTTAAGAAATCTCGTTATGATAATCGAAACCAGGATTTGGGACGATAGAAGATAAACCCTTATTATTTAGATTATTCAATCATGTTCCGAGCGAGTGGGATGCATTTAATTTAATATTACATGTAAATAACAGTTTTTCTAATGTTTGGTAAGGGAATGCATTAAAAGATGAGGTGTCAAATTTACATTGTCTCTAATTTATTAATGATAATGTACTCCTATACGCACAAAAAACTCAACCAGCAAAAATAAATAATCTAATAAAATACCATGAAAATAAGTAATCACCCAGCGGGACATAAAGACCCATAAAATCAATATGCACATGAAAATCATATGCACATGTGTGTATGTAGAGGGTGGTGTAGTTGGAGAAAGATTAGAAAAGGATAAAATGGAAGGCCGGCCACGCGGGGAGCAGTGGTTTAAAAGCTTTACTAGAGTAGCAGGGAAAAAGATACTACAACTAATAATATAAATTCTACTGCTTTACTTATAGTAGCATTTACATAAAATTGTAGGGGGGAGATAGAGAAAGCACGAGGCTCGAAAAACAGACAAGTTAGGGAGACACCTTTAAAACTGGACTTGAATTTCAATTGCAGAAAAGGGTAATTGATATACCCACCCAACCAACCAACCAAAAACAAAGCAGCAGCAAAGATGCTACTACTACTGTTACTCTATTTTTGTACCAGAATCACCTATTTCAAACCCTAAACATCCCCATACATACACTCTTCATCATGCACATACATGCATGCATGTATGTTTTCAGGATGCATCATGCATGTATAAATATGTGTGTCATGTGTTCACTCACAAACCAAGAACAAGGGTGAACTTTACAAAATCAACTACAGGTTCAACTAACTAAATTGGTAAAGTTGTCGTGTGAGTGATAATTAGTAGCTTAATCAATTGAGTGCTTTCTATTAATACATAAGTTTTAGAAATTCTTTATAAAAATACAGCAAATAAAAACAAATTATGAAACATTTTTGTAAAAATACGATATTGTAACTAAAACATAAAAGTTTTGTAATATGGATAAATTGAAATTAACCAAATACAACTAGCTCCAGCTAACTTGATTCTTTAAAAAATTGATTTTAATTATATATGATTACAAATCATATTACTACGGTATATACAAAAAATAGTAAAATTGTAAACATATTTAGAAAAATATTAGTTTTGTTTGTTTCAAATTATGAACATTAGTAATAAATTATAAATATTAAAAATTTGAGTTTAATATAACATTACCTGTTTTCAACCAAGTGTTAAGCCCCGATAGATTTGTCTTTAAACAGATTCCAAAAAAACCTTTTATTAGTGAAATTATTTTTGATTGATTATATTTAAAATAATTTTTTTATATTTTTAATACTGAATTTGAGTTGAATATCCTCAACCATTTTTTATATACAAAGAGGTAGTTTGGTGTATAGTTATTCATCTTGGAAAGTTAAAATTCCCGTGTATTGATATTTAACATGCTTGTTTGTTTGGCTGACAAAAATATAGCAAGTGGAAACTACTCTTTAAAATTCAAATACATACCCACGTGATATAGAAAGTAGTTCACCCAACCCCTTGGTTATTCAATCTTCCCATATCACTTGCTCATAAAAATTATAAAGGCATGTTATATATTTAATAAAAAATTAAAATTTTTAAAAGACCACATGAAAAATAAAAAATTATATAAAATAATATATGGGAAAGTGATATATAAGAATTACAAAATCCACGATGTTAAACAAACATAATTATACTATTTTTCAGGAATTTAATATTAACAAAAAATATTATTTATTATGGGAAGTTAATTACTCCATTATATCAAATGAGCTCAAAGAAAAGAGCTGTAAAATTGCAAATAATTTAAGCGACACGGTCAACAAACTCACAGTCCACCTACCTACCTCCCCTACAAATCTAAATTATTAGAATGCATACATCACAGACAATAGATGAGCCAATAGTTGTAGACAATTTAGGAATGGACCATACATGATTGTAGAAATGTGGCAGCAGTAGCAAACATGAATTAGGATCATGAATTTTGTGGACCAAAATTTACTATTTGAAGAATAAAAAGAAAGCTACTTTAGACTTTGTTAGTGCCTGCATCTGTTTACTCTGCCTGACATGCTGTGAGTTTAAATTTGTAATGTCACATTTCACCATCCCCGCCTATGTCATCTTTCATCTCTCTTGCCGCTGGACCATATATTTGTACATTTATCCCATCTTCTAAACTTTTTTTATATTTTGCACAGAGAAATGAAGACTAGTTTTGTATTATTGTTACACCTGTATGCATACATTTTGCAAGTTATAAGAGCAAGTTCAATATTAATGTTAAAATAGATGTAGTTATTGTTATAATATGAAATTAAAAAATACATTTTGGTGATAAAATAGATTTATTGCTTCAATGCATGATTTCAAAATAAAACTAATAGATATAAAATTAAGTAACTTTTCAACCAATAATGTAAAGTATAACATTGAATTTGCTAAAGTATATGGTTTTATATTCATTTTCCTCCAATTTCCTCATGACTATGTGGCAATTATAGCTACATTTATATTTAGTTATAAATATAGAATCAAGTATAATTTTTTTCTATTTTAACACCTACTACAGAATTGTATTGTAGTGCTATGTTCTATAATTGATGCTATATTATAGAAATAGCACCTACAATAACATTGCATTTCACTTGCTCTAAAGTTACGTATAAGATAATTCAAATCGGGTTATTTTGTGTAGGTTAATAAACGAGTCATTTCTAATCATATCTGAATTAATTATATTTTTCGTGTTCGTGTATAATCGAAAAGGTTGATGGTTCGAGTTTCAGTTGCAAGATGTGGCTCAAGGACTTGTCAAAACACCAAAAAACCCGGTAATAATGAGGGGCATGAGGGATGAACAGAACAGAAAAGGCATGTGAAGGGTGGAAAGCCCAGAATGCGGATAGAGGAGGGGGACCTCTGGCAATTTGTCAATTGAATTGAACAAATAGTTGTTTACTTTTGCCCCATACGTTCAGAGCTAGTGACAGTAAATCTATGATCTCATCATTTATGATATTATCATGTAGAATTTCATATTTGCAACATGAGTAGATCCCTAACAGATTTAATAACCATCGATTTTCGATTTATAACATGAGATAATTCTAACAATTTTAATAACCATCAATTTACGATTATTTAAATAGAGGTGATCCCTCACAATTTTAATAACCATCAATCTACGATTATTAATTGTTGGATAGAGTAACGTAACCTCTCTAGTCTCTGCTGACATGAAGACACGCCTTAGAATTAGATAATTTTACCAAGTACCAAAAAAAACTCAGAGTTGGTAGTTTCGACTATCGATTATTAATTATCACGACCCATTTACTACAAATAATTTAGATCTTTTTTTTGAGTAAAATTTAAATCTTTTTTCAAAAAGGATATTCAATTTATAATTTTTTCAATGCAAGCAAAATTTAATTTTGCACACTACAAAATGTTCTAGGAAGAAGAAATTATATTTCGATTACACAGTATTAGATAGAGTTCGAAGTCGTCTAAGAAAAAAACTACCAGTTAAATACAACTTAATCAAACTGAGAACTAAATAGAGAGCATCAGCCATCGGGGATAGGAGTTTGCCAGGTTCCAACCTTTATCCTAAGATTAGTTCAGCTGACATTACATAAGATTATAACATAAGCGAGCATAATTGTTAACTTAAAAGGACACTAATGCCAATGTCTGAGACAAACATTCGGATTTAGTAACAGTTATATCTGATATATTAGGGTACTACATTTCTAAACGAAGGACCAGTTTAAGAACATGAAAGCTAAGCAGTGACTGGAGTTATCATCGGCGAGAACTTTCCACGCGATGGCCTGATCATAGGATATAGGTCTGCCCATGCTCGAAACACATATCCCTGCTGGTAGATAAGCAAAGCCCTGCAATTAAATAAGGATGTAAGTCGCGATTTTGAGTGCATGCATAACTATGAAGCCTGGAGGGAAAAGTGGACTATGGTTTCATATCAAATTCTACAGTGTACTGTAGTAATAAGGAAAAAAACGACAAAAGACGTAAGCATCATAAATTATTGATACTCTTACCTGTTGCATGATCTTCGAAAATTCAGAAAGGAGAACCTTCCTACCAGCTTCATCCAGGACTTTGTCAAGCATTATATCCTGAAGGGCCACAAGCGTAGTCTCGAGCATGTCAAGACCTGCCTGGTTTGCAAAAGTGAAGACTGGTGATATCTGCATTTCATTTACAGCCTGTTAGGTTTAAAGTTTGGCAACTTTTAAACTTGAAAGTCCCTGCCTAATTGAGTAGAATATTGAAATACAACTGGGAGAAGGAATACATTTGTTTTCACTGAACAGCACAGGATTGCATCAGAATGATTCCAAAGCTGTTTCAACACTGCCTCGCCCACTTGAGAGTCTACTTGTAGGAGATCAGCCCCTATGTGAACCCTAATAGAAAAGCAGCATAGGCAATCAAGTAGATGTGGAAAAATTGTTTAATGAAAAGATAATTAAACAAACATATCGTTTTTGATGATTATCAGCACAAGTCAGCTGTAAAAACTTGTGCAACAAAAAGTGCACAACTCCAGCCTCCAGATAGCAATATGATAAAACAATAATCGCTAGGCCTAACTACTCTACAAATCTAGCCATATCTTTACTACTGAATCTAAAAAACACTGAACTCCCAAGTAATAGCCAATTGAGGTGATATTAAATATATAATGCGGTTTTTACCTATAGCTCCTGCAAATCCAGCGTGACAGGGTGAGTGCCTCGGGAGAACCAGGTAGCTGTTTTGGACTCAAATGGGTGTTCAGCCGTGAGGGCGCAATAGCCATGGCAACCCTCTGGACGGAGCCTACAACACTGCGCACATATTGACGAGCCATAACAGCTACATTATCCCTTAAGTGGTTCTCATAAGTGAACTGGAACGCGATAGTCAGCACAGAGCGAGCATTATAATTGCTCAAATCAACTTCACCGGGAGGGCGTGCACCACCAGGTCCCACTTCAAGTGTAGAAGCCAAATCCAATGTTCTATTCGTACTAGGCTTCTCCTGCAAATAAAAAAAATATAAACACACTCTTCAGGGTGGGGAATAAAATCAAGTTAAATCTAGCTCTTCCTATGAGGCATTTTTAGAGATTAATTAGCGGTTTGATTTAAAACAAGTGGAATAGAGTCAGATGTCACTGAACTGATTTAGGATCCAGTGGTATCACACGAAAGCCAGATGGCAGCAAGGGTGCATCATCAGCACAGGTTTCATCAATAGGTGCAAAGACAAGCTGGGCACAGCCACCTGCAGCATTCTCATCAAGGCCACTGCAAAGCTGTTGTAGAACATGCAAGTAAATATCCACTCAAGAATAAAAAAACAAGTTGAGAGACCAAGCTTAATCATTTCAAGCTTTCAAAGATAAATCTTACTTGCAGTAGATACATATCCCGTGACAAAGCTATGTCCTCTGGGGAAAAAGCATGACCCTCCAGCCGAACAACCTCCAAAAACTAATAGAAAAACAGTCAGACTTACACCAGAATGGTTCCAAACAGAATGAAGAATACATTCATGTGATATTAAACTGAAAAATTATGCGATATTTACCTCTTCATGCTCCACGGTATGAGCAAGAGGCAAAATGACTTGGGTACCAGGGAAACCACCAGGTCTGGCATAGGGAATAGCATACGGACTTGCTTTCAGAGATGCAGCAGAGTAAGCATCAATTGCATAGTCAGCCCACTCTGATCGGTGCTCCCTTAGGAAGCGAACAAGCAAAGCTGGGGGAACATCCTGCATAATCACAAAGCAGTTAGCAATGTTGCTGAAAGTTTCTTTTAGAATAATACTGTATGTCAAACTATGGTTTTATATAGGATGTATATTTGGTCAAGACAAGTACCTGAAGAAGCATTGATGCTTTTGCACAGAGCACTCCTCCAAATGTCGGTAGCATTGACAATGTGTTATTATACTGGGAACTGATAAATTTCCCTGGATTTGAGTTGATGGCAATAGTAATGTCCTCCACACCGTCACTACCCAAAATCGACCAACCATCATCAAGAAACCCGTTCACAGCATCATTAAAACCCCTGTGATTCATATCCATATAATCTTAGCTGAACAGTAAATATATATGTGTGTGTGTGTGTAAAAAGCATTATAGAGTGAATTAATGCACTAAATTCACTGGTCCATATTTTCAGTAGTGTGAGCTGGTATGTCTTTAAACATGATGACTTTTTGCTGAGATTATATTAGAGATTGGAGTAACACTTCACCTGCACAGTCTTTGACTAAACGTTCTTAAAACAGCAGGCTGCCGCCCACCAGTGTACTGAATTTCTCCACTTGCTTCTTGTGCAATTTGTCGTATATGTCGCAAAGACTGCAGACAATATTATCAAGAACAAACTTAGAATAGAAGTTGCCACATGATAACGTAAACCTCAGGGTTGATGATCTTACTGCCATGGTCATCTTTTGAGCAAGTATTCTCGATGATTCATACAGAGGCCTCAGAACTTCAGGCACACTCCAAGGCTAAAATGCATAAAAGTCATTGCATAAGAAAATCAGGCATTAGAACAACTAAAAGCAGAACTGTAAATCCAATTGTAACTTACATCCAGATCGACGTGATCAACAATGTTAATGATAGAGCCACCACCATCACAAGGTCTAATCAGATAACCACTAGGTAACATATCAGCTCTTACGAAACATGTAGCAGGTGGCCCGGGTGGACCACCAGTTGAAGAAGTCAGTGACCTCTCGCATATCTGCAAAATTTGATTACTATCAGTTTAAACCAAAGTAACCATATTAACAGTAAACTTCCTAACAGTGACCTGAAACCAATGCCAACAACTTACCACAAGACTGCCATCTTCCAAACTTGTAGTATACCTCAATGTCCAAAAGTCTCGGGCCGATGCCAATGTTGTAGGTGCATACATCTGAGAGAATACAATTCATATAATGAAAACCTCTTGCACTTATAAACTCTCTTATATATATAAAATTTAGAGACTTAAGTAGCTCAGACTAGACACTTCATCAGCTTTAAAATGACGCAAACCTGCATATAAATGAGCTCTATTGTTCCTCCATTCCCAGTAGGAATGACACTCAATACATCAAGGCAACGGCAATCACGGAACCAAGATGGACGATCTTTAAGGATTTCAGCGACCTGAAACGAAACAGGTAATCATAAATATACCATGAAAATGAAATAACTTTTAAAAGCCCAAATTGACCAAGGAAAAAAGCAAAATAGAAGCTCAAAGAATCTAAGATATCTACCTTTGTGGGCTCTAAACTCACAAGACCGCAGGCTCGTGCTGCTATCCCACTACAATTGCGAGAAACGGCAACGATGCCAATAGAATCCGGACCAGGCTGCAAAAGAATATTATTAAGATGTCTAATTAATATCACATCAGCACTTTCCTCATACATAAAGTAAAATTAAGAGCTTATTACGAGCACAAGTCATTCCCAAGAATCTGTGGGGATACTATGTTATCAGAGTATAAAAAACTTGCACATACCTTCATCCCAATCATCTGCACCCAGTCGACAGCAGTTCCAGTAGCCTTGGAGAGGAACTCTGTCAGGGTCTCTTCAGCTATTGCGAGAAGACTACATACAACATAAATAGAATAATAAGCTATCAAACAGACAAGTAAAGCAAACAAGTGAAGTCAATACAAGTAGATGATCCGTGGTTACCCAGCTGGGCTGTTAGCATCCCGTTGTGGGTGCTGAGGAGTTGGGTTTTGTTGTTGTTGCTGACCACTTATGACCACAGACTCACAGCTAGTGTCAGTGGTCGCTGTTGATGGCTGAAAAAAGTCAAGTGGTTAGATCTTTTTAATTAAACAAGACAACATTGAATTACAACAGGAAAACATCTAAAATACTGAATAGTCTTAAAGTTCCAAATATTGGTACGTCACACTAAAGCATTTGAGAAAAAACTTATACTATAATTAAATGATCACTTAATGAAAAGTAACTTATGTGTGAGGTCAAGGAATAATCATCAAGTTGATCATCTTACCTTAACCAACAAATACAATGTACTACTTAGGGAAGATCTTAACACAGACAACCCAGATAAAATGGATATTAATACTACTTAGTACATGATACATTGATGATTGCAAAAGATGAAGTATAGTACATGAATACAAAAAAGACGCTTTTAAAAGAGAATTGCTTACAGTGTGCAGTTGGGTGCGCATGTATCCATTCTCATAAACCAAATGAGACACCTGCTTTTGCAAGCGATCATTTTCTTCCATCAGTAGCTTGTTCATTGCAGTCAGCTTCCTGTTTACAGTCTGAAGACGAGATGCCTCCTTCCTTTGTTTCTCCCGGCATCTGAAGACAAATATTTTCAATTAGTAATGAAATTCAATTCTTGCTACATTTTAAAACTCTTCTACCTAGATGACTCATACAAGTCTAGGCAGACAACAGGAAAATTAGACAAAGTAAATACATTAAAGATTGAATTAACTCGAAGCTATCTTATGTTGATTTATCTGATCAGATAATCTTTTAGTTTTGACAGTATAAATCTTGAAACCAAATCCTTCACATGAAAACAACTGAAGTCACAAATAACATGCAATTTTTTTTTATAATAATAAGATGCTGGTAGAATCAGCAAGAATATTCATCCGATATATATTCATATAAAGACATATCTTTTCAGATCAATAATTGGATATCATTCTTAGCCCAAATAGGGAGAAGTACAATCTCAAAAATATTAGCAAAAACATACAAGAGAAAGAACCTAAAAGATGAGTCACTGGTAAAAGAACTTCAAAAGAACTCTAATGAAGATTAACGAGGGGAATTTAAAATAATCAGTAATGGCTGTTTAGGTCAAAATTCAAACAATAGTAAGAGAACACAGTAGTAAACTACAAACATGTCAGCTTAATGACTTGTGCTGTTTTCACAGAAAGATTCCATTGCTCTTTTTATAAAAGGTATAAGATAGTTCTAAAATTAGAGTACATGCAAGCTACAGCAGGGAGGAGTACATATTTAATCCAATCAGGGTCTGATTCTGGTATTTCTGTAGTTGCTTTATAAAAAAAGGAATCTTGACCAAAAAATATAAACATTTGGGGGGATTATCCCGAAATAAGTTTCTAAAGAACAAATTTATATTGAAAAAGAGAGAGAAATGTAGGCCTTTTCTTATAACAAATAGTAGAAATAGGATCAACAATGTTGAATTGCAAAGTCATCACCTCTTCATCAACATACATATGTTATCATTTTCTCATTCAAGCAAGATTAAACCCAGAAAAATGATATAAATCAAGAAATATTCACACAAAGAAGTAGTAACAAGTCACTGACAAAGTATACATATACATGTATGCAAACAGGAACATATTGCAAAACTGCTAAAACTCAACAGCTTGAAAAGACTCCAAAAATAAAGTTAGCATTGAAACAACTACTCAAGCTGCAGATTATAAATACAATAAATCCCTTAAAAATACCAATTTATATCTCAACATCAACATACATATGTTATCATTTTCTCATTCAAGCAAGATTAAACCCAGAAAAATGATATAAATCAAGAAATATTCACACAAAAGTAGAAACAAGTCTCTGACAAAGTATACATATACATGTATGCAAACAGGAACATATTGCAAAACTGCTAAAACTCAACAGCTTGAAAAGACTCCAAAAATAAAGTTAGCATTGAAACAACTACTCAAGCTGCAGATTATAAATACAATAAATCCCTTAAAAATATCAATTTATATCTTAAATATACGTGGCTGTTCTTAAACGTAAAACAAGGTAATTATTTCATTTTTTTATACATATTTTCATTTTTTTAAAATAAATATTTATTTTAAAATTTTAAAATCAAATATTATTTTTAAAATAAAAAATAAGTTATTTATTTTTCACACGTACGTGAAAACTTTTCCCGAAAATAAAGACTTATTTTCAGAAAATAAGTGGAAACAAACCGGACCATAAACTCAATGAAAAAAAAGCTCAAAAATGAGGTGGGTTTCAAAAGGGTATGAGTGAAAGTGTATACAATACATACCTGCGATTCTGAAACCAAACTTTGATCTGTTTAGGTTCAATATTAGAGAGAATAGGACACTCCCTAATGAGCTGTTGTCTTCTCAAAGAACTTGGCTTTGGACATTCTGTATACACTCTCTCTAAAGCTTCTACTTGCTCAGGTGTGTATCTAACATACTTACTTGAATCCATTTGTTGATCTCTATGCATAGCAAGTGCCATTGCCACAATTTATCAAACAAATAGAGTGCACCACAACAATAAAAAATCAAACTTTTTGTATTCACAAGTGTTAATTAACTAGTAATGGGCAGGCTCTCCTTGGAGCCTACTCTCATCACTCATCAAGAACTTTGTGGGTTTGAGAGTTTGAAAGGTTTGTGACAAAACCCAGAAAGGGCTTGTGTTGATTTTCTCAAAAATGAAAGTTTTTTGTGTTTGTGTGTGTGTGTGTGTGTGTTTTATACGAGTGGTGGAAGTGAGAAGAAAACACAAAGGCAGTGAAAGATATATAGAGAGAGACAGAGAGGAACAATTATGAGGGTGCTGTGCATGTATATGTGTACATATACATCCAGTATTGTATATATATATATATATAGCTTTAAATTGAAGGCAGGCCTAGACAGAAATTTTGGGGACAGTAAAGGAGCAACCTTTTTCTTGCTTTTTCTCAGTTTCCCTCTCTAAAAAATGAACTGGTGTTTCTCTCTCTACAGATGTCATATGATGTATGTATGTATATGTATGTATCTATGCGCTATGATTCTATGATGCATATGATGAGATGTATGTAATGTATGTATATGTGCATGGGATGCAGCCAAAATATACATGCATGCTAGGCGTGAAGAGGGAGAAACTTTTGAAAACAAATTCTAGAGTTATCTACTTGGATACTTGAATAAAGATTTTAAATAATTTAAATAAAAATATTACATTTTTATAAATATTTACATCATTTCCTCCAATTTATAATACCTGGTACCTAATACCTAATAATTTTTACACAAAATATAGATATTTTGAAAAAATTATGTATTTTTAACCATATGATTAGATTATATATTATTTTGGATATTTTTCGAGTAGAATTGGCTTTTATCAATGTTACCACTACATTTTTTACTTATATTTATGGCACCCTCAAAATTATAGTATAGAATGTTATATGTAGTACATTTGTATTAGTCAAATATTTAAAAAATATCAAATATTAAAGGTATCATTCATAAAAGTCAATTTTACGATGGTATCAGAGATAATTTATTTAAATTTTTACTTTTTCTTAAGAATTACGAATATATTTATTTGAGTTATTGTTATTAATATTTTATTAGATATTGTTTAATATGGTAAAAACTGTTGCTAAACATCATTTTAATATAGGTTTATAGGTGTTTTTTAACATTTAGCTAACACTACCGTGAATAACAATACATAAATTTGAGAGTACATGAGGAGTAAAAAATGTAATTGTATTATTGATAAAAAAAAACAATTCTAAAATGGTATGTAGAGAATATCCGTTATATTTTTGAAAAGAAAATCAGGTAGTATTCGGTATTATTTCCGTTTCTTATATTTAGAGAATAGCATTTTTATATTTTTTGTTTTATATTTATTAAAAAATTGTAATTATTTATTTGTTGATAACTGTTTTTACAAATAAGATCAAATATTATATTTATTTTTATGTTTTTAAAAAAACAAGACAATTTTAAAATTAGAAAGACAAACATGCACTTAAGTTGGTAATTCTAAATGTACTAGATGAATTCATGTAGAGAAGTATTCAAATTAAAATATATTTTTTCATATTATTTAATAAAATAATTTTTAGTTTTTTTAATTATATATTATGTATAATATTCAATAAAAAAATTGGTTGACTAACAAAAATGATAATTATTACTGGTGTAATTTTAGCAATGTTTTGAATGATTTTTGAACTATTATTACTCAATATACCGCTATTGTTCCCTTATTTACTTTTTAAGCTATAGTTTACACTAATAATTTTGTATAAATGTTGGATGATAAATTTTTAATTTATAAATTTTCATAAAATATTATATTATTACATGTTAATTTTAGGTATTTAATAAAAAAGATCTGGTTTGTTAGATTTTATTTTATCATGTTATTATTCAAATAATATTATATTGTATATTTTTCAATAATGGTTTATTATTATTTTTTCTCTCTCAAATGTGGTATTAATTTCTTTTTTGAAATTTTACTGCAGGTATTCTATTTTCGAATATTAAAATTTTATGTCTAAATTTTCACACCATAATGCATATCTTTTAGTTAGATAATAAATTTTTATATTAATAAAAGAATTCTACTTTTACGAGATTATATTTCAGTATAACTTTTCAACGTAGAATTCTTTATTGAAAAAAGAAATAAAAATTATTTTGAGACGGAGGAAATATCATTGAATATGGTATTTAATTGTTTATCAAATTGATTAGTGCTGTCATGCATGGGCACATTGTTAAGGATTTGTTTTGTTGGTTTGCAAGTAAGCAAGACAGTTATCACTTAAAAACACATATACAGCTGTTAATTAAGCATAACAACTGCATATATTTTGGAGTTCACATATGACATAGTATTGTATGTACATATTCCATGTATGCTATGGATAGAGTCACGGTCTCGGGGAGTTTGGGCCTCGATTAAGCAACTACCCAGAACTCACAAATTTTCACTTGGTTGTTTTGAACAACTGTTTTCATCTCATAACTGCGTACTTTTTCTAATTTCATAACCGTTGTCATGATTTTTTTAAACAAATTGTCATGGTTAAATTTTGAACTATATAAAAATATTTTTAACATTTAATAATTTTAAATTAATATAAAAGTTGTAAATTCAAAACTTTATAAATTTAATTTTCAAAAATATTATATGGACTACTCAGAAATCACTTATTTCAGTAATCGAGTACCACATTCTTATTTTATAAAAATTTGGTTAATAAATAATTATAAATATTTATTGAACATAAAAAAATATATAATACCAAAAATAATTGCAAAACCAAAAAAACAATTACATAACATACTCAAAGTATAAAACACAAAATTATAGAACATAATATTAAATAGTGTTCTGTAATTTTATATTTAATATTTTTTGCGTGTTATATAAATATTTTATTTGTTTGGTAATTATTATTAATGCTTTATAGTTTTTTTTAAGGCTTTTTCATGTACTCTATAATTATATTATTTGGTAAGTGATTCCATCAAAATATTTTATGTGGCTCACCGTTCTTAAAATGACTCATTCGAATAACTCAAATCATTATATATATCATTTCAATAATTTTGAAGAAAAATTTAATCGAAAAATTGATGTAATGTGGTCTGTTTCAAGGTACCCACTTAAATTTTTCCTCTTTGATATATTTACGTGGCAAATAAATTATCAAATCATTATTCCGCTAACTTATTTGCTTACTTTTTTATATAAAAAATTAATGAAATAACAGATATAATGCTTTATATAATGCTTTGAGTGATTTAAATGAGCAACGAGTGACCACTTTGTTATAAAATCCAAATATAAATTTTCTAACATATAAATTTTACAAATTCTGAGAATTCACAAATAACGATATGATAAGCAATAATAGAATTTACCAAATATTTTTAAAATTAAAAACAATATTTATATCAATAAATTATAAATTTATTTATTATATAATATTATTCTTAAATGTAAAAGTTTTATATTATAAACAAAATATTATATATTCATAATTATAAATTTATTTATTTGAGAAATTTTTAATGGAATCCTGCGTGATAATTTTAGTGCATGTCTCTCGATAATTATGAATTTCGCAGATTTATAAAATTTATAAACTAAAAAATGCTATATACACACACAGATATATTATTAATTGATTATGCATTCATCATTTAAATCTGATTCCCTATTTTTGTAACAGTGATCACCATATACTGAAAAGTGAAAACTTTATTATATATACCAATGCTAACTTACATGATATATCATCATGATCAAATCTCAAATCCTCACTTGTATATGTTATCCTTTATATATACATATACATACATATATATATATATATATATATATATATATATATATATATATCCAACCAACGAGTATGCCTTGGTGCAATGTGATGTATATAGTGATATGATTTGAAAACGAAGGTTGTAATGAGATTATATTGATTACAAGAGTAAATAAAGCTTCTATATAGTTTCATGCAAGAAGAAAAAAATGGAGTGAGCGTACTAGGTTTTATACACACAATTATATATGCTATATAAGATAAAGTCTTATTGATTCATCGTGTTAACTCCGAATTGAATTTGACCATTCACTATTGAGTGCTGATTGCTTTCACTATTGCAAGGATTTTAGCATGGACACTTCGTTATAGTTGATGATAAGTGGTTCGACTCAACTTATCTTATCAAGTTGAAAAATGTATGTAATTTCAAACTCCCGGTAAAAGATCGAGAATTCTGTCATGTATATGTACATAGGTATTGTAATTTTTATAATTTAAATTTGCATAAAGAATACAAAGGAATTGATATGCTTGGAAAAAGATTGGACACAAGATACACAAAGGAAAAAGAAGGTAAACTGTGTAGTATGCGCGTGTTAAAAGTAAAGAAGATCGAGATTTTGTAAATGTAAAAAGTTCGAGAGATCGAGAGTGTGTGTATGTGTAGACAGTAAATAGTGGAATTTACTTTGTTTGTGGTTAAGGTCTGCCGGCCAGTAGCAACCACCAAACCCCTTTTATAACAACGATTGAGAGTGTCTTCCACCACCATTTCTTCACTCAAAAGACTCCCCGGCCCTAACAAAACCACACTTGGTTGGTTCTTGCTGAGAAAAGTTTTTGACTTTTGTTTCTCACACTTGGTTGACATTTTTGCATAAAGGGTTTCAGTTTTTAATTTTTTTCCCATGAGCATCCAAAGCATGTCACTAGCTACATGTAACATTTGTATGCGTAAAGTGCGTGGACGTGTATGGAGTTGAGTTGAGCATTCATGATTAATGTATGTATGAAGAAGTCGTTAAGATTTCTTTATAATCTTCAATCTTTTTTGTTTATCATTCCATTCTCTTAATACTACATAATTATCCACAAAATTGGGATACTCTTAGTGGCTTGGTCCCAAAAAAGAGTTATACGAGAATAAAATAAAGTGTACCTTTAAATTTAATTTTAAAGTTTTATGAGAAGAGCTAAATCGGTTTCCGATAAATAATTTATAAGTTAAAAAGTACGTATAATTTATAAATTACTTATCAGATAAATCATACGAATTTGATATTCGTCGAATTTGGAGAATTCAGCTGCACTAGGCGAAAATAAATCAAGAGAAACAATAAATAGTAAAAGAGGATTCCTTAATATTTTTATGGGAAAAACAAGTATCCCCACGATGGGCCATGCCCACTATAGTATGTTCCCTTGCGTGAATCTGCAAATTTTACCATTGTGAATGTCCCTTTCAAGCCCCAAAAATGACGGGCCCATCTTCTCATGCTCCAAAGTAGATTTTTATTAAGAGAAACACCAATAATTTTGGTTCTCAATCACTCTAGCAGAGAGCAAAGCTACAAACCCTACAAGAGTAAAACGTTGACATGATATACATACAACGTTTGTTTGTATTTTGCACATGCACCTTTGCTTGCATTTTACATTTCTAATTGAGGGTCCATGAATGATCACATGGGGTGTAAAGGTGACATGAATTTGGGACAAAAACACAGCAGATTGATGGCTTGATGGGATGCTCATGTGATAAACAAGGATCCTAATATCTGTTTGCTACCAATAATTATGGCATAAATTCTTTGATTAAAGTATGTGAATTTTATTAGCTGTCAAAGCTTAACAAAAAGGTTTGGTAAAATTAAACCAACAAAAGGAGGTGATCGATCTAGTTATTTTAAATCAAACTTAAATGTAAATTTAAGAAAAAAATAACCACAATGTTAATAATTATATCCTAGTGTAAACCGTTTTCTTGTCGATCTGTTGATATTTAGTTACGACATTTTATTATTAAACATAAAACAATGATTTTAAGATATCATTTTCTTTAAAAACTTCTACTACTAGCTAGCTATATGAGCTTATATATATGGTTTGGCAAGCAACTTAAAAAAACATTATTTTCAGAGATCAATCAACTAAAATTCAGCATGTAGATAATAATATAATAGATTAATATAGATAATCTATTTCTGGTGGTCTTTCTAGCTCTGCAGCATGGCCACTGAAATAATGTCGGCATTCTTTTATTCTTTTATAATGATGCATGGGATGCATATGTGATGATTAAAGAAAGATCCTAGCTATTATTTTAATTTTATTAATTCAAATAATTTTATATGACATGAACTCTATAATATTCTAGTTGTCGAAAACTTAATAAAAGGATAGTAGATACGAGAAAGGGTTGTGACTCGGTGAATAAGTATCCTCAAGTCAAACTTAAATGTCATTTTACGAGAAAAAAACCACAATATAATATTATTATTAACCACAATATATAATATTATTATACGTACGTATTATGGGGGTCATCTTAATGTCAGCAACATATATAATAATATATTGCTTCCGATGTGTGTATATATTCAATCCATGTACATTGATCCATGGGTTTGTTTGCCAACGGTTTTTTTTTCCGGAAATAAACGTTTATTTCCGGAAAAAAGTAGGGATGTAAGTACTTTTTCTGAAAATAAGTAATTTATTTTTTATTTTGAAAATAATATTTGGTTTTAAAATTTTAAAATAAATATTTATCTTTAAAAAATATATGAAAATATGTAAAAAAAAATAAAAATAAAATAAGTTACTTATTTTAAGTTTAAGGAACCCCAAACGGTCACTATATTTAACTAAAGTAAATGTTAATTTGATGGTTTTTTTAAAGAGGGATGATCCATCAGTTTTTGAACCTATGATTTTTAGATTATTGAATTAGATTTTGGATAATTAGAGTTAAAGAAAAATTTAACAAGAATTTTGTTTATTAATTAACCGAGACTCTTCTTGACACGAGTTTAGATTAATAAGCTAGACTCGGTAAAAAAAATTAAGGACAAGCCTTGCTTAATTAAAAATCAAGGTTGGTATTATTTTTTTTATATATAATTTTAACCAGAGAAAAAGGTCCATGAGCTCAGGAACTTACCTCAAGTTAAATCATGTTTTAGTACATTTGAGGAGTGATAATTTTGTGAATATTAAACTTCAATTTGGATCCGACTATTGTATTACACTAAAAACTGTTATAATGAGAAGACCATCAAACTCTTTTAACCATCCAAATTCTAATTTAATAATGGGTTTGATGTATTTGAGGCTCACCTCAGGTTAGAACTTTTTTTTAATACAAATATAAGGGCATTTATATAAATGTACATGAAAAAAATTAATATTTACAAAAATGTCACTCTTAATTTATACTATAAACTGATATAATCTCATGTTACATGTGAGATCAACCTCCTGGCCAATTTTGTCTTTAATAATTCAGAAACTATATGCTCTAAAACTAATCTTCAACATATCGTTACTGTGATTTAAACTCCTTTCTCAAAATGAGTATATATTTTTAATAAATTTCGTATTCCGACCCGGACGAAAGATAAAAAAGGAACTATAAACCCCTTTTTCTAACAATTTTCAATCGGTAAGTTTGCTCATAACATGTTGAGACTGTTGCTACTTAATTGCCATATCATTTATTTAATTATTTTAATTTAACTTTGTGGGTGACGTTGTTGCGTACACCGACTATATAATACATAAACTGCGACAGTGCAAGGGATCCAAAATTACACGAATAATTATTCAAAAACTAATTTTGATAGTGAGAACGATGTGTGTGTATATATATATATAATAATTAAATTTAATTTTAATACATTTAAGCTGGTTCGAACACCCAGTATAATAATAAAAAATTAATATATTTGAGTTTTAAAAAAAATATATAATAAACATCAAATGTTTAACATAAAATTTGCCATTAAGCCAAGTATTAGGATAAAATATTTTGTGACAAATTCATATTAAAAGTTGAAAGTGAAAATGCACACCTAGAGGGGGTGAATAGGTGTTATGGTTAACAATGACCGATTTTAATTTTACCAAGTTATTAAACCTGTCAGCTAGCTAAGTTGAATTAACAGACACTGTCAGCTAGCTGCTATATGCAATGCAGTACAGAAAAAGTAAATAACACCAAATCTTTTAGCCAGGTTCGACCCCTAATCTCCTATGGTCTACGTCCTGGTCCCCTACCAACTGGTAAGAGAGAATATTATTAATCAAATCAAACCACGATTATAAATTACAATAATATTCCTCCCTTTATCTCTTGCAGCTGATCCTAGCTTGCTGAAACGCCTGTTCCACTGAACTATTCTGCTCTCTAAGCACTATACTACCATAGCATAGCCTTCTCTAGCATCTAGTTCCCTTGAACCCTGTTTCACAAGTCTAGCAATCCAGCCACAACTTGATTACAATCAACGATTACAAGTGAATAAAAGTTACAACTCAAACTATAAGCTCTCACGTATATATATAGAATAATAGAGCTCAAAGATATTTGCTAATAACGTTTTGAGTTTGAGAAGAAATGTGTATATGTTTTGCAAATCAGTATGTCTTCACTTGGTCGAAGAGAAAAGCTTATACACACCAGTATATATATATTCGTTTTAACAAAGATATTTAACGTTATAATTTTCAACGTTCAAATTTGTTAAGATATAGATATTTAAAACTACGTATATTGAGGATAAGAAGATAACAAAAACGTTTGAAATCAGCCTCAAATAAGTTTCAATATATATAAATAAGAATTGATTTTAGAAGATAACGTTTAGTCAAACTCCAACTCCTATTAAATAGGAAAATTAATTTGAATAATAAAATATGTTTGAATTAAATAAAACTGAGCTCTAATATAATATATAACCATGTATATGTTAGATAAACTCGTACAAGTAAGATCTTACAAAATCTCCAAGATTTTCGGACTTCCTTGCTTATCCAAACAGTTTCTGTGCTTCAGTGTCAGCTTGCTGATACACCCTGTTTACATGCTGTCAGCTTGCTGAGACGCTCTGTTTTCCGGCTTTTAGCTTGCTGTCAATGTACTTAAACAAATTATACTGATAAAACATATCAGTAAGCTAATACCTGCAAAACCATGTTAGTACATGTATAACAGCTTCCTATTTTATATCAATATCAAGCTTTCAGTTTGCTAACAGTGATCATCAAAATTCAAAAGGGTTTCAGAAAGGATTCGACAAGATAAGGAATAATAATTAATTATACGGAGGAAGAAAACCGGTACAAATCAGTGTTGTAAATAGCGCAAATCGACTAATCGGGAATTTAATTAATTTAATTTAATCAAATAAATCGGGAATTAATCGATCTAGAACATCGCTGCAAATCAGATAACACGGTATCGAACAAACGATATTATTATGATCGTGAAATGTTGAAATTTAATTGAGTTCATATTAGGGTGTATATATATATGATTGTGATATGACAGTATTATTGTTGACTCTAGTTAACACAGCAGGCCATTCATTTAACCGGGTATATAAGAGTATACTAATAAATATATTTAGTTTATCAAATAAAATTTAATTTTTTTTATTAAATAGAAATATTAAAAATGAAAATTATGCATTGTTGTTATTTTTTATACCTCGATTCATATCAAATTCTGGTTAATATTATAAGAATTAGTAATATAAATATTAAATTTTAATATGTTTTTTTTGAAAATAGATTCTCTTAAAATCAAGTTAGTATTTTTGGAGTTAAAAATATTATATTAAATTTAATTTTGTATTTATTTGATAATTTTTTAAATTATAATTCTATAATTTATTGGTATTATCTCTAAACTAATAAGATAAATATTAAATTATTGTGCGTCGTTACGTCGTATGTAGGACGATTCAAACTCTACAAGTACTAATTTTAATTAACAAATCAAAACCAAATTTACGCTACTTTTTTCTTTAAAAATGGTTTAATTTTAAAAACCTTATGAGATTATATATTAGAACTAAAAGATTTTATCTTAAATTATATATAAAAAAATTCTTTATAAAATAATGGTCTTACTGTTATATCTATATCTATATATTATAAATTGCAGGATAATTCATTCTTTATGTTTGGTATTCATATTTAGGCTTTGACGAAATTTATAACTTTAGGGTGATCCATTGACTAATCCATTTTAGGTTCGGACAAGATTCATATTATTGATCATTTCATTTTAATAATTACCATTAATGTGATATATAATATTTATGATAATCTTAATTTATCAAAATTTGAAATATTATGGTAAGTTTATTAATGTAAATTATATCATATAATAATAAATATAAGTTTGTTATCCGTATATGTTTAAATTCATAATATTAATTTGATATCCAATACTCATATCAAATATTGATATAACATATACATGTTTTTACGTAAAAATTGATATACACAAAATTAAATAATAAATTTTAAATATAATTGATATTTGAACGTAAAGAAATAATATAATATAAGTAAATTATTTAATATATATATATATACACATATATATATACAATATTATAAGTAGTTTAAAAAAGTAATTTTGAATAAAATTTAATATATACAGAATTTAAAATAAAAATTATTTATGAATTATTGTACATAAAATATTATTATAAAAGTAAATCTTAAATAAAAACTAACACATATAAATACTATAAATAATAAAGAAGAAATTAAAATAAATAAAAACATGTAAACTTATTACATTAAAGTTTTAAATTTAAAATAATTATTTATATATAATTATTATAATAATATTTATTAATATATAAATGATAAATTATCCGTATGCGTAGTATAGATATAATGTGTCAAACACTACTAATATAAAATTGTTTTACTATTTACAAGCAACAAATTTTGGGGCTTTGCAGTAGCTTTTTTTGGGCCAAAACGCCAAAAAATCTACGGGCTTCGTGAAAAAATAGCTTAAACCCGAAAGGCCCATCTCCAAAACCCTGTCTTCTTTTTCTACTTCCTAATCTCTCAGCCTCTGCAAGTCTCGACAGAGAGAGATTGAGAGAGAGAGATGAATAAGAAAGAAGTATTCAAATTAGCAAAAGGGTTCAGAGGAAGAGCCAAGAATTGTATAAGGGTAGCTCGAGAAAGAGTTGAAAAGGCCTTACAATATGCATATCGTGATCGTCGTACCAAGAAACGTGATATGCGTTCTCTTTGGATCGAACGCATCAATGCTGGCTCTCGTTTACATGGAGTCAGTATACCCTTTCATTTCTTTATCTATATTTGTCATTTTGTATGTATATTAATCATGGGTTTTGCTTGTTTTTGTGTAAAGTTGAGTTTTTTAATGTTTCATTTACATATTTTATGTGTTTTTATTTAAGTAAATTTATGTGTGATGAATTGGAATGGTGAAATGCTTGTTGGGTCTTGTGGGTTTGTTGAATTTTGGGGCAGATTTGAGAATGTGAAATTTTAGGATTTGGGATTTATGGGTTGAGACATTTACTTGAAGATGTAGGCTAGCTATGGATTTATGTTTTGTTGGTATGTTGCGTATTTTTAAATGGATTAGTTTTGTGAGTATACGGAGAGGGGGAGTGAGGATTTGAATTGATGATTTTTGGCTGTGGGGAGGGGGACTGGCCACTAGGCTATCGATGAATTCTTAAAGATGTTGAAATTAATGGGGTTTAAGTAGGTTGTTGAGGTTAGTAAGGGTGGTGTTTCTTGTGATAACTGTTGAGCATTCATAGCCTCCGTAGTAAATGGGTGGTGTTTCTTGCGATAGCTTATGAGCATTCATGGCCTCTGTAATAACTTATTCTAGATTTTGTTGTGTCAACTGTCAAATAACGTAGTTGTATTTAGTCAATCAAAGGTAGTAAATTTACACTCTTTCGTCTTACATCTCTTCTTCTACCTTTGATTTTGTTCTCAGTTTTCCATTTCATTTCTCTCTCGTTCCATTTGTTCCAAACATAATGTGGTTTTAGGGTTTTTTCCAGTGGAGTTTAATGAGACATTGCATATTTTACTTCAATGTATTGGACCGTTTATGAATATCATATTTTAGATAACTGAATCAAACAGCTGTGAAGTTCACATACGCTCTGCCTCTTTTCAAAGTCAGATTCTGAATTCGGTATGTTGTTTGGTTTTTGTTGAATATCAGGTGAATTATGGTAACTTCATGCACGGGCTGATGAAAGAGAACATCCAACTGAACAGGAAGGTACTGTCAGAACTATCTATGCATGAACCATATAGTTTCAAGGCCTTGGTTGATGTATCACGAGCAGCCTTTCCCGGAAACAAGAAAGCAGTACCACCTCCAAAGAAAGAAGGCCTCCAGATGCTTGTTTAACATGTTTGTTTACTTATGTCTTGTGGAGTTTAGATTGTAACAAATGGATCAAGTCATTTGTAAGAACATGCCAGTCCTTCTAAATAATATTCCAGCCAATTACATGTTTTATATCGTCACCTATTTATTGACTCAATATTAACATTCTATTGATTTGATTTCTGAAGGAGTTAAACATATTCTGAATTCTCTCATCTGACATACAAAATATGGCCCTTTTAACTTGATATGTATTATACATGGATCAGCGAGATTATTACATATTTATGTATTTGTCAAGTCTTACAAGTATAATTTCTGATTGCAGGGATTGAGAGGTTTGATAACAGAAAGCTTTATGTATTGTTGGCTCAACTAAATGCAACTCTTGCTTTATGTATTTTTGGCTCAACTAAATGCAACTCTTTGTCTTGTTTCATAATAACAACAGTATTGTTCACAAATAACATCAGTATTGTGTCAATCTAGACATATGAACATTATATGTTAGCCATACAACTCACGAGCAAAGAGAATTTTACAAGAGGAGAGATGCCAGCATTCCTTCAAACACTACACTTATTTATTTTTTAAATTCACCATACAACTCAAGTGCGAAGAGAATTTTACAAAAAGAGAACTTGCCAATCCTATACCTAAAAATGGCACAAGGTTACAATGGAGAACATCAAGGAAGATATCCCTTCGATTACAATCATATACCTCGATTCTATTAGAAACAGCCCACAATTAGAAAATACATCATCGCTCACAATCTAATACCTTGCTTCTACCTCTGATACTTCTTAACAAGCCAATGACTCAAACTGTACACACGACTGGCTCTCAGTTCAGACTTTATCAACCTATCAACATACTGTGAGACTAATAGCACGGATCTTAGTCACCTGATTGAGTTTGAAAGTAACTCTAATCTGGACATGAAACAGGTACAGTTTTGCATTCCTTAACAGCAGCTGTCCGAGGAAGCAACATCAATTTTGTCAGAGTTGAGATTGATATTGGCCTGGGATCTATCTGAAGAAGCTTCTCTTTGTTGATTTTCATTTTTCTTTGCATTGAGGAAACGACCCCCATTTCCTCTAGCTCTTCGCAGAGCATGCTGATGTCGAGATTCATGCAAGTATGGCTACAAAAGAATTTAAAATGTCAGCTCATAGAAAAAGCAAGATTCTTGCTCAGAGTATGAAACTGAGAGAGAACAACTAAACAAGTCAACAGAGTCTTACTAATTGCAGAAAAAGGTTGGGGCAACAGTGAATGGGAATGTAATGACGTCACAATGAGCTATTACCATAATTCAAATTTCAAAGAATGACAAAGGTGCAATTACGCAATATAAACTGACATTTATGCTTGAGCACTTCCTAACGAACGAAAATCAGTGACGGTGGCCAAAATGACAAACAGATAAGAAAATCCATACTTCATATAATCATTTAAACTGCGGATATGTAAAAAACAATTAAAGTCCACCTTACGAGACTTGATAGCCTTATTTTCCGATTCAGCTTTGGCACGAGATTGTCTACGTCGCATGATGCCATGATATTGTTTTGCATTAACAAATACAGGCTCCTCAACTGCATCCGAGGGTAAAGGAACACCAGCTTGTTGGATTCCCATCAACTGAAGATGGACCTGAAAAGCCAAATTGTAGGAGAGTCACAACCTTATTGTTTTAGTGTAAAAAGAACCACTGTAAGTCAAGGTCCATGACAAACTTTGAAAACATCCATACCATTGGTTGTGTTGGAAATGGCTGTGCAGGATATGGCTGCGTTTCGTACGGAGCAAAAATGCTTCTGTAGTATGGGTCTGGATATGGGTATGCCGCTTGCCCCTGGAATATAATAATGTCACAGTTATGAAATCTATATAATATATATTTGAACTCAGAAGAAGATTTATTACTGATAGATTTTTATGTTAGGAGAACCAGGATTCTACACTTATATTTCATATTATTTTCTTCACACCCTCACAGAGAATACATAATATATCTATATGGTAGCAGATGATAGACCAACTGATAATTTGACACAAATGAGAGTTGCAACTAAAATTTTGCTACGCTAAATTTATTCAGTAAGAACCTTTATAGATTACAAAAAACATTAAGGTTTGTCTAGTTAAAAAGGCATCTGTGAAACTTGATTTAAATTATGAGCATTATTATATTTAGTAGACTACTGTGTATACCTTTTGGTCAGGAAGTTTGACATTTTCTTAAACACATGCGTGCGATACAAAAGATTATTCAGAACAACTGACCTCAAATATGCGGTGAACCAAAAAAACCTCAATCAAAAATCAAAATTAAACAATTCGGATATTTTCTAAAAGGATATGGCAAATTCATTACAGGTTGCAGATTTGCATTTTAGCTAGTTTCCAGCAAAAAGGATGTGAATAAAACAAAATTTCTAACTATGTCAATTCTTTTTCATGTATATAACTTATTCTCGGTAATCATTCTCTTTCAGATGAGAGATGAAACTACTAAGCTTACTGTAAGACGAGTGTTTCTGTTGTATTCAGGTGAGATGGCTACTTCTAAATTTGTGTTGATAAGATTAACATGTGTATCAAGTGCTTGTCTAGCACCACATGTTAATTGATACTTTAATTTCATTACAAAGAAGTAAAAGAGGTATATGATCGAAAAGGCTGCATCCATAAACTATTTACCGAGCTTCAGGTCCCTGATATTGGCAGCATCTTGGGCTTAAAGTGGGTCAAATTTGATCAAAATAAGGTACATAGATATTCTTGCACTTCAATTTCTTTTTCCTTGAAATAATGAAAAATAGTGAATAATCTCTCAAATTTATACCATTTTTTGGATAAGTTTATATATATACCATTGTATTTCCCACTCCAAGCAGCGGAGATGTGTATTGAACAGGCGGTGCTGGAACACAAGGATGAGATATCTCAGTTGCAGGAGATGAATACTGGTTTTGAGATTCTGCATGCATTTGTTGCTCAACAGCCTCACTGCTATTATCTGAAAACAGTTTTATTTTAATGCGATATTTTATTAACCAGTGGAATGTAAAACGGTGAAACTTATAAACAATAGAAGCAACCATGAACACAAGTATCGGTAAATGAGAAATTGAGGTCCAAAGAAACTTAATTCGGGAAAACACTTCATATTTGAAATCTACTTCCCTGAAAACACTGGCAGTAGACCTAAAAATTAGGGGCTGTAACTGAATGATTATATAATCCACTCACTACTAGTGCATTTAAATTCCTCACAATTTAAGCTACCCTTTGCCTCAACATCATATCAAGCGTAAGACGACTTAGAATTCAAATTTCTTCAAATATTAAATTCTTTCAATCCTACTTCCAATCCCTTCCCTGCCATTCACTTTGTAATTCTCCTTTTACTCTGAAAGGTGCTGGAGTTGTCAAAGAGGGCCACTAGGCTATACCTGAGTCCTCTTAGTGATCACTTTTTTACTTAACAGTGCCAAGTATGGCAATCCAGAGGAAAAAAGCATCATTTTTAGCATAGAATATTGCCCGGGCAACAATGACCAGACAGATTAGTCTTTTCACGTGCCGAATAAGTGATAATGAATGGATGTATCATACAGAAAATCTGTATGATTTTGTTACAAGTTACAGCATAGTACATATGTACAGTGCATGAACTTTAACTTCTGAACTGATTAGTGCCAATTTTGTCCATGGTGCAACTTACCTAGTTTGTAATCACAAACTCTGGGCTAATTTTGAAACAGCGGAATAAGTTGTCAAATTTACTTTCGCAAAGGAACTAAGTTCTTATTTTTTGTTAAATCGAACAGGAACTAAGTTCTAACTGTCATTAAACCATTTATAGTAAAAATTGCATATAATTGCATAAAAGAAAATGCCTGAAACTTTAACAACACAATATATCGTCCAACCTTCATACATACATATACTCATTAAAAAGGTTATGCTTCCACTCATTCCCAAATACAATAATTAGTTTTGTTTTTTTAAGAATTTCTTAAGGAAAAATTATTCTTTCAACATTTACAATTTAATTAACAGAAATCATTCTTTGACATTAAAATCTTGCAGAATATGCGTCGTTGCATCTGCAATAAGTTTAGAAAATACAACTTTTCATGGGGAAGCAGATTCCAAGTAATGCACACATCAGAAATGGATACACGAAGTATCTAAGCATGTTTAAAAGTATGTAAATTGAAGTGATGGCTGTTCAAAATCAGACGATTAAAAATGACCAGTTCACAAAGCAAACAAAAAATAAGCTCAATTCTTCAAATAGGATAAACTGCAAGTAGATAATTTTTATGACTAGTACCAGAAAACTCATGAAGAGAAGAAGTCATGATGCTGCTACACAGAATACTCCCCGATGCCAGATCTAGAAGAACAAGCAGCATTATCCGAGTCAGTTTTAACATAAAGTGAGAAACATACAAAATGCAAATTCATAATATGCCTTACATTATATTGCTGCACAAGTTCTACACAGAATATAAATATAAATATGTAAGTACTGCGTAACTAGCTTTTTGATCTCACTAACTACGCAAAAGGCCCATACACATATTATAGCAACGACCCTATACGATAAATCCCCTAATCAAGTAGTAACACACTACATTACACATTTTCTTTCGTAATTTCTTATAACCCGAAATCCAATGATACTCGATCAATTCAAATCCAACAATACTCAATCATATTCCCATTACACATCACGAAACTAAATAAAACTCCCAAATTTATCGACTTATCGTATTAAAGTTCACACCTTTACATAATTAAACCATATTCAACTCAGCTGACACTTCAAGAACACTAATTCTCAAAACACAAATACCATAAAATCATAATTCCTCCAAAATAAATCACAAACAAAGCAATAACATTTCACACAACACACACACACACACACATCTGAACACAAAATTGGGAGATTAAATATGCAATCAAAGCTGAAAATACAAATTAAAATAATTATAATTTCCAAGAAATGAAAAATAACACTTAATTACAACAGCAAGAATTTAAATAAATAAATAAATAAATTAGGGTTTGAAATGAAAAAAATACCTTGAGAATGAGGAGAAAATTGAGAGGGGGAGGTGTGTTTTTGCTAAACAGAGCTTTCTTTGTCTGCCCCCCTTTATTCTCCACCGCAGATTTTCATTGTTTCTATATTCATCTTTTTCTTTTTATATTTATTTTTTTGGATTCGATAACTATTTATTCTTTATTTTTTTTTATCAAATATAAAATTAATATGAAAATTTCTTTCGAATCTATATTGTTTATCCACACTTTTATTTTATATTAGAAAATTATACTGCAAGATTTTTATTTTCTTATTTAGGTATTATTGTTATTTTTATAACAAAATTGCGTTTTTTCTGATTTGATGATCATGTTTTATTTACTTATATACCTTTTTATAATAGTATATAAAATGAAAATTAGTCATTCGTTACTTATACTTTTTTGTATGGGGTCTTTTATAATTTTTATGAAAATATTCTTAAGCAAATTGTTGGTAAGGATGAAATTTTTGGGTAACGAATAAAATAATAAAAATTCAAATACAAATAAATAATTTTAAAATTTTAATAAATGATAAATGATAAATACTTTAATTCGTGAATTATTGATTATAGAAATCAAATGTGGTACGGAGTGAATTATTAATAGACTAAAATAGTAAAACTAGTGAAAACGCTATAAAAAGCGGGACACGCTGACGTTCGCTAACTCAATCTGGACCGTTAAAAATACGGTAGAGGATATTATTTTTTGTAGTGGTTGTAATTATGGGTCCCACTTATTGACAGGTGGGTAGGCTAGTTTCCAACCAGAAACCTCGTGCGGGGTCCACATTGACAGACAGAAGACTTAAGGTGGGTCCCGCATAAGGATCTTAGTCATCGGGTTTTAATTTTATTTTAATCAAGTATTTATTATTCTATTCTTACTTTCGATCTAGCACTGCATTTTTTTTTAATTCCATAGGTGCCAAGAATTATATCCTCTATATAAAATAAGTGTAAAATGAATTTTATTCGAACTATTATTAAAGATCAAGATTCGATATTAATTTAGGAGACGTTTCATTCATGTTTAATGAATCCGGTTAACGAAATCAGAATTTCAATCCCATATATTGATTTTTGAATTAATGATTTAATTATATAAAATAATAACTTCATTATTTTTATATAATTAAATCAAACTCTATTGAGATTTCATATTATTCACATTTCTGTTCTCAATTCAAATGCCCCCTTAGTTTATTTATATACGGTGAAATTTTAAAACATTTTTTATTTGCTTTTATTTATTATAAAATAGAGAGGAGAAAATGTGATTTTTCAATATTTAAACTGCAGGGACCCAAAATAGAACTTGGGTCAGGATGAAGTCCATGAACTTAAAAGATAATATCAACCCAATTGAAAAGCCCAACGAATAATGCTTTGGACTGGAGCTTAACTACTTCTCAAGTTCTCCACTGACCTGTGCAGCCCAGTAAAATATCTTTCAAAATGTTATTAACCAACTAAAAAGTACATCACTAATTAAATAAGTATAACTTTATTTTGTTAATTTGTAAATCAATTTAGTTAAGTAAATATATAATATTTTAAATACTATAATTGAACAATCCAATTTATATTATTATTTAATTAGAAATTATAATACTAAAAAACTATTATAAAAATATTTTATATTACAATCGTCTCCCTTAAACATTTGTTAGTCCTTCGCATATGAGATTTTTATCCGTTTTTCTTTATTTATAAATAACTAGATTATAAAGTTTTATCAAAATTTTATATTTGATGGTTATTGAAAATTATTTTTAATATATTTTTTAAATAACTTGTGCTACCTGTGCACATACAAAAATTTTAATCAAATCTATAATTTTTAAAATAATAATAAAATAAATAGTTATGCAAGTTAATCAAATATGTATTTTCTATTATGACTCGAATAAGTGCACAAGTATAAATTGTCAAATTATCTTCGTATGAATTAATTAATATTTATTATTTTAAAATATTTAATAACCAATATAATAGTTTTTCCTCAAATGAGAGAATCCATGTTAAAATGAGATATGAGATTTAATTCTAGCCACATAAAATTAAAAATACTTTTAATGTGTGACATTCATTTAAAAATCATCAATCTCATCTATAACATTACATTACACCATATATAGGTTTTAACAACACTTTTTTTTAGTGTTACAAGTAAAAGTGTTGCCATACATTGTTCATGAGATGAGAGGGAGATAGACCTTAACAATAAGTGTCAAAAAAAATTATTATATTACAATATCAAATTAATACTATAATAAGTATTAAAAATAATTTTAAAATATAGAAAAATTGTTTATTGCCATATTTAAAATACTATTTCATGCGAAAATTTTAATATCTTATATATATATATATTATTAATTGTTATATTTGATAATTTTTAATTTTTCATTCTATTAATAATTTTTTAGTTCTATTCTATATTATATGTAAAAATATTATTACATATTAATCACATTTATTTATTATTTATATACCTTTTTTAAAATACTATATATTTATTTTAAAACACGTGAATATTTAAAAAAAATATTTTAGTTCATTTTTCTAAATCTTAAATATTTTTTTGTTAGAATCTTGTTTTTTTTATTATTGTAGTTTATAATTTTAAGAAAGTAGTATGCCCACTTTATATATATCGTCTCTAGGCGAAAAAGGATGGAAGTTAATTTCAACGCATTCTAGATGTGGTGCTCTCGAAAAGTTCCAAACCCTAACTATCTCTCTCTCCCGCTCTCACTTTCACAATTTTTTCGTATTACTTTGTTATTATTTGACCAAATCAAGTCTACTCTGTAAAGATGTAACACATTTAATGCTTCGATATTAGGATGGGTACTTAGATTATCTCAATGTACTTGCGGATAGAAGTTTGTTTCTATTGTGAAGACTGTGGGTAAATAATGAGTCAAGAATAAAGAATGATAGAAGATTCAAGTCGCATCGACTTCATCAAATAAGAATTACATTAGAAAATGTTATTTAATATTATATATATATATATATATATTTATATAATTTATTTGTATTTATATTTTAATAAGATAATATTTGTTTGTTTTGTACATAGATTTTAGTTAGGAGATTAACGTGTGTTTGTGTGTATTTTGTGTTCGGTCTAAACTATTACGTTATTATATTATAAGTCAAATAAATTACACATGTTTAATTTAATTTTTTTAGAAAGAATTTGTAATATTTAATAGTATATGTATATATTTTTATATAATTTATTTGTATTTATATTTTAATAGGGTAATATTTGTATATTTTGTACAGAGATGTATTTTAGTTAAGAGATTAATGTGTGTTTGTGTGTGTTTTGTGTTCGATTTAAACTACTATGTTATTATATTATAAATTAAATAAATTATACATGTTTAATTAAAAAAAAATTAGGAAGCACTTTTAATCTTTTTGGAAGACGTTGAAGTAACCAAACTAAACTCATGTTCGCTTATAATAATATAGTATAGATAGACAAATTTATAATTAAAAAATATATAATTTTAATAAATTATTTATTAAATAAAATAAATGAACGAAAACTATTTTTTTTTATACACTAGGGCATTCTTGAACCATAAATTTTGCATGATATAGTCATATAGGTACATTTTTCTCTTCTCCAAACCTTATTTCGGCTTTTAGTAGTTTCTAATAATCCGATTCTAACAGCAGATTCGAAAAATCAAAATCAAAAATCAAATCTGAATAGTGCTTTAAAGAACTCGTTAATAATACTAACTTGCCATAATATGGGTAACACTTTCCTATTCCCACTAAAAAATAGTTAAAATTAATAATGTACTTTAACATCCCGAACTTGTTCACTTAAATGAAATTATCCAAAAATCCAATTAACCGTTACAAGTTCTCAATATCCAACAATTTACAATCTAAAAATAAAAGCTGCAACTCAACTATACAAATTCAAATCTAAATATAAACTTTACAAGTCCTCAAAGTCAGCAACTCGCACTCTTCCCATTAATTAGCCCACCTAACCTGCCGGGGGAAACAAAGAAATATAGACTGACAGCGAGCGAAAGGCTCATATACGGATATAAAATTATGCAAAGAGTACAAGGGTTAGAACGATGACAATATGAACAAATAAAATATCTGAATAAAGAATGATGAAACAAATTGAAAGAGACAAAAGATACTGGTCATACTTAACTCACGATATAAGCAAATAAAAAGATACGATAGATACTTATCTTACAATCACAACGTACATACTTTTTAATCACAAATATTTTTACTCTTACTCGTACACTTACTTTTCATCTATTATATTGATCAAATACTGAAATATAAATTTATTTACTGACATGGGAGACAATCGTACTCTTACATGATGTCCTACATTTCGGTTCTCCAGAATATGTAGTCATCAAAACTTACAGGGGCTTGCATAGAACAAATCAAATGCTACCCAAAATCTTACAGGGGCTTGCACGGTACAAAACACAATACTACCCAAATGGCCAAACAAACATACACAATAGTCATGACTCTACGTGTCTCATAACTCCGGCGACACGCCCATACAATTTAAATACACCGTATAGGTGGTGCCAAAGCATGAGATTATCCACTCATGACGGATTCTTACAATATCTCCCAAACCATACATATATCACAAAAGACCTGAAAATATCTTACTCAAAATATTCACGCCAAATATCATACAATATAGACTATTACAAATAAAATCAAAATTGATCAGTCTGAAAAACTATTAATTTACTCTATCAAGATGACCTCAAATGAAAGAGTGCAGAACACGAAACTTGTAGACGATTCAAAGATCTTTCCAGAATGATAAAGTTCGACAAAAACGGATAAGTAACGAATGCAGAAACAATAAAAATGCGGACTGCCATAATAGAATCAGGCTATGATCACAGTAGTATTTTGAGATTTACGACACCAAGATCACAGAACTTGACAGCGGAATGTTAACAAAGAACGAAGATCTCGGAAAGACCTTTTCAGAATGATATTACACATGAATATTGAACAAATATTCAATTTACTATAAATTTATGAAGTTACAGCAGAACAATTCAATAACCAACCAGATTATACAAACGGCAGATTTTAATATACTTACGAACCGAATTTCAGAAAACGTAAAGTACGAAAGTTGTAGTTAATTGAAATACTTTTCTAGGTATTATAAAATCATATCAATCAGATAAAGAACGAATGAGATACGAATTTTATAAGAATCTGAATGAATACAAACTATACACAATATACATACGAATTGAATAACAAAATAAGAACAAAGAGATTGTTACGAATACAAAGAGAGTGTGACGAAGATATCCGTACACTAACAATATGAGAACAAAGAGAGAGTGTAGATTGTATCCGTACCTTAATAGTCAAAGATTATGAATTGCTTCCAATCACAAGAATCCTAATTTAAACATCGTAACCAATTTTCTTAATCTTTTTCTCTATCTTCTCTTTATCTCTTTCTTTCTTCTATGTGACTGCTCCTACAAAACTTACGTATCTCTTGTTTTTCAAAACCCTAACTCCTTTTCCTTTCCTTTTTATCTTTTTTTTTTCTTTTTCTCTTATTGCTAATAATATCTTCTAAAATATTCTAATAATAAAATAAATATAACTAATAAATCAATAATAACTCACTAATATTATTCTTAATATTAAATAATATAACTAAAATATATTTTAAAAAATACGGGATGTTACATGTACTCCCCATATATAAACACTTTATAGTTCTCTTCTTATAACATAAATATTTCGAACGTACAGAAGCTTCATCGAAGAAAAGAAGTCTAAGAACTAGTTAACTGAAAATTTGAGTTGCGTGTTAGGGAGGAGAAGCAGGGTAGCAATATCGGACACGACCCGAAACAAAACATCAGCAACTATGTACACCGCTCAAGGCCTTTATAATAGTTCTCTTTCTTGGGTTGATCAGCAGGTATGTACTCTGCAACCTTAATATTTACTCGTAGAGACAATAGTGTTACTGTCATATAGAACCTTGTTACAATATTTAAAGAGCTAATATTTGGTCTGTCCCTAGAAGTTCTTTTTTGCTTGTTTTAACAAATCAAATTCACAGAATCAAAAGATTTATAATTCTGCAAATCCGAGTGCACCTCCGATTTCTGATGCTGGAGAGGAGATCAAGCAAGATGAAGATGTCATCAGCTCGGCCTCCATGCCGTCTGCAGCAGATGTGCATGTGTTTGAAAAAAAAACCTGCAACTTTTAATGTACAGAATGATATCCGAAAAGATTTACCTGGAATGTATGTGATGTTATTATTCTTTTTTCTGTAAGCTGCATGAATATATATAAACGTAATTTTATTTATTTTTATGTATTTATAGGACTCCGCAAAGTGTAGAAAATGGTGCAACACAGTCATATCCTACCCCGCTTCCCACCTTCCATTCAAGGTTCTTCTTTGCTTATCTCTTAATTAGCTTAATATTGTTTAAGTATCAACATTTCACATTGTAGAACTGGTCTGCAATTTTTCGAAGTTACTTTATCTTCTTGTATGTTTTGACTTGAACATAACAAGTAGATGATGACCCAAAATAATTTTTGTTCAAATTCAGTGAACTAGGTACATGGCATGCAGTGATGGCATATGAAACATGTGTCCGGCTCTGCCTTCATACTCGAAATATTGGTTGCACACTAGCGAGCAAATTTCGTGAGAATGAATGCGAGCTGTTAAGGAGAGCATTCGGGTATGCTAGGTTATTGTCATTGTATTCTACGATTTTCTGAAAATTCGATTACAATATATGTGCTTAGTCAAACAGTTTGGTAGATTAGATTCTATTCCTTAATTGATATTTAACTTTACCGAAATCAAATTCAGGTGGTAAAAAAGTCAGTTTATTGGAGTTTTTCTTAAATTTTTAGGCCAAAAACTCCCGATAAAATTGTACTTTTCTCGTTTCTTTACTGTGGGCTACTTATTCATACTCTGTGCATTATTTTTAACTTCTTTTGTTTTAACTCTAGATTGCAGCAAGTATTGCTCCAATCGAAGGAGGAAATGCAGAATCACTCTGCTGAACTTGCTGTTGAAGCACTCATTTCAAAATCCAATCAAACGGTTGGAAAGATAAAAGTTCAAGGTAGAGTACTGAGTATATTTTGACTGATATATTCACTAACTATATGCACAAGTAATGGTGGACTGTCTCTCTTATTCAGTTCACAAGGTGAAAATGTCAAAGGAAGCACCTAGAGGCTGCAGCTTTTCATTTATAAGAGTGCCAAAGATAAATCTGAAAGCTATAAGAGATGGCTTGTCCAAATTCCAGTCAAATCTCTCTTCCAGATGGCAATCATTTCAAAAAGTCCATTTTGCACCGCATAGCTCTGCAAATGGTTGTTTTTCACAGTTTATAGAACAAGTATCTGATTCTAGCAGCAGTGGTTCATCCTTTCACGATGTTCAAGGTATGTGGTTCCTTTAAATATCTCTTTGTTGTGACATAGCTTCTACAATCTTCATTAGAAAAGTTATTTTATCTGCTATTTAATCTTTGCTTACGGATCTCTAATATTTGGTAAATGTCTTTTAATAAAATGAATAAATTGCCTTTACTGAGAGCTTGTATTTACTTTGCCCAATCTTATAGGTTACTGCTTGTAGATCACATATCTTTTTTCCCAGTTTTGTACTATATTTATCATTTGTGGTCAAGTTTGCATGATATGGCTGTTCAATTTTTCAGTGTCATTTTCACAAATTATGTCTTATATTGTTGTAATATGGTCGACATGTATTTGTTGTACACGTATATTTTACTAACATAAAAGTCTGTTCATTCATTCAGAAAGGTACTCTTGCTTGATAAAACTCAAAAGTTCAGTTGTAGAAGACAGCATACGGATACAACCTGGATCGGGGGGAAGCCATGAATTTTAAGTAGGATTTTATGCATTATACATCATTTTATAGCTCTATTTATATTCTCGAAGAAGTTACTAATGACCACAACTAGGCTGAACTGGTCCAGAACCGGACCGAACTGAATAGATCGAGAACTGAATAGTCAATATTTTTTGGACCGAACCAAACCGAAATTTTATTACGGACCGGACCGAACCGAACCGAAATATTTCTGTCCGTTCGGTCCATATATATATTTTTTAAAAAAATTAAAAATTAAATAAGGTGAAGTTTTAAGGGAATATAAATATAAATATATAAATAAAACCAAATAGATTCATGTTTAGGTCAAATAATAAATCAATAATGCAATAATTAATGCAAAATGACATTTATCAAATATATATTATATAAATATATATTATATATATAATAAAAATAAATAATATATTCGGTCCGGACCGAATTTTTTTTTTACGGACCGAACCGAACTTTAATTCGATCCGGACCGAAAATTAATTCGGTCCGGACCGAAAAACCGAATAGACCAGAATTTAAAAAAAATGGAACCGAACCGAAATTACACTATCCGGTTCCGGTTCCGGTTCGGTTTTGGTCACCCCTAACCACACAAGTTTTCTAGAAAGTCTTCCAAGATGCTTTAACTGTTGAGGTCCAAGATTCAACTGGAAATTATTATGGTCGTGTGGTGGCTCAAGTTGCTTCCATTTATGATGTAAAGGTGAATTTCTTCTCCAAATATTCAAAAAAAATTTATTATGTAGATAACTTTAAAGTTGTAAGAGTTCATAACCAATATGAAATAAATTCTCAGGGTGACAAACTACAGTGGTGGCCTATTTATCAAGAGCCAAAGCATGAGCTAGTTGGAAAAGTCCAACTATGTATAAACTGTCCAACAACTTTAGATGGAAGTAACCATCCTAAGGTAAGGCTGAAATCAAGATATCTGTAAACCCTATGTCTAGTTGTTTACATTTATAATTTCTATTTCTCAGTTTCTCATTATATTTAAGCTTAAGTGGAATTTTGGTTCAACTTTAAGGAATGCTGGATCTATCTTTTAAAAGTATAATTTTGTTCTTGATTTTCGTTCTTTCATTGAGAAAAAAAACAAGCTCAATTCTTATGGAGTCTGACCTAAAGACTGTGGAGTCAAGAATTCAGTGTTTGTTTATTCCTGTTACTTTGGCTAGTACGACATGGAACTGTGGAAGCAAAACCAGATTTTTATATTGGGTTATTAACATATTGGCCTGTGAAGTATGCCCATTTGAACACATTAACCCTTAAAGAAAAAAAATGTACAGTTTAGCTTTTAAAATTTGGCTTTTGAACAGTTCAATCATATTCTCCATTTTTCTTCCCAAAATAACCTTGTCGGAGTTTGTCTTTGGAATATACCTATGGTTCAGGTCTTTACGGGGGACATGACAAAAGTTGGGTTTTGTATTATGAATATGTAGAAAGTATAAGGAAAGATAAATTGGATATAACCAGCCTAGTTATGAATTAATGTCAAGTTGCTATGGTATATTAGTTAAGAACTAGCACGAAAACTTGTTGATTTGGAAATTAGCATGCAATCTAATCAATCTAGTCATTACAGAAGTCCTGGTCAGAGACCTAGTGAATTCACTTAAAAGCATGGAGCTGTTGTTTTTGATGGTTTTGCATATCTCTCTTGTGATTTCCTCTTAAGGTGAAAATGCAAAACTGCAAAAGCCATCCTGCCAGTTCAATATAAATTATTTCCTACTGCTGTTATATAGGATTGGGATCGCATTTGTAGTGCATATAGAAAAATTAATGTGATATGATTAGATCTAAGTGAATCATTTTCTGAAGCTTTAACATTTCTTTTATCTTATCAGCTATTTTTTATTATCTGTAAATGATCATGCCATTGATAAATTAATATTACACCGTTTCGTCTAGTATCGCCGCATTGCTGAAACAGTCGCATATGACGTGGTATTAGAAGTTGCACTGAAATCACTATGTTTTGGGCAAAGGAATTTGTTACTTAATGACTCGTGGAAGTGGTTGCTCACTGAATTTGCGTCATACTATGGAGTTTCTGATGCCTACACCAAATTAAGGTTCTCCATTTTTGTTTTTTTGGCTGTTCATTACCTCAGATTGCATGTTACACATATATTTTGCTCGAGAAACATGACATGCAATTATAATGACTGTTTCAGATACCTTTCCTATGTCATGGATGTAGCTACTCCAACATTGGATTGTCTTAATTTAGTATATGACTTATTAATGTCAGTCTTAGTAAAGGGGCAGAGCACCTTAAGTCAGCAAGAGGTAAACCAAAATAATATTTTTGTAGTGCTTGAATTATTATTTGTTTTTATGTTGTATCTTAATACTCTAGGCTCTTAACCACCACGTAGTTGTCAGTCTTTTTTAACTCTTTACGTTATGTGTTTGCAGAACCGTATTCTCAAGGAAATCGAGGATCAACCCAAGTCTTTATTCTTTAGATGAGTCAACACAATCTGGGATGACGGATGTTTTCAAGCCTGCTGTGGGGAGTGCATTACTAGTGTTGGAGCCAGCAGTTAAAGTTTATTCACTGCTACATTATATATTATCGCCGAAGCACTGGACAAATTATGCAGCTACTTTCAGGTTCAAGAAAGTGGCATACAATAGATGAATTCTTGTCTGATTTAATTCTACATATATTAAGTTTTCATTTCTTATTAGGCTGCTGCAAAAAAGAGATCTAGAAGGCATTTAGAAGATACAGATATATATGTTGAAGGGAATAATGAAGACATACTGATGGATATTGAAACCATCACAACTGCTTATCAAAGAATGAGAACTCTTTGCATGAACATCAGGAATGAGATTTTTACTGATATAGATATCCAAAATCATCATATACTTCCCAGGTAACTAATTTTCTCTTCACTTCATGTTATTGTTTAAGCTAAATTACTTATTTTTAACTGTTGACTTATGTTTGGAAATTCACTATATATCAGATAGCTCATTAGCTTCTTTAGTTATACACTTCTATAAATGTTCAAGCAGTCAATAGAATAATCTTTTTTCTAGCCAAATTATGCTTCAGCTATGAGGCATTTATTATAATCTTATCATAAGATATCACAATAAACTATAAATCGCAAGTATATGCATATAAACATAGCATTGTCAAAATAGTTATGTTGACTCGGACAATTTTTTAGAGTTTTTGGTCTTATGATTAACAGCTAAATCTCTTTTTTTTACTTTACTGCAGTTTTATATGCCTGCCGAATCTTTCGACAGCTATATATAGCTCAGAGTTGTGCAATCGACTGCGTGCCTTCCTCACTGCATGTTAACCAACAGGCCTTTCACCTCATGTACTAGAACTTGTTATTGCAACTGATGATTTCCAAAGAGATCTTGCTAGCTGGAGAATCAGGTTAATTACCTAGCTATTGCATTCATTTTAGAATCATAAAGATTTTATTAGTTTAATATGGTCTTTTAAATATCTATTATTTACCAGTCCTGTCACAGGTGGATTCGATGCAAAAGGACTGTTCCATTCGTACATTATGATGTGGATTGAAGATAAGCGCCTTAAATTGTTAGAGTAATGTAAATCAGAGAAGGTACACGTGCCAATGATGATATTACATATACTAGTGACTGTAGCATCATTTTTACCGTTTTCAAGACACCAAAAATTTCATTTTTTATGATCATGGTTTCTAATTAATGTATTAAACTATAAAGCATTTCATTTAGTGTTTAAGGATTTTATTGCAAAGCATTATAGTAGAGAAAGCCTTGAAAATATTCATAGCTAATGCTGTCTATCCCCATACCTGTTTGTTTCCTAATGAAGTTACTTATCATAGGGAAAATGGTCTGGAATCAGAACACGATACTCAACTACTCCATTTGCTGATAAGATGTATGGTCATCTGCAAGAGATGCTATATGATTTTAGTATCATCATCAGTCGCTGGCCAGAATATACTTTCACTTTGGAGAATGTAAGTCAGAGGTGTTCTCTTTTTTCTTTGTTGATAAGAGTGTTATAAGGCTTACTTAGCAAAAAGAAAATAACACATATATCTGCTCTCCAAAATTTTCCCTTATCAAAGACGCACATGTAATATGTACAACTTAATTAGGGCGGAATTCGATAATGTGAAATCTTACGTCTTTGTTCTGTGAAAAAAAGGCTATTGTTGACATTGAGAGGGCAGTTGCGGAAAACATGGACAAACAATACGCATATGTCTTATCTCCATTAAAAGAGAACATGTCTGGAAAGAAATTCTGTTCCCAATATATTCAGAAGCTTACCAGCCGATCTGCAAGTCTATATGTGGTGCCTGATGAGGTACATATACTTTGCTCAAAGCTCAAACACTTAATTTGTTGTGCGTGCTTTTTGGCAAATATATATTATATATTTCATTGGCCTGAAATTTGTTCAATTCCCAGCTTTGCATTCTTTTAAACTCAATGAGAAGAATACTCGATCGCCTACGTCCCAATATTGGGCAACAACTGAAGTCACGGGGTTCATGCATACCTGATAGAGGGAACAGTCCCCCGGAGAATATCTAGGTAAGTAACAGTGATGCTTAGATCCAAGTTTAGGACTTGCGTGCAACTTGTTGCTGAAAAGCTTGCAGAAAATGTGAGTTTCATTTGCAATTGATTCTCGTCTTATATTACTGTCTTTAATTTACTTGTCCAAGATAATTAAATCAATTCTCGTCTTATATTATGTGATTTTATGGTGCTAATAATAACTGTTCAATATAAAGTAAGAATATTATAACAGGTTTATGAATACTTTATAGGTCCCAAAAGAGATTATAGGTCCCAAAAGAGATGAAGATGCAGCCATTCAAATCTTGTCTAATTTACAAAATAGTTGAATTCATACTACTAAAATACATATGCCAGAAGTAGATTAGTTCGTTGACCCCATTCTTGTTTTGTACTATGCTTATTGTCACAGGGTCGTTTTTTTCTCACTAAAATGACACCTGCGCGGCCTGCCCTTGTGCACCAAGAACAGCAGTCTAACACCCAAACCTGTGTATGTCACCAACACTTGGTTTATGCTAATATAATTGCAACAACAGTAAATATAAGCACACAGCAGAATTTACAGGAGGCTCCCTCCCAACCTTCTGATTGCCATTAACAATCCAAAAGGAATATTACAAGAGATATAGGCCAAGCCTTACAATAGTTTGCCTATCAGTCTCTATACAATTTTTCTATGTGCAGAATAATGAACATAAGATATAGAATACATCAGAATATGTCTATCTATATCTAATCCCATTTTTTCCCTTGCCAAGCAGTTACCAAGCAGTTACTCTCAGCCAAGTCACATTCCAGCAGTTACTAGCAGTTACCAGGACACATGTCAGCCTTCCCAGCATTTGTACAAACTGTTGGCAGTTACTAGACTCCCTCACACACATATGTATTAACATATATATGTACATATATCCAGCCCAACACATCTGCACGTTTTTACAATTCCCAGCAGCCCACTAATAAAGTCCAGAAATAAATCCCCCACAAGTAAGCCCAACAATAGCTTCATGTCCATAGGCCCTATGTATATTTTTCTTGGAGTGCCCAGCTACACAGCCCAACTCTAATATTAATTAAGGCATCCCACTCTAGCAACCAAGTATATTAGCCCACCATCCAAGCCAATCAGCTAAGCCCACAATTAAATCAGCTTTGACGCCCATGCATGCGCCAACGCCGACGCCAGCGCCATGCACCAACGCCGACGCCCTTGGTCTTGGCGGCACTTGGGTAATAGTCACCGCCAAGCCAAGTCCAGAAAACCTTAAGTGCTTACAAACCCTCCCCCACTTGAAGAGGCCAATGTCCTCATTGGAGGGTGCTCAAGGTACTCCTTAATCTGTTCTTCAAATTGCCACAAAGTCACATCCCTTTCCCAAGTAGCATCAACTTCTGATTCCCCTTTCCATTTCACCAAGTAGTCAGTCCTTCTATTTTGCCTACTCATTCCCATAGTTCGATGATCAAGGATTATGTCAACAACCTTGTCAAACTGCTTTCGAATAGTAGGAGGTGCACGCTTTAGCTGCTGCCTTTGACCCAACAAACTCTCATGAAAAGGCTTCAAAAAACTCACATGGAAAGTTGGATGAATCTTCATCCTAGCTGGTAGATTCAAACGGTAAGCTACAGCGCCAACTTTCTTGATTACCTCAAATGGTCCATCATACCTCTGAACCAGCCCTCGATGCACTGACTTTGCACTAATTTTCTTCCAAATCTGAGGTGTCAATTTAAGTAACACCTTGTCCCCAACCTGAAATTCCAAAGGCCTGCGCTTCTTATCAGCATATTTCCTCATTCTGTGTTGCGCCTTGCTAAGGCTGTCATGGGCATCTTCAAACATTTCTTGTTTCCCAATAGCATACCTATACGCAGCAGGACAGTCACCACCTGTCCTTTGAACCGCTACCTCATTTGGAGTTCGAGGTTGCACTCCCAAAACCATCTCAAAAGGACTTTTTCCCGTAGATGAGGAACGCTGCAAGTTGTAGCAAAACTGAGCAGTGTCCATCAAGTCTAACCAATTTTTCTGACTTGCAGTAACAAAATGCCTTAAGTATTCCTCTAGCAACGCGTTCAGCCTTTCTGTTTGGCCATCCGTTTGAGGGTGATTTGCAGTAGAGAATTTCAGCTCAGACCCCAACAAACCAAACAAAACTGTCCAAAACCTGCCAGTAAATCTTGCATCTCTGTCACTAACCACATCTTCAGGCAACCCAAAGTACTTTATCACATTTTTGAAAATTAACCCAGCAGCTACATCAGCCAAGCAAGCATGCGGCGCAGGGACAAACACAGCATACTTTGAAAATCTATCAACAACCACAAGGATAGATCGCATCCCATCAACACTAGGCAACCCAGTAATAAAATCCATCGAAATCGACTGCCATGGCCTAGTAGGAATTGGAAGAGGCTGTAGCAAACCCGCACTCTTCTTCTTTTCTGTCTTGTCTAGTTGACACACCAAACATGACTTCACATAGGCTTCTGTATCTTCTAACATCTTGGGCCAAATATATGTTCTACCCAGCAAAGCATACATTCTTTCAACACCCGGATGTCCAGCCCACTTAGAGTCATGGGACTCTTTTAAGATTTGTAATCTCAAATCACCACCACAAGGAACATAGAGCCTGTTGCCTTTGGCATGCAACAGCCCATCTTCAATCCAATACTTACGAACAATGCCTTCCCGCACCTCCTTCATAAGCTTTCTATATGCAACATCACTTCCAGCAAGTGACTTGATGCGCCCCACAAAATCTGTACTCACAACTGTTAGAGCATTCACAAACTCTCCCACAACCACCTTCCTACTCAAGGCGTCAGCCACATTATTTTGAGCCCCCGGCTTATGCACCCAAGTAAAATCAAATTCAGCCAAGTATTCCTGCCAGCGTGCCTGTTTGGGAGTCAATTTCTTCTGAGTTTTGAAGTAAGTATTAGCCACATTATCTGTGCACACCACAAACTTGGTTCCCAGCAAGTAATGCCTCCACACTTCCAAGCAATGAATCACTGCAGTCATTTCTTTCTCATGAGTAGTATACCTCTGCTCAACATCTTTCAATTTTCGATTCTCATATGCAACCGGATGACCCTCCTGAACCAACACACCCCCAATAGCTTTATCAGAGGCATCAGTATGAACTTCAAATGGCTTCTCAAAATCTGGAAGACTAAGGACTGGTTCTGTCGCCACAATTTCTTTCAGTTGTTCAAAGGCTTTCACACAGCTACCATTCCACTCCCATTTTCTGTCTTTCTTTAGCAAATCTGTAAGGCTTTGCACAATTTTTGAATACCCCAATATGAACTTTCTGTAGTAGTTCGCCAACCCAAGAAAGGACCTAAGCTTAGCAACTTTAGTAGGGGCAGGCCAATCAACAATGGCCTTCACCTTTCTGGTGTCCATCTTCACAATTCCTTGACTGATCACATGCCCAAGGAACATAATTTCTGTACTGCAGAATTCACACTTCTCCTTTTTGACATAAAGGCTAAATTCACGCAGTTTCATAAATATGCATTTCAAGTGTTCCAAATGTTCTTCTAGACTTTCACTATATATCACAATGTCATCTAGATATACTACCACAAATTTATCTAAGTAGTCATATAGCACATCGTTCATGAGATTGCAAAATGTAGCAGGAGCATTCGTTAAGCCAAAAGGCATTACTAGAAATTCAAAGGACCCATACCTAGTAACACATGCTGTCTTTGGCTCATCACCAGCTGCAATTCGAACTTGCCAATAGCCTGACCTTAGATCCAACTTTGTGAAGTACTTTGCCCGTGAAAGTCTGTCAAATAGCTCACCCACATTTGGAACCGGATACTTGTTTTTGATTGTCACCTTGTTCAGCGCCCGATAATCAACACACATCCTCAAAGACCCATCTGCCTTCTTTTGGAACAACATCGGCGCCCCATAAGGCGCTTTAGATGGGCGTAGCAACCCTGATTCTAACAACCCATCTAATTGCTTCCTCAACTCCGCAAGCTCTAAAGGACCCATTTTATAAGGGGCTTGTGCAGGGGCCCTAGCACCAGGCTCCAACTCAATTTTATGATCAACGACACGTCTAGGAGGCAAGGACTTAGGAAACTCTGGGGGCATAACATCATCAAATTCCCTCAGTATCTCAGTTACAGAATTTGGGACTTCAACCACTTTATCTGGCTTGAGTTCAACTAAGGCAGCAAGATATGTTACTTCACCTCTTTTCAACCCAGCTTCCACCTGCAAGGCTGATAATAACCCAGTATTTTCCCTTCCCTTGTCATGTTTTTCTAGAATACCTTTCACAAAACATGGCTCTTTCTCATCGCCAATGAATATCCCCCCATATTTAGGCATCACTGATATGTTCACAGCCAACAAGAAGTCCATCCCTAATATAACGTCGAAATCATCAAGGGGCATGGCCAACAGTTTGCACTTCCCTCTCCATGGTCCAATCATTAAACTCACACAAGTTGTTCCCTTAACTTGCTGAGCATCAGCATTCACAGTTTTGCATTGGCTTGTACTATGCTGCAACTCAATGCCCAGCAACTTCACATTTTTTTCTGCCACAAAACTATTGGTAGCACCACTATCTACCATGGCCATCACACTATGACCATTAATGATAACGTTCACATACATGAGCCCTTGAGTTTTCACCATTTCCTCAGTTTGTAGGGCATTAATCATTCTGATTGGGTTGACCCTCCTTGGCACCTCACTCTGCGTCTCATTTTCTTCAGTCTCAATTATGGCATTCAGCTTCTCCCTTCTAGGACATTCCTTCATCATATGAAGACCACCACAAATGTAACAGCCTTTTGTCTTTCCCTTAGACTGTCCATCATTCTTGGTTTTCAACTGGGCATCACCATCTTTCTTTTTAAATTTCTTCTTGTCTTTCTGCCCCTTTCCCTTACCAGCAACACTCTTACTAGCATCACCTGAAGGGTTTCCCACTTTGTAGTCAACAAGTCCATCAGCGGCAGCAATTGCACTAGTCAAATCTTTCACGTTTTGCCTCCTCAATTCAGTCTGCGCCCAATGCTTAAGACCAGATACAAAGTTGAACAATTTATCCTCTTCCGACATGTTTTTGATATCCAACAGTAGAGAACTAAACTCTTTCACGTAGTCACGAACAGTGCCCGTTTGCTTTAGATTTTTCATGCTTTCTCTAGCCAACCACGTAGCATTATTGGGCAAGAATTGATCCTTCAACTCTTTCTTCAGCGTTTCCCAACTATCAATTCTGGGCCTAGCCGAATCCTCATCATCATCACTTCGTGTACGCCACCATAATTTCGCATCCCCAATCAAGTACATACTTGTAATCGTTACCTTCTCAGTTTCCCCAATATGAGCAGCTTTAAAGTACTGCTCCATATCCCACAAGAAGTTTTCTAATTCCTTAGCATTTCGACTCCCCCCAAAGGCCTTGGGTTCTGGGACCTTAAACTTCGAGTGGCCATCATTTATACTACTAGAGGCGCCGCTAGCAACAGCCCTCTTCAAGATGGTGATTTCATCACTCATCTTTTGCATTTGATCCCTAACCAACTCTGTAGATGCAGCAGTCGTGGCAAACAAATCAGTAAATTTGCCATTGCTCACAGTGGTGAGATTCTCCACCAAAGCCCTCACTTCATCCAAGCCTTCTTGAAGGTTCTGGACTTGGTTTGCCAACGAAACATCATCTGTTGACAAAGGCACACCCACATACTCTTTCAAACGCCCAACTCGTTCTAAAAGTGCAGCACTTGGATTCACCATGATCCTTCAAACGCAGCTCTGATACCAGTTATCACAGGGTCGTTTTTCCCCCACTAAAATGACACCTGCGCGGCCTGCCCTTGTGCACCAAGAACAACAGCCTAACACCCAAACCTATGTATGTCACCAACACTTGGTTTATGCTAATATAATTGCAACAACAGTAAATATAAGCACACAGCAGAATTTACAGGAGGCTCCCTCCCAACCTTCTCATTGCCATTAACAACCCAAAAGGAATATTACAAGAGATATAGGCCAAGCCTTACAATAGTTTGCCTATCAGTCTCTATACAATTTTTCTATGTGCAGAATAATGAACATAAGATATAGAATACATCAGAATATGTCTATCTATATCTAATCCCGTTTTTTCCTTTGCCAAGCAGTTACCAAGCAGTTACTCTCAGCCAAGTCACATTCCAGCAGTTACTAGCAGTTACCAGGACACATGTCAGCCTTCCCAGCATTTGTACAAACTGTTGGCAGTTACTAGACTCCCTCACACACATATGTATTAACATATATATGTACATATATCCAGCCCAACACATCTGCACGTTTTTACAATTCCCAGCAGCCCACTAATAAAGTCCAGAAATAAATCCCCCACAAGTAAGCCCAACAATAGCTTCATGTCCATAGGCCCTATGTATATTTTTCTTGGAGTGCCCAGCTACACAGCCCAACTCTAATATTAATTAAGGCATCCCACTCTAGCAACCAAGTATATTAGCCCACCATCCAAGCCAATCAGCTAAGCCCACAATTAAATCAGCTTTGACGCCCATGCATGCGCCAACGCCGACGCCAGCGCCATGCACCAACGCCGACGCCCTTGGTCTTGGCGGCACTTGGGTAATAGTCACCGCCAAGCCAAGTCCAGAAAACCTTAAGTGCTTACACTTATACACTAATATGTCTGTGCAGCCTTACCCATTGATAATATCTGTAAATATTCTTAATTGTAGAATTTATTGCTAGGTTGATATACACTTGTTAGTTTTAAATGTTAGGTCAATAGGTCACAATATAATATCCAATGTTAAGCATATTTCTTGTTTGCCAGTTCAGTTCAGTTAGTTCTGTCAGACCAAGGTTATGAATTATGATTTCTGACTTTCTGTAATTTTGTTGAATTTGTTCTGTGATCTAGACAAGGCTACATAGTGGGACGAAACTGAAAAAGATCCTCCAGGATTCCAAAGCTAATGTGAGTGAATCGGACATAAGAAGACGTATGCAACAATTGATAGCAGAGCTTACAAAAACCACAAATCACCTTCATACTATGTTGGAAACACATGTATTTGTTGAAATATGTCGGGCCTTCTGGGACCGGATGGGAAAGGTAGACTAGTATCTGGATGTATATAGTTAGCAGTCATTTTTTTAAAAATTACTCATTTCAGGGTTGAATTCTGTTGCAGGATGTTGCAATTTTTGTAGACAAAAGGAAAGAAAATAGTTCATGGTACAGGGGTTCACGCATTGTGGTATCTGTAAGCAGCAGCTTCCCTGAATTCTATTGCTAATTATCCCTTTCGAAAAATCCAACTAAGATATTTTATATGTCATATATAAAATGACTCGCGAATGTGTTATGACTTGCAGATACTAGATAGTACATTCGAGTCACAGTTGCAGCAGCTGCTGGGACATTCCCTTCCAGAAGAAGGTCTAAAGTCACCTAGATCCATCCTTGATGTGCGTTCAATGCTCGACAGTTCCAGCCACAATGGGAAGACGTACTATTATTAGTAAGATGTATGTTACAATGTTGTAAATTCCTTTCTCATTTCATTCTCACCGAGTGAACACAACCTAAGACAGGCACGGATGACATGTTCCGATAAAAGCTCATTAGATACAGAGAAGAATGAATGTCTTCCCAGATGCTCTAGAAATTGACAGGGAAGCGCCATTGGCAGTGTCCCATCATACATGCAAGTAACTTGCCACATTTGTGCTCTAACATTTATGCAATATATAAGATGATTTTTGACTCATTCATAAATACGAATAGGACCATTCCTAAGATTTTAATTGATTTGTTTAATTTAAGAAATTAATCTTGATAAAAAGGGAACACATACTAAAATTTAAAAAACATTAAAATATTGGCGTTTTTGTAAATAGTTAACCATTTTAGTTCAAGATTATAAAAAAATGTAAAACTGACAATTTGATTGACTTAATATGCAAATATTCTTTGGATTGTTGAAAAACTATTAGAGATTTTCTGATTGATTAACTATATAATGTGCTAGATTGGACTATTATAAAAAAGAATTTGTAAATAAATAATTAACGTATAAATCATGTTTCAAAGGTATAGTGAAATATATAATAGATTTTAATTGATTTTTAATTTAAGAAATAAATTTTGATAGAAGAAAATAAATATTAAAATTTAAAATTAAAATATTTTTATTTTTATAAATTGATAATTAATAATTGTATATCATACATAGTTAACAATTTTAGATAAGTACTCTTTTATCGCGCTTCGCAGTGACTTTATAATATATTTTTAAATTAAAAATATTTAACATATAAATAATTATAATATATTATATTTCATAAATTAGTTAAAAAAATATTTATGATTGTAAATTAAATAATAATTTCAAAATATAAATGTATATTATAATTCATAACTTATTAATTTGTTATGATATATTAATATAGGTCAAATATCTCATAACAACTAAATAATTATTAATAAAATTATGTGAAAATTAGAACATATATTTTTAATTTTAGCATATGTAATTTATAATATTTGTTTTAACAAAATATTTGAGAGTATATTTGTGTCGTTAATACGTGTTTCAAACCTTTAATTATATGAGAACATATGAACTCAAATTCACATAGTAGTATGTAAATAATTCCTTCTACCAACTTTTTTTTTTTATCAATTATACATAGAAATAATATGTTAAACTTATATGATAGTGATCTATATCGGCCAGATCAACACACTGCTACATGGATTTGAGCTCATATGTCCTAATATAATTGAAGTATTTATTAATATACTCTCAATTATTTTGTTAAAAAAAGATATTATAAAAATTTTAAACTATATAACTAATTTTCACAATATTTTATTGATGTAAATATATATTTACATCAATAAAATATGAAATATATTATATATAATATATAATATGTAAATATTTATATAATTCTATATTATACATAAAATAATATGCGATATTTAATATTAAACATAATTCGAAATTAAAACATTTTATTAAATTAAAAGATCTAATATTTTAAAATTTTATTTTTTAAACGAATCGGATATCCGATCCGATAACCCGTGATCCTAACGGACCGAGAGGGGTGAGCAAAAAAAATCGAAAAACCGAAACCAGATCAAAAAATCAAAAAATCAAATTGAAAAAAATCGAAACCGATATAAACTTTAAAAAACCGTAACCGAACCAACAGAACGGTTTGGCAGTAATTACCATTTTATCCCTATAACCGAACCGAAAAACTGAACCATTTAATATTATATATATAATTAAATATTATCATATAAATATATATAATACATTATTTACTGTCCAAAACCTAGTATAGTTAGATATAATAAAAATAACAATATTATTTACTCCTTTTGCTATTAATAGAAGTTATTATTTATTTATTTTAATGTGTTTGTGTCATTTCTAATACTAGTACTATTGTAGTCTTTAATTCAAAATTTGAATATAATTTTTTAATTTATTTTATAATATTTTCAAACTTAATATTATTAAATTTATATAACACTTTTAAATTAGGTAAAAAAATCGAAAAAAACCGAGCTGAACAGTTCGAAACGATTTTTTCCAGTTCAGTTTGCTAACGGTTTTTGATAAAAACCGAGCCGAACCAACCCGGGCAAACACTGTGGATCCGTTATGAAATATCCGATTTCCAATCCGAATAAAAAAATAAATAGGGCGTTACAATCCGAAAACAGTTATACACCATAACAATAACGAGGAATCTAAGCCAGGGGTCGTAAATTTAGAGCTTAAGTTGGCTCTTAGACATTAACTAGTGAAACTAAGAAACTCGTACGACTCTCCTTAACCCTACTTTTGTCCTTTCCATCACCTTAAAGGTTGGTCTACTTAAAACCCCTGTTACTTACTTGTCACTATATATATACACACACTAACCCATATATACTTACATTTATACTATTGGCCCCCCTTTTCTCAACTCATTTTCATCTGATCATGGCTTCTTCTGTTATTGCACAGGTATGTCTTCTCATTTTAATCCTAATCTATTTTATTTTCCGTTTAGTTTCTTAATTGTGATTGGATTATGATTAGTTATAATTAGTTATCTGATTAATCTTCTCTTTTTGTTGTTGTTGTTGTTGTTGTTGTAGCTTTCTGTGTCTGTTCCTCTTGGTGATTCGACTTTTCGGAGATCTGGGTTTAAGGTACTAATTTGATTTTATGTATCGAATAATTATGATTATGATTCTGTTTTGTGGGTTTGTTTTATTATTAATTAATTTAGTAGATTTTGTTAATTGCATATGAATTGTATGTTTGTGTTATGTGAGTCTCGAGAACCGAGAATGTTAAGACGGATTATTTGGATGCAGATCACTTGCAATTTGTGTGACTGTAGGGGAGATGTGTTGAATTTTTTACTAATGATATGCATTTAGATTATGAATGTCTTGTTTGACCAAAATGTTTATGTAAATAATTCGTTGAATGAGATTTTAGATCAGTTTGATTCATCGGTTATTCGGTCATCCACATTGGGTTTTTAGTAAGTTATGATGTAATAATTGTTTTGGTGGTATTATTATGAGATAATGATATATAGTTGTAATTTGTTGACATTGTATAATACATTTGTTGAAATTGGACTATTTTTGGGAGGAAAAATATTATATGGTTGTAATATGTTGACATTATAAGACATTTGTTGAAAGTGGACTATTTTTGGGAGACAAAAGATGGTTACACTTGCTTTGTGAAAAGGACTGACCATCAATTATTTTTTACTTCTTCATTTCAATAGTATGAATGATTGATTACAGATGTTCGTAGTTCAGTAGAAATTGAGTTGCAAGAAAAGCAACTCGGGGATGTAGCTCAGATGGTAGAGCGCTCGCTTAGCATGCGAGAGGTACGGGGATCGATACCCCGCATCTCCATCCTTTTTAGTTTCTGTTTCTTACTGCTTTGTTTTCTTCGAAATGAGAGTTTCTTTAGAATTCCTTTGCAAGGGACCAAGGGATATAAGTAAAAGTAATTCTTGGTTGGTTCCATATTGCTCCCAGAAAATAATTTGGATGGTGAAGCCTGCAATTATTTGTTGTCGGGGATATTAATCTTTTTTTATATCCTAGTGACTGCATTTTCTTGTTTTTATGAGACATACTCCCGAAAATGAAATTCAAAATTTAATATCTTCGGCCTTCAACTTCAAGTTATAGGCCTAGCTTCTAATTATCCAGTAGTTAAGAAGGTACTGAATTAGCTGTTCGTCTATCGGTGATTATATCATTACATTACGCGATCCACCCGATTTGGTTTCCTATTAACCTTACCAGTTGGTAGGTTTTTTCCATAGAACAAACTAGTTTAACAAACAAGAAGTACTTGCAGCTTGGGGATGTAGCTCAGATGGTAGAGCGCTCGCTTAGCATGCGAGAGGTACGGGGATCGATACCCCGCATCTCCATTGTTTTAATCTGTTTTGTATGTTAATGCGTTACCTATGCTTGTTTGCTTAGTTATAGAGGAAATTACATTATTTTAGGCTACCTTACTTTATGTGACTTTTTAGCTGAACTATACTGCGGCAGGATAGTCACAAACCATTCATTCATTCATCCATCCAGTTTGAAAATACTCCTCATTGTTCAAAATAATGAATACCTACTCAGATGGTTGTTTTTATTCTCTATACTAGTAATTGTAATTATTCTGTCTCTTTCTCTATATATATCCTTTGTATGTGCATCTGTGAACCCATATATATATGCACATCTGACTATGTCGTGCAAAACAGTAAAATGGGGCTGGCTTATTAACGATTATTTCTAACAGCACTTCTAATTCATTAGGTGGAGATACATGCCACAACTAAATCATTGATGATTCCCATATATAGGACAATATTCCATCAAAATCATAGAGCTACAATAGTTGGTCCGCCCCTATAACTTTTAAGCGAAAAAAATATTCCCTTTTGTATGGATCTGTTTCTCTATGTTGCTCCAAACCACCTATAATGCAACGCCATAGCTCCATCCCTCTAAGAACGACTACGAGAGAAACACCATGTTCACTACAAACTGTAGTAAATCAGAAAAACATCTATGTAGTGCTAGTCTTAAACATTTGGTACACTAGAAACTGTATTTCATTTGAGAACGAAAAAAAGAGGTAATAGCTTAAATATGATATTTTCGCTATCTTAATCTTTATCTTGTTATGTCATTCAGTACTGAGTCTACTGACTACTTAGTACCAACTGAGAAAAGAAATGCGTCTATAAACCTAGGTTACTGTCGTTGCCTGTATGCGTTTAGTTTAAATAAAATGATAATCAGCAATAAAGTAAATGATAAAACATAAAAGGTAGTTAAATTTGTTATGTGCTTGTATGTGTGTTCAAATCTGATCTCTGAGCTTAATGTAACTAGATTCCTTGATTAGTTGATTTGGTTAGTTGATGATTCAATCCTGTGTTCTGTCTAACTTGAAGAGTATTATTAAATAAGTTGTGCTATTCATTATGGTTTGACTGGTAAGTATTATGGTTCTAGAGATGATTGAGAAAAAAAAAAAAGCTTATGAAATTGAACTTGTGATTTAACCTTTCAAATTTTGGTTCTGTCTACACTCATGACTCAACAGACCTTATTGATAGATTCCCTTTCTAAATTAAGGACAGAAAACAAGGTCTAGCTTGTATCCATTGGTGAACTGCATCGGACCGTAAGGTTACTCAGGAACAAGCTTTATCCCGATCTTATCGTATAATTACGTATAGACTTTTAGATGATCTTAATCAAGGAGGTTTATATTACAAAGATAAAATTAACATAAATCTTGGGGTTTACGGGAAGGGGGGGCGGGCAGTTCCCTGTTCTTAGGAGAAGGGGGTTTACGAAATAAAGGCTCAAGTACAATTTAGACAAGTTACATATTTGAACATATAGAACTCAATGCGTTCTAGAAAAGTACTATTTAAACCTCCAACACTGATAATAACAATAGAAACCCTAACTGTAAATACTCCTTCCCGTCTTTCAAAATAATGAATACCTACTCAAAACTAGATAGTTGTTTTTATTCTCTATATTAGTAATTGTAATTATTCTGTCTCTTTCTCTCTATATATATCTTTTGTAAGTGCATCTGTGAACCCATATATATACGCACATCTGACTATGCCGTGCAAAACAGTTAACTGGGGCTGATGTATTGGCGATTATTTCTAACAGCACTTTTAATTCAACTTATTGCAGACCCATAGCATCAATTTTCGTGATCAATCATGGAGACCTGTCTTGCCTATGGACTTGAAGGGAAAGAATGCAACGTCAAGAAATCAGTCCGTTATTTGCATGTCTGTGCAACAAGCCCGAAAACCGAAGGTTACAGTTTCACCGTTAGCACTCGAAGATGCGGAAGAGCCTCCATTAAACTTACACAAACCTAAGGAACCGTACACAGCAACAATTGTCTCTGTTGATAGGCTTGTTGGTCCTAAAGCTCCAGGAGAGACTTGTCACATTGTGATAGATCATGGTGGTAATGTACCCTATTGGGAAGGACAAAGCTATGGTGTAATTCCTCCAGTAAGTCATAGCCTCCATGTTTTTTAATCAATCTTCACTGTCTCACATATTTATTCGACTCCTTACATATTATATGGTATTGCTGGTGTCAATATTTTGGAGCTTAACATCATATTCCATTTATACCACATCTCTTGTCTAATCTATTGTGGTCATTTCATTGTCTATGCTCTCTATGCTTGTTACCTTTTTTATTCAGCCTTTGCAAATTTTGTTATGTTCTAGGAGTTGCATAGCTAGTTTGTTCTTTTGGCATAATTTTCATTTCTCAGTCCATTCTTCACAAGCTTTAATTTCCCTTTTCACTTTTCCTGAAAGTGTTATCGTTTGTTTCTCAGGGCGAAAACCCAAAAAAACCAGGGAATCCCCAGAATGTACGTCTCTATTCGATTGCTTCCTCAAGGTATGGAGACTCTTTCGATGGAAAGACCGCCAGTTTGTGTGTAAGACGAGCTGTTTATTATGATCCCGAGACAGGAAAAGAAGATCCTTCAAAAAATGGTGTGTGCAGCAACTTTCTGTGCGACTCAAAACCTGGAGACAAGATTAAGATAGCAGGTAAATCCATCATCTCATAGAAGTATTTATATGATATTTATTTGTAATACCTGAAAGAAATTATTTAGCAGGTAGCTGATTGAAATATGATTGGTTCTTATGCAAGTAGTATGCTAAATCGAGTTTTGATGAAGTTATATACTTATATACTTGAACAGTTATAGTTGTAAGATCCAGACTTGTATTTCTAAATGTGGAATGTCTGAAAAAGGTCTTGACACTGAAATTAATTAAGTTCTCTGACTATATGTCTAAAAAGGTTAAGTTCAAGTTGGCTGCCTAATCTATATCATGCCCAAAACTGGTCCTTTACTATATTGATTGGTCTTCCAGTTGCTTAACTTGTACCGAGTAAATACATAATAGTCTTTGGTGCTAGCAAGTGAAATCTATATGCACGTTTTCTCGGTAAAATCACAATTGAATTGGTTTTGGTTTTGAATTGAATAAAATGTTACTGCCGTGCCTTTGCTAGCTAAGGATACAATAAATGGGATCAAGTGGTCAAAGACCCTCCTAGATGGCCCAGTTCTCTTTTTGCAAATGCTTTATTTTTCATCCTCATCTTACACATCTATTTAATATAGAATCCTAAATTATATTCACATTCATGTTGGTTTTCTTGAAACAATATGGTACGAGACTCCGAGTTGAATCTGATTGAAATGTCTTTATATCTATGATTTGGTAGCAATCCTTATTTAAAGATTAGAAACATGTATCTGTTGGATCCCAGCCTTTTTTAAAGTATTGTAAGAATTTATTTTGCATTCATGCCTATCTTTAGAATATATATACGTATGTTTTCTTATTATAAATAAGTATTTTTCTGTGATTCTCTTCCTGTTTATTTTATGCAATATTGGTGTAGGTCCTTCTGGAAAAATCATGCTTTTACCTGAAGATGATCCAAATGCTACCCACATTATGATCGCGACTGGTACAGGCGTGGCTCCATATAGAGGCTACCTTCGTCGCATGTTCATGGAATCTGTCCCCAAGTATAAGTTCAATGGTCTTGCATGGCTGTTCCTTGGGGTAGCTAACACTGACAGTCTGCTATACGACGACGAGTTCACCAAGTACCTTGAGGACTACCCAGACAATTTCCGGTTTGACCGTGCTCTCAGCCGAGAACAAAAGAACAAGAGTGGAGGGAAGATGTATGTTCAGGATAAGATAGAAGAATATAGCGATGAAATCTTTAAACTCTTGGATGGAGGGGCTCACATTTATTTCTGTGGGCTGAAGGGGATGATGCCCGGTATTCAAGACACCCTAAAGAGGGTCGCAGAACAGAGAGGCGAGAGCTGGGATGCAAAGCTCTCACAGCTGAAGAAGAATAAACAATGGCATGTAGAAGTTTATTGATTTTTTTATTTATGCATTTGTTATTTGTATCCATTGATGTTACAAGGAGTTGGTATCATTAGCAGTTGGAGCAGTGGTCCTCCATGTTTAGATTAATAATGTACCCTGTTTATCAGCAGGGCTGAAAATTTCTTGGTCTTTTGTAGCATGTCTTCTCATCTTTGTTATGATTATCAAACAAGTATTTTCCAGCATACATCAAAGTGTCTTGATTAGAACTCATGTGCAACTCTATGCTCATGTGGAGACTTAACCCTCAACCACTTGGTAAAGGGTGAGGGGAACCGATGACTGCCGCGACAAAGCTCATTCGATCGGTTAATTAAAATTTTCAATTGCAGTCATCATCCACTGTATGTTTCTATGTTTGTTAGGAAGTGCATTTCAATTATATGATTGTATTCATACAATGCATGTGATGTTTAGATGTTTACATGTAATAGCCTTTTGAGATGGAGCTGGGGCCTTGTTCATCTTCTGTCAATGTCCCATTTACATGTGCACTATTGTTGATTCATTTGAAATACTTACATGTAAGATAATTGCAGAAAGATTATGTTACTAATGTGCAATTATTACTAAAATAACGTTTCTTTAAATAGATAAAGTAACATAAAATTTATATATAGTTCTTGTCAAAAATAAATAATTTATATATAGTTAATTTTGTTATCCGGGTCCAAAACTTGCATGTTGATATATACGAACATATACTTTTCTAACTTTGTTCATCCTTTTTTTTCTCCACTTGGCTGACAAATCTTTTCATCAAATGAGATATACAAAGTTCTTCCCCTTTTTCTGTTATCATCAGGTAAAATTATCTTCAGATTTTTCATTCATTTTAAGCTGCATTTTTTTTTGTCTTTTTTACTCATATTTCTTGATCCATGGACATTAAAAACAATATTATGTCTAAATTATTCCTTAATTATATATATGTTTTGATATAATTGATCATTTCTCCCTCATTATATGATAAATTATATTTGTTGACATGCATTTGAAGTTTTTGGCATTGATATGTACATGCCCAGTTGATATGTATTTTATGTTTGATTCAAAAGGAAAAAAAAAATCTTGCAATGGATTATAGGGTGTTATTAGTTCTGTATTTAGTTTGATCATTTGTCTTTTATTTCTTCTTCTGGTTTTGACAGTTAAAAGAGGAAAGTATTCTTGGATGATTGGTGGTTTTCGAGCAGCAGAATGAGTATGCTTTTACTTTATCTTTGAGGAATACATAACTATTATTCGCCTTAAGTACTCTTTTACGGGTTTCTTGAATATCTGCATGCAAGGTCAATTATTTGTCGAACTAGAAAGAATTGATCTTGGTGTTTTGGAACTTTTGATAGGATCCAATAATTAATAAGGGTGTTTTGAAATCTATGTGATTCTTTAAACCAGTCCAGTCACTCTTTATACGTTATTACGTTTGTGAAGATGAGTGGCATCTATGCTAGTCACTGATAACTATTAGTTTGCTAATATTAATGATGGTTCTGTGTAGCTTTTGCAAATGCTGAATAGGTATTTACAAACTTATGATATCTTGTGTTGTCTGTCCTGTCTAAATTCTAATGTATTGTCATGTGCTAGTCTACTCCATTTTATGTTCATTCAGGTAAAGGAACATACCAAAGTAAAACGGTAATGTATGTTGAACTATTCATTTTTCTGTTCATTCAGGTAAAGGAAAATTACAAGATTTGTTGCGACTGAGAGAAAACCGTGTTTGTGCGGATTGTAGTGCTCCAGACCCCAGATGGGCGTATGTTTAATCAACCTGATTTATTTTCAGTTTACCTATTGCAATTTATCTTTAATGTCTACGGAAGGTCTAAAAAATCTGCTATTGTGTGTTTTGTGATTTGTGCATCGATCGTATCAAGCCTTTATCTTGCACCATATATTGTAGTTATTTCAAAATGTGTTCCGTTCTCTTTGCTTAGAAGAGACTGTAGGTGAGACTGGTTCTTTAATGAGGCTTCATGTAAGGGTCTACACCACAATGGTCTTTGATGGGTCTTAAAGTCAAAGGCAAATGCAGCTGTGATAATTATATTTGGTGTGAGGATTATGCTTTTGTAGAGACCTTGTTGAGTCCACAAAGTTTTATAGAAAGTCCGCTCAATTAACTAACAAACTACATCTAAAAGATCCTACAATTACTTGGTGCTGTGATTTTCGGTAAAAGACGAAAGGGAGTACAAAAAAGCGAACTATTCTTCTTGCCCAAGTGACATTGTAGGAGCACAGACACTAACAAGTGTACCTTGAACGAACAAGATAAATATGGGTTTAATAATGAACTTACACCTATATGGAGAACCAGACCTGGCACCGGCCCACTATATGTTATAGTTTTATTCTAAAACGAAGAAGAGATTTGTATGCTACACCTATATACCTTGGTCCTCCACAATCATGTGGTTGCAAGCCTGCAACCTACAAATTTTATATGAATATTAGCTCCCGTACTAGTATTAGCCTATAGTGTGTGGTCTAAGTTTTTGCATTTTATGAACGAATATCTACATGTGTTGAACTATAGTAAGATCAGATCACCAAGTTCGGGTCCATAAGCAACGACAATTGCCCCATGAAAACTCACTCGCGCTACAGCCCTAGTAGGTTCCCTTGGTTGATTTCAAATTTACATATTCCTTCAGAAAGAAATGTTATGTCAACCCCAATCTTGTAACCACTACTTAATAAGATTAGAGTTGGGTTTGCCTTGAGGCCCTTAACAGAGAGAATTCAGCAAAGAAACATGAAAATAACCTATTATTTGGGGGAGGGATAGAGGTAGGTATGTGATATTTGACAAAGAATGAAAAAGAAGGAAAACAATATAATAAAAGATATTGAAGTAATTTCTCCCTAATAAGCATGTCCTACATGAAAGACGTATATGAGCTTGTTACGATTCTCATTGTAACAAAAATTGTAGTTGTGGAAACAAAGATTTCTGTTAGCTTACAGGGCATCAATTATATAGAACACAGATACATGAGGTGATGACCGATGAAAAATCTGTAGAATTGAGGTGGTTCATAGTGGGTTTTTCTTTTATGAAATATAGTGACTCAAGAAGCGAACGGATTCCGTTTAAAGATAGGTCCAACTGCAGTTACTACTTACTACACATCTAAGACAAATTATATCGCGAGCATATACTCTTCTCTTCCAATTTTAACATTTTGTAAAGTTTTTGGAAGTAGCCCTTCTGATTTCTTATTTAAATATTAGACATTGGATTAAAAATTTCAGGTCAGCTAATATTGGAGTGTTTGTATGTTTGAAATGCTGCGCTGTGCACAGAAACCTTGGTACTATTTCAAAGGTAATCCCTAACTGTACTATACTTTGTCATATTTTTTCACCTTTTCAAAATAGGTTAAAAACCTATCATAAAATGTTATTGAATGCATTTAGTACCGCTCTTTTGAAGAATTTTGTTTCCTTTAAACTATCAAGTGGCAATACTTGTGTTTGTATAGTAAGAAAGAACAAATTTGTATATACTCAATACAGACTTGTCATTTTATTTATTCTAGGGTTAAACAGAATAATTCTTTTGTAATACGGCTTTTTTAACCATGTTAATTGATTAATATAAATCAAAGGGTGGAACGACTACTTTACAGAGAATGATCTTCAGAGTTCTGACTAGCTTTATTGCTAGCCTTAAAATCAGACCTCTGGAACGCACCACCCGTATTAACAGGTCGTCAAACATGTAGCATATAGACTTTACATTATGCGTCAAACTCAGCACCTATTTTAAATTTGCACTCAAAGAAGAGGCACCTATAGCACCAAAAAAAACGCTATATGGCTTAATTGTACACGAACTTGTATGTTGTCAGCTCTTTTTACTGTCAAAACTAACTTCTACATACATAATTAAGATTTAAAAAAATAGTGTTGCCTTCCATTATTTAGATCTAGAATCTGCCAATTATTTTTTACCTTATTTTGTTCCCATGATGAGTGGGAGCAATATGAGTTGTTTACTCATTTGGAATGTCAAGTTGCCTTTAATTCTGAAGTTGCACTACCTTTACTTCATGATAGTACTTGACCTGCAAACCTTGCAAACTGGACAGGTTCTGTCTGTGACCTTAGATGAATGGTCCGATGATGAAATTAATCACGTAGTTGAGGTTGGAGGAAATGCCTTTGCAAATTCCATCTACGAGGCATATTTCCCTGAAGGAGTTTCAAAACCTGGACCAAATGCTAGTCATGAGGAACGTTCGAACTTCATAAGGTTTGATGGATGATCGTTGCCTCATTTCTTCTTTTCAATCCTTCAATATTCCATTTAATGTAAAATTTATGTCAAACATATTAGCTATCTACTATAAATTGGCCCCTTAATCTATTATCACCATGCTCCTTTGTGTGCGCGTGCACGTTTTCTCGCAAGCCTGGGACTTGTATCTTCTACTTTAAGACGGTGATTTATTTGTTTATTGTTTCAGAGATGCACGTCACAGGCTGTACAAGTGGTTTACAAATGGTATCTTTTTCATCCTTCTTTTCTCTTCTTTGTAGGTCTAAGTATGAGCGTCAAGACTTTCTCAAACCTAGCTTGCGGATCTCGTCAAGTTCTAAAAAGGGCTCTATACAAACAAGTTTTTCCAACAAGATTATGAACAGTTTTCGAAGTTCTTTTAGTACATCACAGAAATTGGTAATTTTTTTTCATTTAGCTTCTGCTCTGGAATCATATTCCTAATAATATATGATTACAGATATATGAGGTGACACTAGTTGGAACATATACAGTTGTGTCTGCCGAGTATATAATTACAGATAGTCTTCTTACATCTCTTCCCTGTGCGGTCTGATTAATTTGTTTCTTTTGCGGCTACATTGGAGTGCAAGTCCACATAATGGTTTTAATTACTTGGCACAATAATATGCTGGTTTTTAGTTTGTTTATGAGCTATTCACATCCAGCTGTGAAACTGATGACAGAAAGGCATGGAATTTATTGGACTTATAAAGGTTACAGTAGTCAAAGGCACAAATTTAGCTGTTCGAGACATGTTCTCAAGTGACCCCTATGTTATCCTGCAACTGGGGAAGCAGGTCAGTAATTCATTTGTTTATTCTTTTCAAACAGATATTGTTCAAAAGATAATGTAGCAACCCTGCATATCCGATACTTCCTGTCACTAATTTTTGGTGTGTCGATTTTATAATTTGAGAAACTTATATAAATCTGTATAAGTGGTAAATGATGGAACACACCTATAGAAGGATACTATGAGACTGGTAGCATTATGCACAGTATTTGTCTTACAGATATGTAATTAACCATCAGAAAAGGAAAAGGCTCATATTTTCATTTTCCCTAATCTTTAAAAATGTTACTGAATACCATTTATCTCGAGTAAACTGGCTTCTTAATGTGACTAGAAGGTACAAACCACTGTCGCTGGGAGCAACTTGAATCCAGTTTGGAATGAGGAATTGATGCTTTCTGTTCCAAAAAATTTTGGGGCCATAAAAGTGGTATGCAAAGTATTTGTTATTTCTATTTAGTTACACTAAATTCTCATGTTCACATATTGTCTTCCCTCTACTATAGTATCTATAAGAATATTGGGCCTTTTATTAGGAATGCTAAATATGCTACAAATTCACAATATTCCTTCCAATCTTTATGACTCCACATGCAAATATAAGCATGCTGCCGCAGATTACTGACATTGTGACCCTGACTTTGGGATTTTATTTAAAAATAAAATTGATTAAAAATACAAATTGAAGTGAGAAAATGAAGGTAACAAACGGTTACTCACTACCAAAAAAACTCCAACTTGTAGTGTGAGATATGAAAGGAAGAAATTAAGTCACAGAAACAAAATTTACTACCTCTCCAAAAAAATAACTCAAAAGGTATTTACCAATTTCTGTCTTGATAGTACAGTCTAACAATTATAGAGTTTGATTCGCCACTCTTCATAGAATGTCATCAATCCGGATCACTTTAATTTAGAATGACAACAGATCAAATATGTATTCTATGATATTCTTTTGGTTCCTGCGCTTATGATTCAAATTCGTATGAAATTTATATTGTGTATATCCTTTACCGTACACATGATGTATTAAGGATAAAAGTGATTAATCAAGGTGAATCAACTACAGCTTTATGTAGATAATAACAAGGATGTAAAGCAGAATACCACATCTTTGTCAGAAGTTTAGCCGTAACCTCGATTCCTTTATTCATGCAGGAAGTTTATGATTACGATACATTTTCAGCTGATGACATAATGGGGGAAGCCGAGGTAGATATTCAACCAATGATAAACTCGGCAATGTCATATGGTGATCCTAGTATGTTCGGTAACATGCAGATAGGAAAATGGCTGAAAGCAGATGATAATGCGTTGATAGATGATAGCACAGTAAACATTGTTGATGGGAAGGTAAAGCAGGAGATGACACTGAAGCTCCAAAATGTAGAATCTGGAGAAATAGATCTAGAACTAGAATGGATGCCTCTTGACCGATAAGGTTTAATGTACATAAAATGTTGTATCAGTTACTCATATGAGAATTTTGTGTTAGAGTTGTCTAATACTCCCTCCATCCCAAATTAACAGTCTCTTATTTGACTTTTCTGTGTTCAAATTGACCAAAATTTGACTGAGAATTACATATAATATATAATTAAAAAAAACTATAAAAATATATCATCAAAAAGTATATTTAATTTATTTTAAAATATATTTTTTAGTTTTTTAAAATCATAAAAAATAATTTATAATTCTTAGTCAAAATTGAGTCAAATTGACCACAAAAAATCAAACATAACAGTTAATTTGGGACGGGAAATACATCTGAACACAAATGTTTTTGTAATGTTTGCAGTGTGCTGGATTGGTTGTACAGTCACCTCATATTTTCAAATTTAACTTCTCTTGAGATATGTACGTGCTCATAAAGTTAATCGCGATGTTTGCAATTCTTGACCTCTTATTACCAAAAAGAGTTGCTATTGCAGTTGCAGATTTTAAAATTTGTTTCTTGAATATATGTATTTGGTTTTTAGGACTAAGAACAATTTATTGCTTTGTTGTGCCCTCCGAATTTTATGATAGTAAATGATAAAGGGACACTTGAGCTTTGTGCTCGTATCATTTAAATTAATTGTCGATAATTTGTTGCGCATAAAGGTCTTTACTTTACAAAAAGATTACCATGCTATATGATTTATTATTCCTTACTTTCCATGTGCTCATTTTCTACGCTATATGGCATTTCACGTATTGGCTAATTCGTATATTTTGGTTGTTTAGCAATGGTACTACAGTATAGAAATTATTAGCCTGATTATTTGTTTATTAGATTTTCAAATTCAGAAAAATCTTGTAAAATACCAAGTTTTAAATTTATTCTTAAAATAAATCATATAAATGTAATCAATTAAAATCAAATACACAACATAATGTTAATTCTATCTAATCTTTCGACAACAAATTTTGTTAAATAACTTGAGGTATCTTTTTATTTTTTTGGTAAATAACTTGAGATCTCTTGCACAAGCTCAAATTTATCTTAGTTTCATTATTGCCATTAATTTTTCTAGTTTTCTAAGCCACACCCACAAGTGTAACAACTCTTCCATCAGCACCATTGACTTTACGGATTAAAAATTGTTGGCTTGTTTAATTTATTTAATAAATAATTTGTAAAGAAACACAAATGGGACTGTTGTACAGTATGTACCATGTAGTCATGTACTCTGAAACCAACAGCTCAACTACTCAACTAGTAGACACACAAAATGTAAATTAGAAATCCCAAAAAAAACACTTAGGCAAACATATAGATCATCAATCAACTAATACATACTCGTAAATAAATATATTTGTTGGAAATTTTGGATAACAAATTTTATTTACAACTGTGTTCTAAAAATCGGGAATCAGAATTAGTCGATACAACAACGATCTTAATCGAGAATTAATCAGAAGGTGGCGATTGTTTCGATTCCATTTGAAACCTAAAAATAAAAAGAAAAACAGCAACAGATAACAAAGCAATACCTGTTACTCCACACACTAAACTCGCCACCAGCCACGCCTTATTAACTCTCCCACCGCTACCCTTTACGCCGTCGCTTCTCCGCCACGTAATGTCCGTCAAGTTCTTGGCTTCAGGCAACGGTACTTTCGTCTTAGTTCCGCCGAAGAATGACGTGGCATCAGGAGAGTCTGTGGCTGTGGATGTGTTTTGGAATGTGAGGCCGTGATCGGACGGCCGGAGTTCTCTGCCGGAGGATGATTGTATGGTGAAGATGAAGAGGAGGAGGAGTAGAGCTCCGGTGGTGTATGTGTGGTGAAAGTTCATCTTCGTTTTGAGATTTTTGGGTTGGTTTATTGGGTTAGATTGTGAATTTATACGTCTACTTTTTGTGTATGCTCACTGTCTCGCTCGACAAGCAACTCAACATATAATGGTCCTGGTTAGAGTGTAAACGAGTATTGTGGAGGCCAACATTATTAGATTCCATAATAGTTCAACATGTTTGAGTTTGGTTCGAAATCTCAAATTAATTTTATTAAATATTTATAAAACTTCGAATTTGATAAGCACGATTCAAGTTCGTATATATATATATATATATATATATATATATATATATATATATATATATATATATATATATTTAGAGTCAAGTAATTTGAAGTTCGAAACCGGTTCAATAAAATTGATTATTGTTGGACCAAATTTGATTATTTTGCGAGTTGAACTCAAATAATTGACGAAGAGTTTGACTTGTTTACCCCTAACTCCGTTTGTTATTCTCGACTAAATAATTTATAAGTTAAATATTTATATTTTTTAATTTTATTTGATAAGTGATGATATATGATATAAATATGATAATAGATACAATAACGGATATAATTTGGGTGAATTAACCGCAAAACACCCACTACACCAAGGGTTTCTCAGCCGCAGAAGGGAGAAAAGCTATGGATCGCAATCTATAAAAGAGACTCAATTCAATATTTTAATATATTTCAATAATCAAGTCTAATTTAATATGTGGGGATTACAATACTTATTAATAGAATAGAAAACATAATCAAATAATCTAATGGACTGTGACCCGTTAACAATTGGGCTTATTATAAATAAGCTATTTATTTAATAAACTAAAAGGCCCACATATAAAATATATAGATAAATATATTATTTATCTCTACAATAAACAAACATAATCTAATTAATAGCATATATATTAATTCTTTATTCTCGTTCCCCGTCATTCTCCCCTTGTTAGAAAAAACTCGACCACGAGTTTTGTAGAAATCAAGAACCATGCATAACTGGACTGGAACGAAGAAAAACGGTTTGCACTTCTTCAAAAGCATTAACTGAGGCGCAAAGAACCTTGAAAATTGGACTGCAAGTGAATGAGGCTTAATCATGTATTCTGGAATGATGAAGTCGATATGATCAACCTCAATAATATCACCATAAGCCACTTTTCCTTATTGAACAATTTGAACACTTTCCTGAAAATATTCATCAACAATGTGAAAACAACCAGGTTGTGGCTTGGTTGCTTCTACCTCGTCCTCATTCAAAATCTCTATATCTTAAACTCGTTTCACCTCTTTAATTGGATCTTCCGTGTTTGTGTGTTTAAGATACTCAATTTCCATTGCAATTTCTTTTTTTTTGGCATTTTTTGCATTCTCCAATCTACAAGACGTTGAACCTGAGATGTAAGAGTCACAAGTGTCTTTTTTACCTCCTTAATTGAACTTTTTAGTTCCTCAATTTCACATGCATCCCTTTCTTTGCTCAATTCAAGTTTATACTTCTTTTGCAACCTTTAAAGCTCATAATATTGTTTATCTAACTCCTTCAACGTAAGATCGTATACAAATAACTTGTTTCGGCAATAACAATCATAAATTTTATAGTGTAAGAAATCACATTCATTCTCGAGAATATAAATATAATATTTCACTCTATCAATTTCAGATTTTATATGCCTAGACATGATTTAGAACATGGCACAACAACTGAAATTGAAGAAAGAATGGCTGGTTTTGAAACTTTAAGAATGATTTGTAATTTTTGCAAAGCTCAAAGACTATTTTAAACTTTTCTGAATCTCTAGGGACTAGTTTATAATTTTCAGGAACTTTAAGGTACTGAACTATAATTTTGCAAGATGTATAAAAAAAAGAATTAGGGTTACCCATTTTTTTCAAAAACAACAGCCTCTAGAAAATTATCAACCCTTTTTCCTTTCTTCTACCCAGATCTGCCTCTGATGAACAGTAATTCCGATGTGAACAGTATCCCGAAGATGAATAGTACTTTCCCAACAGTGAATAGTAACCCGATGAACAATATATTTTTTTCAAAATCCAAGATCTCCCAACAATTAATAAATTGATGAAGAAACATAAGCTCTTGATACCATTTTATTGCAGGACAACTTGTGAAAGTGATGATATATGATATAAATATGATAATAGATACAATAACAGATATAACTTGGGTGAATGAACCGCAGAACACTCACTACCCCAAGGGTTTCCCAACCGCAGAATAGAGAAAAGGTATGGATCGCAACCCATAAAAAAAACCCAATTCAATATTAAAAATATTCTCAATAATCAAGTCTAATTTAATATGCGGGGATTACAATACTTATATAGAGAATAGAAAACCTAATCAAATAACCTAATGGACTATGACTCATTAACAATTAGCCTTATTATAAATAAACTACTTATTTAATAAACTAAAAGTCCCACATATAAAATATATAGATAAATATACTATTTATCTCGACACTTAACAAATATAATCTAATTAATAACATATATATTAATTCTTTATTCTCGTTCCCCATCATTCTTCCCTTGTTAGAAAAAATTCGACCACGAGTTTTGTAGAAATCAAGAATCATGCATAACTGGACTGGAACAAAGAAAAACTGTTTGCACTTCTTCAAAAGTATCAACTCAGGCACAAAGGACCTTGAAAAATGGCTTGCAAGTGAAGGAGGCTTAATCATGTATTCTGGAATGATGAAGTCGATATGCTCAATCTCAATAATATCACCATAAGCCATTTTTCCTTCTTACACAATCTGAACACTTTCCTGAAAACATTCCTCGACAATGTGAAAACAATCAAGTTGTGGCTTGGTTGTTTCTACCCGATCTTCACTCATAATCTCTATATCTTCAACTTGTTTCACCTCTTCAATTGGATCTTCCGTATTGGTGTCTTCAAGATGCCCAATTTCCATTGCACTTTCTTATTCTTTAGCATTTTTTGCATTCTCCAAATCTACAAGATGTAAAACCTGAGATGTAAGAGTCGCAAGATCCCTTTTTACCTTCTTAATTGCACTTTTTGGTTCCTCAATTGCACGTGCATCCCTTTCTTTTACCAATTCAACTTTATACTTTTTTTGTAACCTTTCAAGCTCATAGTATTGTTTATCTAACTCTTTCAACGTAAGCTCATATACAAATAACTTGTTTTGGCAATAACAATCATAAATTTTATAGTATAAGAAATCACATTCATCCTCGAAAATATAAATATAATCTTTCACTCTATCAATTTCAAATTTTATGTGCCTAGACATGATTTAGAACATGACACAACAACTGAAATTGAAGCAGAAATGACTGATTTTGAAACTTTAGGAATGATTTGTAATTTCTACAAAGCTCAGGGACTGTTTTAAACTTTTCTGAATCTCCAGGGACTAGTTTGCAATTTTCAGGAACTTTAAGGTACTGAACTGTAATTTTGCAAGATGTATAAAAAAAGAATTAGGGTTACCCTTTTTTTCAAACACAGCAGCCCTAGAAAATTAGCAACCATTTTTCTTTTCTTCTGCCCAGATCTACCTCTGATGAACAGTTACTCCGATGTGAACAGTATTTCGACGATGAACAGTGCTTTCCCAGCATTGAATAATAACCCGATGAACATTATTTTTTTTATTTTTTTCAAAATCCAAGATCTCCCAACAATTAAAAAATTGACGAATAAACCTAAGCTTTTAATACCATTTTGATGCAGGACAACTTGTGAAAGTGATGATATATGATATAAATATGATAATTGATACAATAACAGATATAACTTGGGTGAATGAACCGCAAAACACCCACCACCCCAAGGGTTTCCTAACCGCAGAAGGGAGACAAGTTATGGATCGCAACCCATAAAAGAGACCCAATTCAATATTCAAAATATACTCAATAATCAAGTCTAATTTAATATGTGAGGATTACAATACTTATATAGAGAATAGAAAATCTAATCAAATAACCTAATGAACTATGGTCCGTTAACAATTATACGACATAGATAATCTTATTTTTATTCGATTAGAGCAAGTCTAACAGTATGATAACTGATTCCCTATTAATATTATAAAATAATGGCTCCTAGTAATTCAGGAATATCAATTATAGTGTCAACTCCAACAACAATCTCTATTCTCATTCCTTATTATTATTATAATAATAAATGAGACAAAATGAGGGAAAAGGGAGGAAAGTGAATATTTTATTGATAAAAATAAAATAGGTGATGGCTAGTGAATTCCTGGGTGAAGACTAGTGAAATTTAAAATATTCTAGGGATTTAAGGAATCACTGGGATATTGTTAAAATAACATTTTCTATCATATTCCCTGTTTTAGAGTTTAAGAGCTCATTTAGGTAATCTCTTAGACTTGCTCTTAGAAAATTATTTTTGAAAATTGTCGAATAATAGAGTAGGGTTGGAATAAAGGTAGATATAAGTGTGCATGTGTATACATAGTTATATAGAGGGGCGAATGCACACTATGGTTAGGGGGTAGAGAGGACCCCACTGAAGTTGGATTCAAAAATCGAAACTAACAAAACTATACTTAATATAATATGAATTCATTAAAATATATGGTGGAATCCTCTGAAAAAAGTTAAAAAACCGGTAGGAAGTAAATTTAGAATATAAAATATCTCTTATTTATATTAATATTTTATTTTATTAAATATTATCGTATTTTTTTATATAAAGAAACTACTGAAATAAATTTCCGTATCGGTCATTGGTTATATAAATACAGTGTTTTATGTGTGAAGACTGATAATGGAGTTTGGAGTTTAGTTGGAAAAATGAAAGGCGCGTGACTTTTTGTCGGAGAAAATGACCGCCACAGAATTTCCCACCGCGTTAGCTTTGTCGTTTTCATGTAGTAATGAGATTAGAAGAATGATTTCTACTTACAGTTATGCTTTTAAGCTGGGGTGTTCATCGTACGGGTTGATCCAAATTTATTAATTTTTCGAACCAAATCAATAATAGTGATTTTTTAAAAGTCAAAATCAAACCAAACTAATAAATTTAAAAATTCAAATCAAACCAAACCACGTAAGAACGGTTTGATTCGGTTTCGAACCATTGACTTTTAATTAATTTTTTTTATAATTTAATTGTCGTATTTAAAAATTATAAGTAATACTTTTAAGTCTTATGAAATCCTAGTTTAAAAAATTCTCTAATTATTTCATTTCAAAATCTTGACAGTTCTATGGTAGACCGAAAGAAACTCAATGATTTTATTTTAAACTTTTCACTTTCATATTTTAATGAAAGACTTAACTAAAATTTTAATATATTTAATTTCAAATTGACAAGTAGTAGTTTAAAGATAACCGAACTATTTTTAAATTTTTTGATAAAGGTGTATCTTAAATTTTTATTATAAAAGAAAGTTATTATAGTTAGATGTAAAATAATTAATTTTTAGCTAAATATATTATTTTATTTATTTATTATATATAATATTTAAATGATCCGGTCCAGATTAACCAGTAAATATTTTTTACAAATCATAACCAAACCATTTAAATTTATACGGTCCGGATAACCGAACCGTTAATAACGATTTTTTCTAAATTGCGATTTAAGTAGTTCGGATTGTTGCAGTCCGGTTTAAAACCTTGATTTAACGGATTGGATGAACACCCCTATTTTTAAGAGCAATTTAGAAAATTAAATAGAGTAATGGCTAGAGCGGTACTGAGTAATTAATCACTAATCAGTATGGGAGTGCGACGAGATAACTCGAGAGATTATGACTTATCTTATCGTCACAGGTGTTGGGTTCGATTCTCGTTTACCCTCAAAAAATAAATACTTATTTGTAAAGTATATAAGCCAAATTAGTCAAATAAAAAAAACCCCTGATCAGTACGGGAGATTGGGAGTGGTGGGGTGGTGCTACGTGACAACCTTAGTACCAAGGACAAAGTGATATTGTTACCGTTTTAGTTTCTTAAATTTAAAATAAGTAATTTATTTTATTTATATTTTTTAAAATATTTTCATATTTTTTTAAAGATAAATTTTTATTTTAGAATTTTAAAATCAAATATTATCTTCAAAATAAAAAATAAGTTACTTGTTTTCAGAAAAAGTACATACATACCTACTTTTTTCTGGAAATAAGAGCTTGTTTCTGGAAAAAATGGGTTGCCAAACAGGGCCATTATCTGATCTACTTTAATTTGGGGATTTTATTAAATTCAAAATTTTGAATTTGATTTTTTTTTGAAAATTTAAAGAAAATGAAATTTAAATTTTACATATATCGAATCAATAGCTGATTTAAACTCAAAATACGAAAAAAATATCCAATTTATATATGTAGTTATATATATAGAGAGAGTTTTAAAAACCTGAGATTAAGGAGAAAATTTATCTAACTAATTATTAATCTGATGGTTAAGATTATTCATACATTAATTTATAGTATATATAGTGACATGCAATATATTATACGTTATTCATAGATATTATAATATAATATATGGCCCCGTTTGTTTCCACTTAAATTCTGGAAATAAGCCCTTATTTCCAGAAAAAGTAGGGATGTATGTACTTTTTCCGAAAATAAGTAACTTATTTTTTATTTTGAAGATAATATTTGATTTTAAAATTCTAAAACAAATATTTATCTTTAAAAAATATATAAAAATATGTAAAAAATAAAAATAAAATAAACTACTTATTTTAAGTTTAAGAAACCCCAAACGGCCACTATATGTTATATAATTTTATATTTATAAATGTTATATAATTTTATATTTATAATAAATATTTTATATTAAATTTTCAAGTTCGAATTTTGGATCTTATCTCTTAATTTTCTCTTTTCTCAACTGTATTTCTCTTTTCAATTTTTCTAGTAAAAATTCGCTTCCCTTGCTTGAACTTGCACAAAATAAAGTATGGCAAATAATTATATTCCCGATTGAGGAATATAAATCACATGACTACATGATGAGTAAAACTTGAATATATCAAGTCATATGTGGACTGTCTGTTTCTATCTATATGGCCACTAGTGTCAGTTCGCGACAATAATAAAACAAGTTTATAATCTGATTTTCTGTGTCGACCTCTCTAAACATGATTTAGTAGTTAGTACGAATTTTTTTTAATTTAAACTACTGTTTTATCAGCCTTAATCTTTTTGAATTAAAGCTTAGAATCTAAAATGAAGTTATGTAGATAAGTTAAGTCTATCACTAATGTACAGTGTCTTATATGTCACATGCAACGATTTGTTTTTTATTTTATTAGAGCCTGCCAAATTTTCATGGCAACGACACGAAATGAGCCATTACATTAGGGACCATCTCACGTATCTATAATAAACTAAATGTACTACTGGGATTATCGTTCTTTAAAATAAGCACCTTATCAATATTTTCTTTAGTATTTATCTGGTTAAAATGCGAATACTCAAATTCAGTAACTTTTTGTAAAATAATAGTTAATGAAATTATTTTATTGACACTTGTGTTACAATACAAATTATATATACATGCTTATAACCCGTGCGAAGCACGAGATGAATGACTAATATTTAGGTAAATTTATTTTTTATATTATATTTTATTGATATTTACTATAAAATTTATATATAAAGTTGAAAATTTATATTAATATAATATAATATTATCCGTGAGGAGTTATATAAAAAGATGACTATCAGGAGTCAGAGTTGTATGTATTATACAATGATATTTATATATTAATATTCATAAACTTTAATGATATATTAAATAAAAATTATAGGATAAGTAGGATTCTTAAAATAGAAAATATAGAAAATAATTTAAATATAATATAATATTATCCGTAATGAGTTATATAAAAAGATGATTATCAGGGTTAGAGTTGTATGATATATATATTCTTTTTGAAATTAGATTTTATTAAAATTGAATAGTTAAGATCGTTTATATGGTTCATCTAAAATTGGACGGTTAGGTTCTTTTCTATCGTCCACCTTGGACCAAATTTTTAATCTTTAAGCTATAATAATATAGTATATATATAATTCTTATAAATTGGTATCCTAACACCTTAAGGAGTCGTTTGGTTTGGGGGTTTTTGGAATGAGATATGAGTTTAGAATGGATAAAACTCATATTTGGTGTTTGTTTCATTTTTTTTAAATTACAAACTCATACCTCAAACTCACAAGATATGTGTTTTTGATACCTATGAGGGATGTGGGTACGAGGGAAGGGTATGATATCAATTTTAATATTATTATTTTGTTATTGATAATTAACATTATTAATAATCAAAAAATAATAATATATACAATCAAGCATTACTAATAATAAAAAAATTTATTTATATAATAAAGTAAATTTATTTAACTATTAATTCAATAATACTTTATATTAAATAATTTCATTCCAGAACTAAACCAAACACATGATATCAATAATATGATATCAATAATGAAATTTTATCCTCATACCACATAACCCGATTCCTTATACCAAACTCATACCACCTCCCGAACCAAACGACCCCTATAATTTTAAGATTAGGAGAAATAGTAACCGAATGCCTGTGATCCATTCTCGACCCTCAACCCGTAAATGAACTTTCAAGTGAATGTGAATGTTAGAATATAACATATGATCATTGTAAATTGATATCCTGACAACTTGAGATTTTAGTCGAACTAGTAACTTAACAACTTGTAGAAAATATAAAATAGTTTGGAAACAGATTTTTTTTGCTTTATTCATTCTTTCCCCCCCCTAACGATTATCAAAATCATTTTTAAATGTCGGTGTATAAATTTATGGTGTTTATATATATAAGAGAATTTTTAATTTTTTTTATGATATATCTAGTCAAATTTTATTAATTAAATATTTTACTCAATTTGAGAATATTTTTAAGAACTTTGGAATTGCTCTTTCAACCGTACTCTTGATGGAACATTAAATATTTTGTTTAGTATATAGTAACTATATAGTAGTTCGGTTTTGTTAGTAATTAGATTTGGGTTAAATATCAAACAGATCACTGACTGCGTCTAAATGTATCAAATAGGTGACTGATTACAAATTTGACTCATTTTGGTCACTGATTGCGTCCAGATGTATCAAATAGGTGACTGATTGCAAATTTGACTCATTTTGGTCACTGATTGCACAAATTTGACTCATTTTGGTCACTGATTGCACAATTTGACTCATTTCAGTTTTCCGGCCACGTTGAAAATTTTCCGACGAAAAAAAATATGCACAAAAAAATCCGAAAAAAATTTATATGTAGTAAAACACCCCGACTTTGAATCTCATAAACTCAGAATTATCGAAAGGAAATTCAAAACTCAAAATCGAAATTAAATAAATTTGGGCCGACTTTGATTTTAAGTTTTGATTTTCCTTTCGATAATTCTGAGTTTAGGAGATTCAAAGTCGGGGTGTTTTACTACATTTAAATTTTTTTCGGATTTTTTTGTGCATATTTTTTTTCGTCGGAAAATTTTCAAGATGGCCGGAAAACTGAAATGAGTCAAATTGTGCAATCAGTGACCAAAATGAGTCAAATTTGTGCAATCAGTGACCAAAATGAGTCAAATTTGCAATCAGTCACCTATTTGATACATCTGGACGCAATCAGTGACCAAAATGAGTCAAATTTATAATCAGTCACCTATTTGATACATTTGAACGCAGTCAGTGATCTGTTTGATATTTAACCCAATTAGATTTAGGTGTATCTATTTATGGACTTCAATTGCCGTCGGCCCACTTTTTCTCTCAAGTCAACGACTCACTCAAATGATCTCGAGTAAACATGTGTCTACACACATTAAAATTATCTCATGAGAAGGCCATTGCAGTTAAGAATTCAGGCTTTGGTTGTTTATAAAATATTACAATAAAATGCAGAGGGAATTTCAAGTCCATGACCAACAGATAAAGAGATTTATTTTGAATATAAATAGTTAAATAGTTATATTAATATGAAGAATTTTTTAGAGTAACTTAAAAATAAATCTATACGGATTTGGTCACGGCCCAAAACAGATAATATCATACTAAAATTCAAATGTATTATGGGTCTCCTAATCATTATATTGTCTTGCAAACGTTGGTCAACATAGATCAAAAATCAATTGAATAAATTAACATCAGTATTTTACTAGAAATTAGCCATTTAGCTATTATTTAAGATGGTAGTTTAATATTTTCATGTAACCACTTTCATCACATTCTTCATTATTTTTTCCATTGTATTTCACTATATATGGATATACATCCTATTAAATAAGACACTTTCTCCGTCCTTATTTAGATGTCCATTTTGTTTTTAGTGTAATCAAATTGACTCGTCTTTAACTGTAATTTAAAAATAATATCTAATTGAAAAAAATTAATATCTTATATTATTGAAAAATATATATAATCTACTTTCAAATGTATTTTTAATTTTTTAAAATTATAAAAGAATAATTTTTAATTTGCAGTTAAACATGAGTCAATTTTAACTCTAAAAATTCAAAATGGACATATAAATAGGGACGGAGGGAGTACCAATTAAGAATTTGTATTAAGTTGTCTTTTCACAGGTATTTGGGTTCCTCAAAATACCTATGATTTCTATCAAATCTTTTATTTAAGCATGTCAAAAAGGACTGTACCAGCTTGGTATCGACATCAATGATCGAGTTCAGCGGATTGAACAGTCTCTGGAGTCTCTTTCCGGTGGCCAAAATGAGATCATGCTTCAAGTGAAATAAATGTTTGATTGGTTATCCACTAGGGTGGAAAACATAGCCTCAAAATCTACGGCTAATTTTGAAGGTGAAAGTTCCGGAACTCGACATATTGCAGACCCAGGTGGCTCTCAAAGAGTTAATCATTCTAGTTATTTACTCCCAAATATGATGAAACTAGATTTTCCTCACTTTAAAAGTGTAGAAGCCCAGTGGGTTATACTGCGGAGAACAGTTCTTTGAAATTCACGGCACCCCAAGTCAAGAACGTGTTTCATTGGCATATTTTCATCTTGAAGGTGATGCACAATTGTGGTGCCAATTGTTGAAGAGAAACCTGTTATTTCTTGGGATGAGTTCAAAGATGGCCTTAATTCCCGCTACGGGGTCAATCAATTCTTTGATTTTTTTGGTGAACTACTAAGTTGCAGCAAAATGGGACTGTACAAGATTATCAGACAAGATTTGAAAAGCTCTTTGCTAAATCCGGACCGTTACCTCAAGGTCATCAAGTTAGTTGTTTTATTAGTGGGTTACATGACTCTATTTGTGCTAGTATACAAGCTAATAAGCTCACAACATTAACGACATCAATTGGTCTAGCTCGTTTATATGAAGCTCATAACATTTCTTTAAGTCGTGCAAATTCACCAACAAAGGAATATGATGGTAACTATAGTGAAGTTACCACATGTAACAAAGTTCCAACATCAACACCAATGCGTAGGATGTCAGCTGCTGAATTACAAAATCAGACAAGACAAGGTTTATGTTACAATTGTGACAAGAAGTTCAATCCCGGACATAAGAAATTATTTTATATAGAAGCATGTTTGAATGAAGAAGATGTCGATGTAATCATGGATGAGAACCTGATTAAGTAGTCGGGCACTTGAGGGCAAATATTTTTTCAAGGGGAAGGGAATGTTGTAAACGTTGGTCAACATAGATCAAGAATCAGTTGAATAAATTAACATCAATGTTTACTAGAAATTAGTCATTTAGCTATTATTTAGGATGATAGTTCCCTATTTTTCATGTAACCACTTCCATCACATTCTCCATTATCTTTTCCATTGTATTTCAATATATATGGATATACATCCTACTAAATAAGATACCAGTTAAGAATTTGTATTAAGTTGTATTTTCAGAGGTTGGGTTCCTCACAGTACCTATAATTTTCTATCAAATCTTTTATTTAAGCATGTCAAAAGGAATTTTTCCATATTGACAAATTTGTTATTCATGTTACCCCTCGAGACGATATCAAAAATAGAGAAATTAAATCCAACTCTATTATATAATCACTTTGGTCGGAATATCAACAATTGACGTGACTAAGATTTTTTTTTGAAGATCTTCGTGGCTAAACTAGTTCCATCACTAACAAGTGACATGTTCAGTAACAATCTTTTACAAAGACATGGTACCAGCCTTAGACAAATATAACAGATTAGTTAAATATAAACTCAGCAGTGTTGTTCGATTCCAGCAATCATAGATATATTGTCAACAATTTGTCTAGTTTTATATAATGTACATCATGAACATGAACAAAAACATGAATATCTGTTAATTCTAGTGGGACATTCATCAAAAAAGAGGACCAAATATAAATTTTACAATGAGCATTTTTTTGGAATGCACTATCTTTTGTTTAGAACAAATAGAGGGCAAAATCAATTTCATCTATTTTGTCAGAAGAAGAAATGATATTTTAATATACTTTTTGAAAATTATTTTTCAAAAAATAATTTTTGTGATTTTTTTCCCAGGAAATATTTATTTTATCCAATTTGATTATTATGAAAATATGTGTATAATGACAAGAATATTTGTTCAATTTTCAAAAAATGTTTGAAAAAGGTAATTACTTTCTCAAAACTCGGAGCTAACCTCTAGTTAAGAATTTCGAAAAACAGTGATAGTGGATCGACTTGATCTCATTAAATCGGATCAACGTTAAATTCATGAAGTTCTTGATCCTTAATTATATTGGATTTTGAATTATTCAAATAAGTTTCAATATAATGATTTTATTAAGTGGAATTCTTTTCAAAAATTATGTGAGCTTGATCCCCTTTAAATAAAGGTACATAAATAGTATATTGTTAGGAGTTGGAAGTTGAATATTCTCACTAACTAGTAAATAATTTCAGATTCCAACATTAATCAATCTTTACATTTTGATAACATTTCAAGTAAGAACCACCGTTATAGACCATGACTATAAATCATAAATTTTCTTGTTATCAAATTCTACCATCAACGAGTTTGATTAATTTACCTAAATTCTTGACATCATTTAATTAGTACAGTATCAAATAATAAGCACAATGAAATATGACTCATTTCGAAATAATGTGATATTCACCTTGATACACAATTCTTAAACACTTACAAATTGTATAATTGTCTGGTAACCACTTGTTACACAAGTATATCTTAATCATATTCAATTTTTGCTTTTCTGTGAAGTTTGAACTATATTTTTGTTGCTAAATTAGGTATTGTATATCTAGAAATTGAACTATATTTTTGCTTATTCAAATATTAGTAATTACTAATTAGTAGTAATAATTAGCTACTAATGATTGCATCGGTGTGGGCCTAGTATTCCTAACTACCACCACCACCACCAATTTTTTAATATTACTCATTTTGATTAATTAATCATGTGAATAAAATGAAATTAAAACCACATACTTATATTACTATAATTACAATTAAATGATTTTTCACATTGCTTATTAAAAAAAATTAAAACGAGGTTTTTTCCCAATCTTTAAAACTCTCGAATTTCCCATATAACAATAATTTAAATTATCAAAATTATAGGGAAAAAAAATAAAAAAATAGATAAAATACAAAACATTATCTAACCGCAAGCTGTTTCTTCACCTAGCATATAGGAAGTATATAAAAGACAAATAATATATACACTACACACACCCCAAAACATACGACTCCTCTTCCACATTTACCCCTCACATACCCATAAATCACCGCAACTTACCAGTGGCAATCACCGTAATTTAATCATTTCACAAGGTCAAACACTCCATAATTTACTCCCGCTCATTCTTCTACTCGTAAAACAACTAAAAGTCATCAATAAAATTACGTACACAACTTTTGTATCTATAGCCCTCGAAAACCCTAAACCCCCAAAATTAGAAACACTTTAACCACACCAAATCTTCTCATTTAATCGCCGTTTCGAATCTAATTGAGTGTTGATTTCGCTTTTTTACTGTCAGATTGTTCATTTTTCTCGCTGTAAGTTTCAATTTGTTAATTTTTTGAGCTTAATTTTGTTTTTTCTCGTTTTGATTTGATTATATATGATGTGTGTGTGTTTTTGTAGCTGATTATTTATTTATTTGTGATTTTTTAGTATTATGTTTGTTAATACTATGCAGTTAAGCTTAAAATGGATGATAATTAAGTGGATAATAATTAGGGGCTGTTTGGCTATTGGATTTGTAACTCTAAATTAACTTACTTGGGTTGTTTATTAAATAACAGATTACGGCTTAAATAGAGAAAATTTTAAGAAGTAAAAAAGATTCAAGTCAAGAACACATTTTTGACCGTGTAGGATAGTAAAAAGTGAGTTTTAAGTTGAATTTGACAAGTATGAAATAGGTACTTCTATGTTTTCTTATTATATATTTGCAATCAAGTTGAATGTGAATTAGTAGTATTTTATTATTATTTTTTTGTTTTTTTTTTTTACATTTGGTAAGTTATATTTCTTTAATAGAAATATTTGTGATTGATTAGAAAAATTTGTTTCTACTTGGAGCATGTGTAATGCAATATTACAAGTGATGCTATATGCCTATATCTATAATTTGGTACCAAAATAAAAACTCACCACTCCAATGTAATGCTAAATATGGATGTAAAATAGAATATTGTTATACTTGGTGCTAAATATAGGATCAAGTATAGATGGTGCTATAATTGCGTATGCAACTGGGAAAATGGAGAGTAATGAATAATTAAAGTAATGATGATAATATAATTGTGCCTTTTAAGGTTATGTGGTTGAAAATAGCTAAATATTGATCTATTTTGTGTCATTTTAGAGCTAGGTATTAGACTACAAGTTCTATTTTAGGACTATTTTTTGATTTTATAAGAGCATCTTGAATGCTATGCTATAAGAGATCTTATATCTATAATACAGTACAATTATAAAATACCCTCTTTCTGTGCAATACTATACTTGGTTTTAAATATAAAACCAAGTATAGATATTGCTATAAGTGCCACATAGGCATGCAAGAGGGAAAATGAATGGAAATTAATAATTAAAGCAATGGTGACAAATGTAATTGTGCATTTAAATGTAATGTATTTGAAAAGTAAGTTCAATTTTGATTTCATTGGTCCCATTTTAAAACTATGCATTTGATCACAAGTTCTATTTTAGTATAAAAATCACTTTTTGGTTTCATAATATAGCAATAGCTATACACATTTTAGCATTAGCATTAGATATGTTCTGATACTGCAAAAGCTATATGTATTTTTAGCACTTGCACATGTTCTTACAAGTCATAAAATAACATTGAATAACAAGGAACTATTTTTAGGTAAGCCAAACTGACCCTACTTATTTTAGTGAGTTGCTAGTTTTTTTCATCATTTTTAAATTTGATGACCTATAAGCTATACATTATCAATTAAGCTATCTAGAAATTTAATAGCTTAAAAGCGAACAAATTATTTTTGTTTATAGGTTATGAAATCACTTTTTATAGGCGAGCCAAACAGGCCTGTGCAAGTTAATGCAAGTTGCTAAATTTTTATTAACAAGCGATTGATGTTTATTTATACATTGGTTTTTTCCCGCAGCTTATAGACACTAGAAGCGTATTTATAAAATAGATGGAGAGTCGAGAGCTGTCAGATAGTGTAAAAGTTCCAAATGGTAGTGCTGCTTCGTGTAATGATGGGTTAGAGAGAGTGGGTAGTGGTGTAAAAGGAAGTGGAGATGTTGATGTTGACTTTCTAGATGATTTGGATTCGTATTGGGAAGATGTTAATGAACGATTGTTCATTTCGAGGATGGTGAGTGATTCTATTATTAAAGGTATGGTACATGGAGTTGAACAATTGGCAGCTGATAAAGTTTCTGCCAAAGAATTGGAGCTGGCTAATTTGAAGGGGTCTTTGAGTTTCTCCTGTGGGTGTATGAATAGAATTAGGTCTTCTGAGCCGGAAATTGTAGATAATGGGCAGCATTTGAGCTTAACAAATGGTTATGTGGAGCATGACAAAATGAGAGAATCGTTTATCAGCTTAAAATATACCGCCAGGGAGCAATTGAACAAGCTTAAGAAAGAAATTGATGGCGTCAGAGGGTGCAATTCAATGAAGAAGATTGGTTCTAGCTCTGAATTGGTGGGCTTAAGTGGCATTCTGGTAGGAAAAGAGAATGAAAGTTGGATTGGTGTAGATAAAACAGTAGATGTTCTGAATGTGACTGTGGAAACCATTATTAAGCACGTTGATAATATACTTAATTTGTCCAATATATCTCGTAGTGAGTTGCAGCAGGAGCAAGAGTTTCAAAGAGACGTTGAAGCGGTGGTAATGCAAAGTGTTGTTGGAAATAGTAAAAAGGAATTTGAAGAGAAACTGCAAGAGCGAAAAACTAAGTTTTGTCAAAGTCAAAGTGAGGAATGGCTTGATAAGTTCAATGAAATTTCGAATTTGCGCAAAGTGCTAGAAGAAGTTGTAAAGTTGTTTGGTAGCCATGAAACTGAACAACTAATTTCTTATGGATCTGGTGATTTTGAACATTCTTATCGCAAGGGTTTAAACAATCTTATGTCCTTTCAATCTACACATCAGGAAGGAAATGGTTTTGTGGATGGACCACAAGCTGATCTGACTGATCTCTTTGATGCTTCTAGGTTTAAGCACATGGATAGAGATGGACTGGAGAAACATGTAGCCATTATGATGAGGAATTCTAAGAGGGAACATGAATCTATTGTGCAACGTATGACTGAAGAATATATCAATTTAAAGGGTAAATACTTAAACAAAATGGGGCCATCTCTACCAAACAGGAAGGATAAAGAATTTGACATGTTAAAGAGAAAGGGCACAGAAGTTATTCTGAAAATAGATGGTATCTTTTCTGATAATGAGAACCTACATGCATTTTGCAATAACACTTTTAGCTGTTTTAAAGATAGGGTTGACAAGCTTCTTTCAGAAAATCAAGAACTTAAAGACTTCCTAACTGATAAGAATGATGAAGTGAACTCTCTGTTGTCTCAAGTTTCAGATGCTGCTGAGAAAATCTTGCAAAACTCGTTATCTGAAGAAATCTTTTCTACTTTGCTAGCAAATCTAAGTTCCTCAATGGAAGATGCAATCAATGAAACCTTTGTTTGTGAGGAGGTATATAAATGTGTTCTAAAGGAGCTAAGTGGCCACATCATATCTGACCCTGAAAAATTAGATAGTAACTCTTTTGAATATTCTAAACGCTGTCAACCTGAGGATTCAGATATTGAATTACTAATTACGCAACAGATAGGCGAAGTGGTGTTAAGAGAAAGCATGAAGGATTCTATCAGACAACATAAAGAATTATACCATGTATATGTGATCGAAAAGAATAATCGAGTTTCTCTCGAGGTGGAAGGCTTAGAGAGGGAGAAGAATCTCAGATTGGAAGTTGTAGAAAATGAAAAATTAAAGCAAGAAGTAGTGTCAATGGCAGCACTGATGGAAGAGAAAGATAAATTAGCAAAGGAAGTGTCTGTGACATTAATGAAGAAAAATGAGCAGTTTGACCTTTATTCTCAGGAGCTTAATGACTTGAGAGATTACACCAAGAAGCAGCAACAAACAATTTCAGACACCTGTTTAGAATTAGATCTAGTAAAGTGTGAGTTGAAGAAGGCAATGGAACAGATTGAAGTAAATAAAATGGAAATAAAGAGCTTGGAAAAACATATCGAACTGCAAATGCAAAATCTAGAGGAGGCTAATAAACTGAAAAAGGCATTTGATGCATTAAGTGAAGTGAGGCAGAATGATCTGTTATTGCTGAAGGCTAAAGAAAACACCCAGAGGAAGCAAATGCAAGCTTTAATTCTTTTTGCTGATGCAATGTCGAAGCAGTTTACTCATTTGGAGCACAGAGTAGCTAAGGATATCAATTTAAACAATTCAAGGTATTTGATTTTTTCATTTTTGCTTTTTTATGTGCATTGACTTTTAAATTAATTTTCTTAAAACATTCATTTTGTCATGGTCATGACATTTTGGATATGGTCCATTAAATTGCCTTGTTCTTTGTATACATATGTTTGTGTATTAAAAACATAATGTGTAATTTTCCAGGTTGGTGTACTCAAAATCTCAGCTGGACTCCCTAGTTGCAAAAGCTAGCGTACTTACAAAAGCGGGGTTGCAGTACCAACAGAAGCTGGAGAAGAGATGTTCTGATCTTAAAATGGCCGAGGCTGAGGTAATGAGTGAATGCTTCTCATGCTATAAATCCATGGATGACATGCCTTTTTTCTATAGTAATAAAAACAATATGGATTGCAAAATGACCGCTAAAATTTGAACTATAAATTTCAAATGCCTTTCATGTTTATAAATACACAATATGATTGAGTCTAACAATATATTAAGGTGCTGTGCTCTGGGTTTTAATAAAAAGGGAATTTTTAAAATTTGGTTACATGATGAGGTTTACTGTGATTCGTAATGGTTAGTGCATAAAATTAAACTTACTATTTCTAAGGGCACAAGCCTGACGTTACACATAAAATTCAACTTACTATTATTATTATTGTCAAAACCCTCTCTCTCGATGTGCCTGCTCAGCATTGTGACTCTGTTAAATGTTTTATTAATAAAGAAAGGTAAAATGGAAGGCATTTTACATCTGGCCTCCGGTGATAAATCAATTGACTTTATATTGCAACTGGTGCATGTTCTTCCCATTTTATATTCGTTACAAATTTACTAGAGCATGTTGCTAGTAAAAAGCGACTGTTCTGTCCCTTCTATTCCTAAGGAGGCACATATAAGTATAAAAGGTATATTGAGATGGCAGCTAGCCACAAACCTATATAAAATTATAATACAGCTTGCATGTATGTCATTCTTTATAATTCTCTTCACCTATTAAAACCAAACAACTAAACATTTTTTAGGAAGCGTATGATGTGTGTACTTTGTAATGCATCTATGTTGTTGAGTTATATATATCAATGCTTACCATTTATTTCTGAATACATTCCCTGGTATGGAACTTGCAGAAATATCCCATGCTCTGGTAACAAAATTGATTTCTCTAAGAATAAATCATTGTAGAAGGCTAAAAGCATAATTTGTTGTTATCATAACAGAAATAATTATAACACGGAAAACTAGAAGCTTATGGTGACATGTAATTATATATTATGGAAGTGAAATTTTTAACTCTATCATATTTATCTTAATTAAATAGTGAAACATATGAATTTATTTGGATTATTTGCACCCCATTTCCTTACAACAGTCTCTTTTTATACAGGTTGATCTTCTAGGGGATGAAGTGGAAGAACTTTTAGGTCTTCTTGAAAAGATATACATAGCACTTGATCATTATTCTCCAGTCTTAAAACATTATCCTGGAGTAAGATGTGTTTATACTTGTCACTAATGTCGCATAATTTTCTTTTGTTTACTCTTCCCAAAATAAAAATATCAATGGTTTATTAAAATACTTTGCAATGATGTTTCTAGGTTTTGGACGAGTGTCATTCTAAATTTTGATCAAGTTCTGATTCAATCATAGATTAAGTTGAGATAATTTGACTCTAATCAAAGTGCACTCTCTGTGATGTAAAAATCTTATTTTTTTTCCTTTTGCTTAACAATCTCATGGCACTGGAACAGGTAAAAAAAGTTATTTGCTCTTTTCTCAGTCAATATTTTTCCCCTTCAGACTAATGGCTATTTGCATAATATTATTTTTGTAATTTCCTCCATGCTTTTCCCAAACGCTGGAAAGGCCTTTTAATAATTTATTTTGTCCTCGAATAATATGTAACAACAAGTAGTTTTATAACCTCCAGTAATATTTTGCTGAGTGTACTTTTGATGAAATTGAGGAATTAGATTAACCGGACTGATGCAGTTTCTCGTGCATAATGAGTTCATCTATCCCAATCTAGGTTATACCATTTTACTTAACGCCCTTGATATTTTCCTTACATATTTATTATGCATGATTTGCAAGATTGTTGGATTGTGTAAAATATTTTTTGTGAGCAGACCTTGCAGAGTGCATCCTCTATCTTTTATACATAATTTGGTAAAGATTAACTGATTTATAACATCTTTTATGGTTTTGGATTGCTTACTCTTGCAGATAATTGAAATCCTGAATATGGTAAGAAGAGAGTTAAGTGGAGAAACCAGCAAGTCAGTTTGATATTTTTGCCTGGTAAGCTTGCTTAAGCTTAAGTATTGTGTTATCCCAAGAAAACTGGAGAATCAGACAAAATAGGGAGGATTCTGTAAGCTGCAAAAAATATAATCAAAGAAAGCTATTCCTTTTGGGGTTTAATTTTAACCTTTGAAGAGGATTTTTCACCAAAAGCAACATATAAAAATCTTGAGTTATTTTCATGATGCAAATATTTTCAAGAACTATCTTGAGCATAAAAAAATCTTGTATTGATAGAGAAATGTGAAGAATGAAAAGAGTTGGAGCTTCTTGAGTTATTTTCTAACTTTCAGTGGTTGTGAGTTGATGATACTAACGAGATGCACATACCAGGTGACACAGATAGAGTTGTGTACTGTATTTTTGGGGGCTTGTGACCAACAACATGATTACCTTCCAGAGTAGCTCTGCAAACAGCACATTAGATTTGACCAGATGTACTTGAGTAGCCATTTTTGTTATAGGCAGTTTGATACAATATGGAGGTTATATAGTTATACAGTGTAGTTAGGTCTTGCATTTTTGTTTTCAGACCGTGAAGCACCACAACTCTATATTAAGCAATCTGTTGGTTCTTTTATGTTTGACGTCTGTTTATGTGAAAATCCATCTGTAGGCTTCTATGTAAAGTTACTCTCTAGAATGATTATATGAGAAAAAAAATATAGTTTTCCTTTTCATCCTCTTTCTTGTTAGTGCCATACCAGTACCACAATGACAAAATAGGTTGCCCTTGTATATATTATACTGTATACCGATCTCAGAATTTTAGTTTACATGCCAACTGCATTAGCTGATATAGAGCTGAATGGGAAACTCTTGTACCATGGTGTAAGAGAGATAAATGACACGGGGCTACTGTAGCTGAAGTATTATGAAGGAATATGACTAGAAGCTCACTGTTATAACTTATATATGATCACTTAAGGCACCAGGTTCATGTAATTGTGAGGAAGATCCTAGTAGGCTCTTAGTTGACAATTGAATGGGATCACAGGCTGAAGCTAAATAATTATGATTACAAGTAGCTTATTGGTAAGTACTTGCAAGACGATTATTTGCTATCAATTAATTTTCTCGAAAGCTGGTGTCCAAATCAGGTTCAGGTGGCTCATAGCCTTATATATCAGCCGGAAATTAAACAATATAACTGAACATACCGATGCTTAGGTTCACTATTTTTGTACATCAGCGAACTTCAATTAATGGAAAAGAAAAACCATTCTTAAGCAACATCTTCTACTAGGATTTAAAAAAGGAATCAAGAGCAGCACAGAAATGGATTTGGTATGCAAAAACTACTACATTGTGATGTTACATACTGCTCATATGCTTACAACTAATGAATACCTGAGCCAAAAGTTTCACACCAATATTCACAAACAAGTTGATAGATCATAGATGTTGCGTTCAACTAATTCTTGGAACACACATATTTTGGCTTGTGTACCACTTGTGTTGCACAGCAGAATACTCATTTTTGTATATTGCCATAGGTACCTAACATTATTATGTCCTTCATAACTATACACTATCAAATCATATCATCTATTGAATTCCCCGTCTGTTTCTTTCGTTAAGTAATTCCAAGCTAGCAAAGCTGCCCCAACTGCAGGATCAACCTAAATAATCATGAATTCCGTTAGCAATACAAATATACTGAAGGTACAAAACTTGAACCTGCAGAGAGCAATAAAAAAGCATTAACCAATCTTGTTTCTTCCTAATTGGGAGGCCATTAAGCATCTATATAAATATACAGTGAGAAAGTATGTCGCTTGGCAGTCCTCTCTTTTTTCTAGATAGGCAACCACATGGTAGTTCTCCAAATCTCAGAGTAACATGCATAAGATTAAGAACTACATCCAATTACAATCAATAGTTTATACAATGTTCAATGATTTATCATGACAGATCAACACCATTTAAAACAATCAGGGTAATATTAATTATAAATCAAATATCTATATTAACCATCTGTAGTACAAAATAATGCAACAACCACATTTTCACCTCCTTGGGTAAGAGTTCAATACTTCAATGAGATTTTGGTGGATGAATAGCAAGAGCATCTAGGATAGGAAACGGTGATTATAGAAGGATATAATGATATCGTAAAATGATTGTTTCTGTAATGATAAACACATTAAATAACATACTTCACAAAATTATAGATAAAGTGAAAAGCTCCATCAAACAAGGGTAAAGAAATAAAATATATACTGTCCCCACTAGAATCCAGATACATTTTCATTGTCTAAGATTGCAAAAATAAAAATAAAAAATGATCCTGGTTCTCCAAGTAAGATCTGACAGTCAATCAAGTGCAAAGTATACATAATTACAGTAATTTGAGTAAAGAACATCCTAGGCTCCTTGCTTTAAAAAGTTGTAACATGCTATGTATTGGTGCAGATGGTGCTAACCTTTGGTCTAACTGGAGTTGCGCCAGGGTAGGTTCTCAATACACAATTGATAACTTCTTTACTTATGTCCCACCTTTTGTTAGCTTCCAGGACGCCACCAACCATAACAATAGGAAAATATGAATTTCCATCTACAAGTTAAATCAAGATGTAAATTAATTTGCAATATTCCAAGAGGCAAATTAGCAGATAGTAGGTTTTTGAAACATAGTGGTATGCTTCAGCAGCATTGACATTTTATAACTATAAAACTCAATTTCAAACTTCATGCCCACAGGCCACGGTACAAGAGCCAACAGACCAAGATATTGACATGTTATATTTTCCATGTAAAAAGAAAAAATCAATGCAAATATTTTTTTAGGTTGATGCCACACCTTCCCCGGCCATGCCAAGTCGCTTGACAACAGCAATCACACTTGAAGCCAGTTCTTGCACTGCGTCGTTTAAAATTTGATGTGCAATCTTATCACCAGCTTCAGCGCAAGATACAACTACTGGAACAAGTGCTGCAATCCGTGCCCAAGATGGGTCTGCATAGGTCCACCTGGATCCAGATACGAAAAAAAAGAGATAAAAGTAAAAGTGAATTATGTGTTCACGTTTAATCAAACATGCAAAATATAATGTCAAATGTACATATTACAGCCTATAAAACGCCATCATGAATAACAGATGTATACACAAAAAGTGAGTTAAAGAAGTAAGAAACTGAAAGGGAGAAAGTAGTAGCATGAAACTAGAGATTCACCAGCAACAATAGCATAACCCTGAATCAAAATGCCTAAAATAAAATACTCATTAGCGAACTCCAATGTCAGCTCAAATTTTGGTTGTATGAAATATGAAGATCAAATTTTATGGGAGCAGCCAAACACCCACAGCATGGCCATTGAAATATTAATGTGCGAATAATTTTTTTAATAAATATAGTATACTAAGTTGTTGATTGTATTATATGAATTATACTATTATACACACAAATAGTAGTGTCTCTTCCCACCGTAAGATAGAAACTCATTCATTAAATTTAATCACAAAAGCGAAGAAAGGAGGAATGTATTTATTTCAAGGTATAATAATAAAATGGGACCCACGAAAAGAGATAAGGAAACACATGGTTACCAGGACAAGACTTTATAGAGTGATTTCTTTCCATAAGCTCGACTTTTTATATGCATTAATGAGTAATCAGCAATTACATAAGAGAGAGTTCTCTACATAATAGATAATACCTATACATACCCTATGAGCTCATCTGGAGAAGGAAGAGAAAGAGACTGTAAAATCCTGTCTGTAAGCATTGTTTGTGAATCGCGGCCATCATGAGCCCTAATCACTGCAGTCAAGGCTTTTGCCGCAATTCCATATCCACTGTACAGAAAAGTAGCTTCATTAGTATATTTGATTACTTTACCACTTATGGCCACACACAATCTGTACGGAATTATGTAGTCTATTATATCAACGGATGAAGCAAAATCAAACTTTACTGTGGCCATAACACAGTCTCTGCACCTCAAAACATATATCAGATGTAAAAATCATTGTGAACATTTGACTATGTACACATCAATCTTATAGAAGGCATGTAAATATTGTATTAAGAGCGGTTAGGTAAATAGATAATTGCCTAACCAAAGCAGGAACAAAAAAAACTCTTTACCAGATATAGGGAAATATGTTAAAGATTCCCCAGCAATTAACAACCTACATAAACAAGCTGACCCTCATTTCTCTCGAGTTAGATTCACAGTTTTCTAGATTTTCAAGGTATCTTGTAGATAATTACTAGTTTCTTTCCTACTTCGCCACTTGAAATCCGAGCATATTCATGTCTTGATATTTTAATTGATAATACCGGAACCCTTGAAAAAATAATAATATTATGAGACTCTTACAAGTAAAATTTACAGACACATTAGCAATAATAATAATGTGCACTAGGGAACCATGTTGCATGCTCACTAACTAATGAAAAGATCAGTCTGGAGTTGGCCAGAAACACATTACATAATCAGAATAAAAGAGGCTTTATATAATTAATATTGAAATCATTAGTCCCGCTGTCTCTCAGAGTTTTGTACTTTTGATCAACAGATACAATCTTTGAAGCAGAAATCTAATTGTAAAAAGTTTAGTGGTATTCCGGTACTCTTAAAGAGGTGAATTAACCATGGTGTCAAAAACAAAATACTTAAAACTAACAGCAACACTAAAGTGGAAATATTATAATTAAACAAGTCTTGGACACATAAGGTACTGCAATAAACTACACATGGTTTTACCTGCCCCAATCACCCAATACAGGGCCTGCACCTGCAGCACGAGCTTCTCGTCCATCTTCGGTGAATCCATAAGAAATGGTCCCTGTGCCTGCTATTAGAACGCATCCATGAAGTTTCCCCAGAGTCCCGCTTGCAAGAGCTGCCACAGCATCATTCTGAACATATAGTTTAACATGGCTCGGAAATATGTTCCTGTCGAAAGCAAAACACTGATTGAACGTCATAAACTCAAGCAGGTGGCAACCAATTAGCCATGAATTGAAAGTATCTTATAGTAGTTCAGGTAAGAAATAGTAACAAATAATAAACTTTGTATAGACAGCTCAATACTTAGCTAGAACCAACCTCAACCAATTTAATATCCTTTCCTGATCGTTTGGATGATTGACACCAGATACACCTAAACAAACAGCTCGAACAGCTGATTTCTTTTTCCCTGATTTCAAAAGAGCCTCTGTCATAACTTGTACTAATGTATCTCTTGCTACTGTTTCTGCAAGCACAAACAGTTAAAACAATCCCATGTAAGATTCCTCACCAGAAATTTCAATTCAACATTCAGTACCAAACAAAATCCTTACTCAATTCCACTTGAACACCAAGTATCGTAAATGGTGATCTACACATTATTCATTATTTTCCAGACAGACAAAACCTTACTCAAATCAATTCCATTACAACATTATCACATCTTTACCAAACAAGAATAAAATCCTTATCAGTAACATAACTTAAACCCTGTCAAATCATCACCTATTTACAGAGACAAACCCGCAAATTACCCGTACATCAAAATGCTCCTTTTCTATCAAATTTTAACAAAATTGTATGCACTTACGAGCACCTAAAACCGAAAATTACACCCCTAACCTTAAAACCAACTGCACAAACACATAAAAATCGATATACAAATCATGGGTTCTCTTCAAAGAAAGAAAGAAAGTACTACCTCCAACACTATTATGATTGGAGCAACCAGCAAGAGCCCGGGCAAGAACAGGAACTGGGTCAGCAAGTTGATCCAAGAAAGGAATACAAACACAAATAGTTGAGGTAGCACCACCATCTATACCCAATATCACACCCAATTCTTCACCAACATCATTATCATTATCAACCCCTCCATTTATATTCTTGTACTTGTCACTCATAATTCTATCAATCACTCACACCAATAAATTAAGAGAGAATTAAAAAACAAGGGGGTTGTAATAAAAGTATCAAGTCTTTGATTGTGTGTGTCTGTGTGCAAGTCTATTAAGTGAGGTTCATCTGCTGTGCTGGCAAGCTGTAAAGGTCAATACAACCATCATGCTCCAACTCACAAATCTTTAACTCCAATTAATAATTAATCGAAATTTTAAAAATATTTAAAATACTTTAAAGTTAGATTTATCAAAATTTATATTGGTTTTTGATAATAAATTTTAATTACTCAATAATTTTCACAACTTTTACAAAAAGATCGAAGTATATAATTTACAAGGTACATATACGTCACAAAGAAAAGTGAAAAATTTAATTTAATTTAATTGTTAAAAAAATATAAAAAGCAAATGTTGAGTAAGCCTAGAAATGAGTGGGTATAAATACTATCATCAAGTTTCCACTGAGTCACGACTCGTCTTCACCCCCAACACAAAACCCTAGTAAAGCTACTGCTACAAGTATATCATCTCTCTCAATTCAATTGAATTTGAAGATGCCTCCCAAAGCAGCTAAATCTGCACCTGTTGAGAAGCCGATTCTCGGCCGCTTCTCATCTCACCTCAAAATTGGAATCGTATGCTCATCTCTCTCTCCCTCTCTCTCTCTCTCATCTCTCTCTCTCTCTCGCTCTCTCTCCCTCTCTCTCATCTCTCTCTCTCTCTGTGTGTGTCTCTCTCCCCTTCGCTCTCTCTCTGTCTCTCTCTCCCCTCTCCCTATATATATGTGTCCGTATATATTGAACTGAATTCAATCATTTTGATTTAGTTACTGTACCTGTAAGTGAATCAATCATATAGCTATATCTATCTATATATATATCTGCTACCTATCACTGTAACTAACTGTGCGAACTGTGAGAATTTGAAATTTAAGCTTTGTGTTTATATGTTGAACTGATTCTGTTTAGATTTAGTAATATATGAAATTCAAACAATCATTTCGATTCGGTTACTCTAACTGACTAAGTATGTAGCTAGATATGTTACTTTTTAACTTTGGAGGTTGCGATATATGTATATGTTTAACTGAAATGTGTGTATCTATATGTTGGAATTGTAAGCACATAGTATCTCTTTAATATATGTGTATACATATGTTGAAATGAATTGGTATGGATTTGCTAATATATGATACTTAAATATTGATTTCATCCGATAATTGGAGATGACTCTATCAGATAGCTATCTATGTTCTATGTTCCTACTTTTTGTTGCAAATTCGTAAAGTTTGCAGTCTATTCTTTTTCTATAATATTTTAATATCATATATTAGACCAATTACGGACTAATATTCCAAAATGTGGATATTAAAATGAAACATTTGATGTTGAAGTTAGTTAATCTGATGTTTATTGGTATATGGAATATAGAATTTGAACAATTATTTCACCATCTTCTAGAACCGACTCAATCACATTGCTATATTTTTTCTTTTATAACCCATCATTGCGGCATTGATGTTTGTAATCTTGTTGTTTTATTTAATGTTAAATTTTGATGAAATAAACAAAGTAATTGGTTTAAGTTGGTAGCTGATGAATATTGAACGGAACAGAAAGTTTCAACATTCTGGTCAATTTCTTGCAGAATACTTTAGTTTTTGGTGTATATAGAATTTGTTGATTGTCCGTTTTATCTAATATTTACTTATTTGTAATTAAGATGCAATGGATATTGTCTTTCATTTCTATTGCAATAATTAATTCTACGAAAGTACATAGATACTAAAACATATGGTGGTCATATACCATTTTTATGAACTTCCCCCAGAATAATGATTTTCATAGTAAATAAAGGCATAGCAGAATTACTCCATCTTGCTTATGCTTGTACTTCTGGAAACATGAATAACTTTAGGTATTTTTTATTAATAATTGGTAATATTTTTCGTGCTCATAGATTACAACACTATAAATATTCCTTCCAAAAACTCAATGTTTGACACCAATGACTTGCCGCGCTTCGTGGAACTTAAAATGTAAAGAAAATGATTAGAGTCCATGGTTTTTTTAATTATATGCATTAAATTAATAAAAAATGTGAATGGTAGTACAATTATCAAGAACATCAATATCAGTAAAGTTAGCAACTACGTGTATTTCCCAATGCAACTAGTCATCTTATTTTGTTGGGGGAGGGGATTGTTACATTATGTTTAATTAAATTCGAGAAAATTATTATTGTTCTATTTATTGCTAACTACTTAACTCATATTTCATGAAGATCCTTTTATGTTATGTATTACTTAATCATGAGTAATGTGCAGTATAAAGATCCTTTTATTTTCGTGATTTTTCTTCAGAGTTAATTACTTAATTGTAAGTTTGATCTTTTTGCTTGGATTTCAGGTTGGGATGCCAAATGTTGGCAAATCTACTCTTTTTAACACGCTCACAAAATTGTCAATACCAGCAGAGAATTACCCTTTCTGTACCATAGAACCCAATGAGGCCCGTGTATACATTCCAGATGAGCGGTTTGAATGGCTTTGCCAAATGTATAAACCAAAGAGTGAGGTTTGTGACTTCAATGCCTAAAATATAATACACTTTATTAATACAATACTGCAACAATAAGTATTTGTTTAGTTGAAGAATTTTGTCTTTCATTGGTTTAATTGTACCCAATAAACAACTTAAAAGTATCAAATGCAGCTGAGATTCCTATTGTTCAACTGTGTTCATCTGTGTTGTTAGCCTGTACTGAATTAAACCTTTCAAATATAGCTGAGATTTCATGTGTCAATTACATTTACTTTTTATTTGTTTGGTCAGGTAGCAGCTTTTCTAGAAATCCATGATATTGCTGGGTTGGTCAAAGGTGCTCATGAAGGTCAAGGACTTGGAAACAATTTCTTGTCTCACATCCGTGCAGTTGATGGCATTTTCCATGTCTTACGTAAGATTGCTATTTTGCTTTGTATAATCCTTTTAGGTCACTACTTGGAATTTGTAGATAATCCCAACTTATGTATCTTCACGTGGCAACTATCTACTAGCTACGAATTTAGTTTTTTCCTCATCATGGTCAGATTGTAGTAAAAAGAATGTTGTACCGGTATCTAATAAATAAGAAAGTATTAATCAGAAATCGCCAAGTGTTACCTTGTGTCAGGTCGATGCAAATTAGGTTTTGTTATTTATTGCTTGGTAGTAGTATAGAATAGATGAAAACCATATAAGCACCTTGAATGTGAATTGTATTATACCTGCTTTTTATGACTCATCACGTCTATGTTTTTTGTTTTTGTTTTTAAATTTTTGGTTTTACTTGCACGTGATGCTTATTTAGCTATTTGCGATTCACGTATGATAATTGCATGCATAGAAAGAATTCCTCTGTTGGCTCTCTTTTGTAGAAACTACTAGGCCAACAATGTTATAATGGATTAGGCGATTAGTTAAATTTCTAATGTTATAAAGGATTAGTTAATTTTCTCTTGATAAAAAATGCTCAGTTAAGATACATATTTTCAATTATCAATATATCTTGAAGCTGCACAGGTAAACTATAAAAGATAATATATTGGAAAATGACATGGAATCTTAACTGTATGTGGATACGTAAGAACACAGAAATCTAAGAGGAAGAAAAGAAGATGTGATGGATTTGGAACTTTGTAGACTAATACTGCAATAACAATAATCATGGACCTTTTTAGTTTAGGTAATCTGAGGACTTTTTACCCATGCTTCTGATTGGTGTTTATTTTTTAAATTTATGTTCCTTTTGTATTAGGTGCTTTTGATGATCCTGAAATTACCCATGTTGATGACACTGTGGATCCCGTGAGGGATCTGGAGACCATAAGTCAAGAGTTACGGCTCAAGGTAATGTTTGTATTGTTAGTAAATTTGATGATTACATCTACCTGTTACTTGTTAGTGAGATTATTTTTTAACCAATATAGCTCTACACCGAAGCTTGACATAAAATGGTGCGAATTACAAAATAAAATATTCAGTTATTGTTATATGATCTTTTATGTTATTATTTAGAGACTGGTGGGTGTCATCAGAAAATAGGTATGGTGATTAAATTTATTAGAAATGTTATAAGCTCTTTTTAAAAACAGTAAATTTATTTCCTTTCGAATTATCAAGCTGTGTCTCAGTGTATGTGTACATGTATAGTTATACAGTTTTAAACAGTTTACTGCAAATTATTATTTTAGTTTCTTTTTTAAGTACCGATAATTTCTCACTGAATGTTCCCGCAAGTGTGAGCAAGATCAAGAGGATGAATAATAATGCAATAAATATTAGAATTGTGTTTCCTATACTTTGTAGTTAGGTAGTAATTTAGCCATTGAAATGCCACATTTTTGCAGACAAGTAATTCAACTTAAATGGCCATTCATATTGGGTGAGGAATATATTTTTATCAAGATGTTAGGATCAATTTTCTCTTTACCAGGATACTTCTATTGCTTGTCATTGAATCTCCATACCTCTTATATAGGTACCTATCTTTTCCTTTTTTTTTGATTATCCAAGCAGTGCTGTAAAATCTCATTTGGCATGTTCCCTACATTCACAATTTTTTGCTAAATCAGCAGCATGCTTTCAATGCAATATTCAATCTTTCATTCAAAGTTCAAACCAACTTCTGCATTTTTTGGTTCCTCTGACCTGCATTGCTGAATCAAAACATTAAGTTATATTATGATATAATGATTAATGATAGTGTCATTTTGTAGACATCCCCTCAATTGGCCATATGATGGATATATATTATATTACCCTTTCGAGTTTTGTATTAGAATTTTGTGATGCCTAAGACGGTCCTTTAATTCAATGAAAATGTTTTGGTGTTTTGAAAATGTAGTGTGATGATTGGAATTTCCATCAGGCAAACTTTGTTAACTTAAAGCACTTATTCTTGAGTTATCTGTTAAAATTGTTGTCCCTGATAGTTTTTTCCATAACTGAATATTTTTTTTGCCAAGTCCATTACTTTCAAGTACTTGTCAATATCAATTTGCTCCTTATTTAAAAGTTAATCCTGAATTTTTCTTATCTTTGCAACTTAAGGATCTCGAGTTCATGGCGAGAACCATAGAGGATGTTGAGAAGAGCATGAAGAGGAGCAATGACAAGCAATTAAAAATAGAACATGAGTTGTGTCTAAAGGTCAGTGGAAGTGACATTCTTCACATTCTTATTCAGTGGCATACCTTATTATGTTATTTTCTGGTTATGGTCCAAGATTTTATTCTGTTGTTGTAAATGGTTTCCTTACATACAGGTATCAGATATTTATTATTTATTAGTTAACACGTTTTAGGAACTATCTGTAACTGAACCCTTTCTATAAATCAGTTCCCCACATGTTTAGTACTTGAGTTTTATTTCTGTTGATGCAATAGTGTTATTACATCTCGATTGTGGCATAGTTAGCCAATTTTAGTTCCTCTCTGATAAATCTGATTTATACAGTTATGGAACTCATTTAACACGATATATTTCTGACAGTGTCTGTTTGAACTTCTATTGAACTATATGTGGTCTCCTTAAGATAAGTGACCAATCTCATACTTCTTGCTTTACTTCGCTCCACTTTTCTGCTTTCTTATTTCAAAAACCTCGGGAACAATGCGTAAATTATGGCCTATTCTTTCTTTCAATTTTCTTGAAGACTTGAAGAACTCTTTTAGTCTTTTTCCATCTATGGGTCTCTGGGCTACATGTGCCAGGGCAGGGGGTGAAGTTGTACCCTTGATCCTGAACTGCCAAAAAGGGCTGTAGCTGTGTTTATATATAAACTGGCTTGTTGATCCTATCGTAATTAAGAACATATCTGCTTAGTGCTTACAGAAACACCTAAAAACATTCGGCATACTCACAATACTTACTTTTTGTAAAAAGCATATGTAAAGATATATGGTGAGTGGTTAATTCCAATAAGGAAAGGATAAAAACTTCTAGGATCTCATCTTCTAATTTATATTTCATCTTTTGTTATATGGTGCACTCTAGGATATATTTATTTTGGCAATTGAAGAAGCACCCAAAAAAGTGAGTAGCTAATACCATATCTATGAAGTAGACAAACCTATCCTTTCTCTTTGAATTATTTAATTATATTAAGTTATTAACAAGTATTTTTCTTTACTAAGATCTATAGCTAAACAAACCAACTCTCTATTTTGTGATTTGTATGCAAGTGATTTTCCTGTAACAATAATCAAACCTCAATCTAGTCCAGCTTTATTTTGTACGATAATATAAATTCCGTATGCAGACTTAGCTCATAATTTTGAATGACGCCTATTTAATTATATTTCAGATCAAAGCCTGGCTTGATCAGGAAAAGGATGTGAGGCTGGGAGAATGGAAAGCGGCTGAAATTGAGATATTAAATACTTTTCAATTGCTCACTGCAAAACCTGTTGTTTATTTGGTGAGTTATCTATTTCCAAATCCAAGTAACTCTAGCAGTGAGCTTGTGGTGCTTTTTAATGTACAGATTGGCTCATAATTTGTTTTTGGTATAGTCGTTAATATAGACATTGATATAGTAATATAGTATAGCTTTGACAAATATTAGGCATGCTAAAGTGGGCTACTGTTGGATGTAACTATTATTTACTATTCTATTATCTAATAAAATCATCAAGATCATTAAAACGTTATTTCAGAAAATTTTGTTTCTTGGTCTAATGTGCTTGGTCACTTTTCTATGATCACACGAATTGAAATAAGCTATTTATTTGCAGGTAAACATGAATGAGAGAGATTACCAAAGAAAGAAGAACAAGTTTCTTCCAAAGATTCATGCTTGGTATGCCTATTTTCTTGGCATACAATTCTTCAGTTATGGTTGCGTTCTTTAACAGATTGTCACTCACCAGTGTAACTAATGGTGCTACACCACCACTGTACTGAAGTCATAAAAGGAATATAGGATGGATACTGTGTGTATGTCATTTTATACATATCATTGTGTTTGGTGTTTATATAGTTGCTGCCATTAGCCATGCTAAAAATAATCCTGTTCTTTGGGCATGAATTCAAAATCTTGGTGGTGGTTTGCCCACTAGGGTCTAAACTCTAGGGTACCGCGTATGAAAAGACTATGCACTTGTAAGAGTTTTGGTAAAACAATTTTTTGATATTCTGGCGAACAGATATACTCTTGAGAAAACAATTGAAAATGATTCACTTACTAACTTCTGCTAATTATAGAAGATATCTCCACAAGTGCTATAGATTTTAACCTTAGGACAACACCAATTTATAGCTTTTTGTAATATATAATGGAATAGGGTAATAATTGTGAGAGATTACAATTCTCCTTTTAGGATGTACATAAGAGTTCGCTCTAACCAGATTCTTTGAACTACGATGTTCATCGTGTTCTTGGGGCTTTCTAACAAATTCCAAGATCTTTATGTTGGACAAAATTATTCAGTTAGTTTTGATACTGGTTCCTGTTCAGTTACATTTTTTTTGTGTGTGAATAAATTAGGGTGCAGGAGCATGGGGGTGAAACTATGATACCTTTCAGTTGTGTGCTAGAAAGGAATCTTGCTGATATGCCCGCAGATGAAGCTGCAAAATATTGTGAGGAGAAACAGTTGCAAAGGTTAGTTCAAGTTGCTTCTTGCTATTGAAAAGTTATAATGGTTTGTGGAGTATATTATTGGATTAGCCATAGATGTGATCATGAATTGTTAAGCTGACATCTACGATGTGGAATGCAGTGCACTCCCAAAGATCATCAAGACTGGATTCTCAGCTATCAATCTCATATACTTTTTTACAGCAGGTCCTGATGAGGTATGACATCTTCTCTCCATAATTGTGCCGATATTATGAAAATTATATAATTAATTTTTTTTGTGTGTTGAACATTTTAATTTGATGTTTTAGTTCTCTTTCTTGCAATTACTACCGACTTGAATGTTTTCTCTTAAATGATTTTACGTTTTTGATTTACCAGACCATATTTTGCGCTAACAAACTTCTCTTGCCTTGTATATTGCCACTATATATATATATATATATATTCATGGACAATGACAATGAAAATGATCAATTTCTTTCCAGGTGAAGTGCTGGCAAATTCGGCGTCAATCGAAGGCTCCTCAGGCTGCAGGAACAATTCACACTGATTTCGAGAGAGGTTTTATTTGTGCTGAGGTAAATTACTGCATGATTTTTTTATTGATTCTGGTTTTTTTTTTTTGAAATAAGAGATGTGACGTGAAATAATTCTATTTAATGTTCGTACTTCATAGTATTTGTCAAGGACGAGATACATTATGACATTACCTTCCATTCGAGTCTCTTTAATATCTATGGACTTGTTGTTTCTTAATTTTCTAGTAACAGTTTTTGGAGCATCATTATCTTCTGCCAGAATTTATTATTCTCAAGTGGATTTTATTTTATTCTTGAGAACACACTAAATTCTTACGAGTATTGGCAGGTTATGAAATTCGATGATCTTAAGGAACTTGGTAGTGAAGCAGCAGTGAAGGTATTTGTTTACTATATGTGGTTCTTATATACTGTATCTGAAAAGAAACATCTCACATTAAAAAAATCCAAAAAATCACTTGGTAAAAGGAGCTGGCGATATATCTATTTTGGTAGGGCTTGTACTTGTTTTTGTTCTTGTATAAAAATTATTTTACTAAAGAGAATGTTTTACTAATTTTTACATCTCTCTCGCACGCGCGCCCACAAGGTCGGCCCTACACTCTTACCCAAAGAAAATTGATACTCCCTCCGTCCCACTTCAAATGTCTCATTTGACTTTTCAACGGTCAAATTTAATTAACTTTGACCAAAAATTAAAAATATATATTTTTATAATTTTCAAAATCTGAAAAGTACATTTTAAAGAAAATTATATAAACTTTTCAATGATATATATTTTATAATTTTTTTAATTATATAATATATGTAATATTTGGTCAAACTTTAAAAATTTTGACCATTGAAAAGTCAAATCAGCCTATTGAAGTGGAACGGAGGGAGTATTTAACAATGACTTATATCCCATTAGTTTAAACTTTAAAGTACTATTGTGTTGTGGGGTCAACACTTTTTTTATGTAAACATTTGTGTAATACTGTGTAACATCATTCTTTGCTTTCTAGGCTGCTGGGAAGTATAGACAAGAAGGGAAGATGTATGTTGTCCAAGATGGAGACATAATCTATTTCAAGTTCAATGTAACTAGTGGAGGGAAGAAGTGAGAAACCACCATGGCTGAAAATGAAACATTGAATTTTTCATTACTGTCTAATTCCTATGAGAAGATCATATATGTTTTGTTTCAAGTACAATTGCGTGTAATATCTGATTTGCTGAGTTATGTTCGGTTGATGTGAAATTAAAGAATCCATTTAGTCTAGCAGATTTTGTTTTTAGTCTAACTTCATTTCCCAAGTTCTTACTAAGCTGAGACATGATATGTTGATGTGGAATTCGAGAATCTATTCAATCAACCAGATTTTGTTTGTAGCCTTTCACTTCCCAAGTCTCTCACAACTCACTGTCACCCAAATTCTATAGCTAGTGCTCTGGAATTGCTTGTCCTTTCAAGTTAATATGTATATTGTATTGGTTTATGAAGTTAGATGCTTTGATGTTCATCTGTGTACAGATGTAATCACAACTTGAAAACTATTACTATTAAAACAAAGCCACAGTTTGAATTTTGAACCATAATCAACTAAAATTGCAGGCGTCTCCTCGAAGAGATAGAGTCAACTCTGCCATTGATCCTGTTGAGGCGTAATACCTAAATACTCTTGGCATAATTCTTTCTGTATGAGTAGATCGACCCTGGAAACACATTGCGAAGGCAGTCCAGCCCAAACAAATAAACTGCCTGAGGTAAAGCCTCCTTTGCTAAACTACCAGCATAAAAAGGAAAATTTGTATTTTCGAAAGTAGGATATATTGTTTTCCTCACAACTCTTCCATTTTGATCAAAAGCAATAAGGAAAGTACCTACATACCAACTTTTGCTAAGGTAGGAAGTAAACCATTGGGGTGATTTGGGCCCCATAATTTCCACCAAAAACACTGTTTGGATTCCATGGCATCTCCAGTGTTAATTCCTTTGCTTCTTCAGCTAGTAACATGGCAACTTTCTCACGGCAGAATGGGTAGGCCAGAAATTTAAAGCACCGCAAGACATCAAAACCAAATGTTTCGATGAATTCCATACGAGGACCAAAAACTACAAGCCTAGAATCCAAATAATCATAATCGTGAAACCAGGAAAACCTAAAAATTCGTTCCAGCTTCATATAATTCGAGTCTCCAATTGGAAGTGCCAACCAAGGCATAGTTTTAAATAGTTTCCAGAATGATTCTTCAATTTGGATGTCTGGCGTGTCATAAAGGTAAATGAGCACAACCTCAAATTTTTTTATTACTTTTTGCCAACTCTTCATAAACCCGTTTAAGTTCTAGTGTGAATTCCTCATTGGTGAAATAGCCATTATCATTATAAAAATAAAGGGCTACCACCATATCTTCAAGAGTATGAATAGGTAGGTACCTGTCATAGAAGGAATGAATTATATAGATGCCCATATAAATTTTATAAGATTTGTAAACAAAATATGTTCAGCACGTAACAATAAGATAAAATTATAAATCATTTAATCGGTTAAAATGTTATCATTACTCTAACAGAAGAGAGGTTGTTTTATAAAGACCCCCACCTCGGCTATAACACAAAATAGTACAAAAATACAAAACCGGTAATAAAATACACAAACCACCCACCCACCCACATGTATGGGTTAAGTTATATCAAGAATGCCTTTTTGTTGGAGACCTTGAAAACCATATATTCACTGCTTGTATAATATTGGAAAACATATTATTTTGCAAAATATGCTTTTGTTTAAGGTGTAGTATGATCTCCAAAGTCTTCAATAAAAAGACGATCTTTATATAACTTTTCCCTGTATATATCCAAAATTCAGTAAAAAAAGTAATAAAATTATAAATAGTACTCATGTCCCTACTTAGTTGTCTCGTTTGAAAAAAAAATTTGTTTCTAAATAATTGTCCGTCTCTTGTTCCGATACATTTTTTTACAAATTTTTCCAAAACTATCTCTGCACTCCTATTTCCAATATTTGACTTTACAACTAGTCTCATCATTTAATGCAATAATTAGGGGCAAATTATGGAAACAAATTATATAATTAAATATTTTGTAAGATACGTGATTTTTTCACACGAGACAACTAAATAGAATGGAGGGAGTAATTAAATACAAAGAAATAGTTGATACACAAAATAGTAAGAAAATACATAAACAACACAACAGATAATACGATATCAATCCAAAAATAAAAGCAGCTCCCAGTATATATACATAAAAATATACAACAAATTGTAGGTCAGATGTGCAAATTCATAATTGAGCAAAGTAATAAATGTTAAGACTTGAATAATACTAATATAATTATTTTGGTTTATTCACAACGTTTGCTAAGCATTCTAGCGATCAGCTTCGCTTTCCTTCCCAAGTCATGACTCACCAACCTGAATATCTCATTCTGCCATTGACTCAACTCAAATTAACTAATTTAAAATTTCATTATCTTATGTATCTACACTCTGGAGTTGGGTTTTTTTTCTAGTAAGCTTCTTCCCTTTGATCCCTTTTTTAAACTAAAAAACAGCTCCCAAGGGTACCTGTTCTCTTTAGTAATGAAGGAAACAAAAATATATACAAAATTTTGTGAGAAATTCATTGTGTAGATATAAGTACATATGGATTATGGAATCCTTCACTACTGCAAGGCCTTTGTAAAAGGTAGAGTCTTTCAAGGGGGAGCCCTCTTATCGATTAGTGGAAAGATATCACTATGCAGTGTATAAAAAATCCTAGAAAGGATTGACAAGGACTTCCTCACTGTCCCGCGAAGAACTCTACAGGCATGCATCTGGTTTTCCTACCCCTTCCGGCCTGTCCCTTGAATGACTAGGCTATTCCAGCGCACCTCTGTTCATCTAGATTAGAAGATATACAGGTTAACAATTTCTATATATACCTAAATCTATTTGGTTGGAAGTTACTAAAATTATAGTGGAAAAATAATAGAAAGGCCAGCTGATACTATTTTCATATTCTACAATGTAAATTATATTGGTGTTGGATATATATATACCCTTGCATTCATGTGTTTTAAAAAACACAACTATAATATACAATGATTAAAAAGGATGATAAGAATATACATAATATAATTTTGAAAGGTAACTAAGTACAAACAACAAGCCACATTTTAACACCATAGTATATATACAATTTCTTGATTTAGTATAATCAGAAAACTATCGGATGATGGTAGATCTTAGCTACAGAAATTACTATGAATATTTTTTATATAAATATGCAACTGATACAATAACACCTATACTTAATTGAATTGGCACAGAATTTAAAACCACAACAAACAAAAGTAACAACCAGATTAATTAAGGGATTGAATTTACATATGCATGCAATATGTCATAATTTCATTATTACTAAATTAAGCTATGAAATGCATAATCATATTGGATACCTTGTCCCCTTTGTTTGAGATGAGGTAATCACGTTCTGGGGACGCCAGGATCGTTTTCAAGGAGGGTTGTCTAGAAGCTTCATAATCTTCAGAGTCTAGGAAACCAATCCTTTCATCACTGAATGGGTAACCCATAGCTCCATAATTAAGAATGATTGTATAAGCAAGAGATTGCAAAATCATACCAGTTGAATCAACAACGACCGGGGTTCCAATATATAATTTTACGGGGACACCGAATCTTCTTTTTATATGTTTCCTGGATGTTATATCTGATAATGGGATGGCAGTCCATGGCATGCAAGAAATTAGATCTTCAAATGCTTCTTTGGTCCACCTTGACTAGGAGCAAGTGACATTTCACTGCTCAATTTATCAACAGCATCATCAACATTGACAAACACGACCTCAAAACCACAGTTATGTTGTAAACTGTTGTATGTGTGAATCAAGTGTGGTAAGATTAACGTATCCATGTCCAAAACTGAATCAAAATATATAACCACCACCTTGCCTGCCAGCTCTTCAGCCTTTACCTGCAACACAGATATATATATATTGTGTGTGTGACTCAATGACTGTGTGAGAGAGAATATCTAAATAGCTAATAAGTTGTCAGAATTATTGTTACAACTAAAACTTCTTAATTTTGTTATAATAAAGAGATTATCTCCAAGTACTGGATGACTCGTTGTTAGAAAGTCAAGTCACAGGATATTTGTATTAAAGATCAAAGATCTCTTTTCCTTAATTGTCTAGGATCTCTTTTTCTTAATTGTTGTGATGGAATATCATTAGATGCTTGATTACAGGGATGATGTGTAGTATTAGATCAATTATAGGAGCTGTAATATCTCATGTATTTGTATACCTTGCTGTATATAATCAGCCACAACCATACAATGTAAATCACCTATTCCAGAACTTGTTTACATGGTATCAGAGCATTGAATAAATCTCATACCCTCTCTACTTTGAATCATTTACATCTTATCATGTCTGGAATTCATGAAACTCAAGATTCTGCTGAAACATCAAAGGCAGAATCACTTCTTTCTGCTAAACCATCAAAAGCAGATTCATCTGATCCTTGTTACACACATCATTCAGATCATCCTGGAATGATTTTAGTATCCAAAACTCTCAACGGTGACAATTATCCTGGTCGGAAAAGAGCAATGACACTAGCTTTGAACTCTAAGAACAAGCTCGGATTTGTTGATGGCTCCTGCAAACCACCATCAAAAGAAAAGTTCCCTGATTCCTATGGATTGTGGTCTCGATGCAATGACATGGTTCATTCGTGGATTATCAACACTCTTGATCCAGAAATCGCTGATAGCGTCATCTATTACACTACTGCTCAAGAAGTTTGGGAAGATCTTTGTGAGCGCTTTTCACAAAGTAATGCGCCACGTGTTTTTGAAATTCAACAGAATATTGCATCTCTCAAACAGGGACAACTTTCTGTTTCTACATATTACACTAAACTGAAGAGTTTATGGGATGAACTACTTATTTACTCTGACTCAAACGATGGAGTTCCAAGCGAGAAACAAAAATTGATGCAGTTTTTAATGGGATTAAATGACACCTACACTGCAATTCAGAACCATATTTTATTATAAATTCAATTACCCACTGTTCGTCAATCTTATGCTTCAATCACCCAAGCAGAGAAACAGATTCAAATTAGTTCAGCGGTAAATGAGTCAATAGCAGCCATAGCAGTACAGAACACTCACAAACAACAATATCATACCTCATTCCAAGGTGGAAACTCAAACAATACAAGCAACAATGGTGGGCGTTGGAACTCAGGCAACAAAGGAAGAGGTCGCTGGAACTTAAGCGACGCTGGTGCAGGAAGGATATCAGGAGGAGGTCGCTAGAACTCAAGCGACACTGGTACAGGACGATGGGGAGGAAGACGCAATCAAGGCAGAGGAGGTCGTTCTTTTGGTGTAGGAAGAGGACGTCCCTTTTGTTCTCATTGTGATGAAATAGGACACTGGATTGATACATGCTGTGAATTACATGGCTATCCTGCAACTCATCCGAAAGCAAAATCAGCCCAATCTAAGACTGCTAATAATATCACTGTAGCTTCTGGTGATGAAGAAGGGACTATTACAATGTCTAAGGCTCATCTTAAACAAATTTTATCCATGCTCAGCAACCAAGAACTCAAATCTGGTACAACCTCTGATCCAAAAGCTAATACCACAACAAAAACAAGTTTGTCAAAATTAAATTCTCAAAATTGGATTATTGACGGTGGAGCTACTGATCATATTATTTCATCACAGTTATTTGAGAATAACAAAAATTATTCATCATCATCTGTATCATTGCCAAGTGGAGACAAAGTTGAGATTGCTGGCAAAGGATCGTTATCCCTTAATTCAAAATACATTTTAAATAATGTATTATCTGTACCTACATTTAAAGTGGATTTGATGTCAGTGAGTCGTTTGACAAGAGGTTTAAATTGTTCAATCACATTTTTTCCTTATTGGTGTATCTTGCAGGATTTGGCTACGAAGAGGATGATTGGTTTGGGTAAACAACAGAATGGACTATACTATCTGGTGGCGTTAGCAGTGAACAAAGATGACCATAAATCAACTACAACCAAAAGTCTTCTATCTTGCAACCTTATCACTTCATCCATTGATCTGTGGCATAACCGTTTAGGACATGCCTCTCATTTATCATTGAACCATGTTGCCAAACACTTTCTTAATATTTCAGCTGAATCAAAAAATGTCTGTCATGTTTGTCCATTAGCTAAACAAAGTCGTTTGTCTTTTGGAACAAGTATTATTTCTTCTATTAGACCATTCGATATTATTCATTGTGATATTTGGGGTCGTTACAATCATGTTTCACATTCGGGTGCTTATTACTTCCTTACCATTGTTGATGATTATACACGTTTTACATGGATTTTTATGATGAAACACAAAGACGAAACTCAATCTATTTTGAAACGGTTTTTTAGCTATGTTCTTACTCAATTTGGAACACGCATTAAAACCTTTCGCAGTGATAATTTGGAACACGCATTATAATAAAGAGATTATCTCCAAGTACCGGATGACTCGTTGTTAGAAAGTCAAGTCACAGGATATTTGTATTAAAGATCAAAGATCTCTTTTCCTTTATTGTCTAGGATCTCTTTTTCTTAATTGTTGTGATGGAATATCATTAGATGCTTGATTACAGGAATGATGTGTAGTATTAGATCAATTATAGGATCCGTAATATCTCATGTATTTGTATACCTTGCTGTATATAATCAGCCACAACCATACAATGAAAATCACCTGTTCCAGAACTTGTTTACACTCATACCAGTAACAAGGTGTAAAAATTTGATTGTTAGTGATCAAGACTTGAACGTAATGTAATTAATTTCTAGCTAATGATTGTAGGCTAACAAGAGAAACTAATTCTTACACGATGGTTATATAATGATGATATTTATACTACAACCATGAATGAAGACAAGATAAAATTCACAACTCTATCCCAAAATAAGCATACGAAATGACATCCCGTGAGGATTGATTGAATATAAACACAAACTTGTTGTCCTCCATTGCATTTGATGAGGTAATCCCTGCTTTCGGTGAACAGAAGATCAGATATATTAACAAATTCTCCTTTTTTTTATGCCTATAAGCGCATCATCCTCTGGCTCCTCAGGCTTTCTGGTATAATTCCTTGTCAGTAGTAACGGACCGAAATGAGATCCTCTTTTTACATCTTCAGGCACTTTGTTGTATACACTTTTAGGGTTTTCTGCCAAAATACATGACAAATTTTTCACTAGTTAAAACACATTTGAAATTTGATTACCATAAAATACATTCTATAAAACTTGTCAAATATAACCAACAAACACATTTCAAGCTGACAACTTTTTTTTATAAGTTGTTACTTATATAAGTCACACACAGACACACAAGCACAAATGAAAAGGAAAAAAAAAGAGTTAATTATGTAATGCTGGTTGGTACAATATTTCATTAAAGAAGTACTTCTCTCATGTAGGTATTAGTTTTCTGAATTGTTCAAATTTTATAAAGTAGAAACCACAGAACTGTTCAGATTTTATGAAGTCGGATAAACAAAAATTAGACTCCTGGAATATGATTGTCATAGACTCGTAATGTAATATCCTACATTGTTTAGAATGAGAATGCATGACTCGTAATGTAATATCCTACATTGTTTAGAATGAGAATGTTCTTCGGCTCCCTTATAACAAGTCAGTAACAACTAATATATATTAAATTGCTAGCTCTTCCTAACCGACCTGAGTGTTGGGTTCTGCATGCATCAGGTAACATAAAACACCTTTTATGTATATTAAAGTGATCGCTAAAATTGAATTGCACGCATAGAATTAGTTTATCGTATACAGTAATCACATTAAAATCAAACACTTGATTAAAACATATGCAAAGATTGGGTTTCGAGATAATTATATATATATATATATATATATATTGTTATTATACCCAATCGTAGCAAGCAGTTCGATAAAGATTTCGATTGATTCCATACATATCCTCCGATGACTCTTCCCAAACACTTCCTCATAGTCATACTCATAGTCATATTCATAGTCATAGTCATAGTCATAGTGATTCCGATTATTATTCAAATTTCTTGAGCAAAATCGACACAGAGGTCCGTGTGCCTAGGGCTAAGGGTTTTTGAGGGGTCGAGTCAAATTAAATCAAAATTTTTGGTTTTAATAATTTTGAAACCGAATGCTGAAAAAATCGAATCGTTTATGAATGATTCGGTTTTGTCGGTTTTGTCGGCCGGTCTATTTTATAAAATATAATGGCCAACGAGTTGATCGAACAACCTGACGCCTAAGTTGGACTTTCTCTTTCGACTGCTTGTCACTCCGAACTCGCTCTTGTGAAAATACTTAAATCAAGGCCTTTCGAGGTTTGATGTGTAGTTTGCAGGGGTCGGCCTTTTTTATGTGGAAGGCTCGGTTTTAAAATCGTCCGATTCAAACCAAACCAAATCAAATCAAATTAATTGAAATTTGAAAATTTTGAATTGGCCAGTTTAGTTTGGGCGATTTGAGCGATTCTTGACAAATGTTGCTCACCTCTACTGGTGGTGACTATAATAAATTTAAGTAATATCAATAATTTATTAATTATATTTGATTTAATATTTTACACATATTTCATGCCAAGTTAGTAAATCTTATACATAATTCCTCAAATCCATAGACTTGATCCAAAATTTAATAAAATTTCTTATATTTAAGTGAGATTTAAAAAAAATATGAAATACATAAAAGAATCCTATAAAATTCATAAATCTTTAAAATTTATCATGATTAATAAGTTTTTAAATATCCCTAAATTTTAATGGATTACTACTAATCCATATTAAACACCTTTAGATTTTAAATAATTATGTAAAATTCAAATTTAATACTCCTATATTTTAAAACATTATTTAAAATTCTGAATGAATACTCTTAAATTTTAATGTGCATTTTTTAATCTCAGTTGAATACCCCAAAAATTTTAAAATTTAAAAAAGATACGGCAAAATTTGGATTAAATATAGACCTTAGTTTTATATTATTTTGGCGTAATCGCGTGAACCAAAAATTGAATTCCTTGTAACATCAAAATTTGAAACTACTTCCGTTCGAAAACAAGCGTGTTGGTTTGATTTTTCGGTAATTAAATTGACTAAATTTTTACGGTAAATTAAAATTATTATTTATAAATTTTGAAAATAGAAAGATACATTTTAAAGTGAATTAAATATATTTTCTAATGATATAAATTTTAAATTTTTTAATTACATATTTTATATAATATGTGATCAAAATTTGGTTAATTTAACTAATAAAAATCAAAACAGAAACTTATTATTAGATGAAGGGAGTATAATTTTATTTTTTTTTTAAATTTCAATATATTTATATTTATTAAAATTAAATATATTTATTTTATTTATATCTTAATTATTTTATTATTTTGTATTTTTAGTAAACAAATAATATTTAAAGTGTTTTTATATAAAAAATAATAATAAAATGACAACAAAAAATAAATATTTAAATAATGGAAATATGATCCTTTGGTAAAAAAACATTTTCACCAAGGCCATTAAATAGATAAAATTCAAGATATATAGTGGCGGATATATAGTGACCGTTTGAGTTCCTTAAACTTAAAATAAGTTATTTATTTCATATTTTTTTTACATATTTTTTGAAAATAAATATATATTTTAAAATTTTAAAACCAAATATTATTTTTAAAATAAAAAATAAATTACTTACTTTAAAAAAAAATACATATATATTTATTTTTTTCCAAAAATAAGAATTTATTTTCGAGAAAAAGTGATTGCCAAACAAGTACACAGTACTCTAGCCCAAGCCTTTCCTCCACATTTCGTGTAATGTAATTAATTACATTGAAATTATACTGAGATTATTTGCATAGTTCCATTTTAATTCAATCTTTTTATCATTCCTGACTGCAACTCTGCAACCATCACATTCACATTTTGGATTTTAGTGTATGCATATATTTTATAATCTGACATATACACACAGTACAAACCCTAGTCAAAAGGATATTAGTGGGCCCCATTTATAATAGACTGACTATCCACGCTCTCCCATGGTGTCTGTCTGCTCTTGTTCAGTAGCAGCATGACATTGTCCCAAAACAACTAACACTACTGCTTGATTTCACTTCTATTTTCACCTCCACTGTGTGTAAAAAAACAAGATTCTCTTACCCTTTTGAATGGTAAAGTAAAAAAGTTCCCATTTTTATCAGTAAATTTCACACAAAACACCCGCTTTATTTTCCCTCAAATCTAATTTGTTGCTAATTAGAGTTCTTTAATGGAGTAAATAAAAGGACCCCTTTAAAAAAGATTAGATTTTTTTAAAAGGGTCAGTTTTGAAATGACCAAAAGAAATACATTTAACAAGTGAAGAATGTGATGTTATATGAGAGAGAAAAAGGGGATGAATTGAAAATGACAAAGGCATTTTCTTTTATGGGTTTGTAAATTTATTAGAATAAATAGAAGGAAAGTTGAAGCTTTTTTGGGTTTAGGTATATAGATACAATCTTTAATTAGAGGAACTATTTGGGGTTAGGTTTTATTGTTTTATAGATACAATGTATATTTGCATGTCTATTTTTACTTCATTTCTATTGCATTTGATGAAGTTAAATGTTCTTTTGAGTTAAGTTGCAGAGTTTTATGCAGATCTGTAGTGCATTTATAGAGCTGCACATCTTTAGAAATTAAAGGTTATATTTTGCTGTATGGCTTTTTTCAAGTGAAAGGGACCCATTGTAGGAGAGGCATTGTTCAAGCAGTTCTGTCTGGTAAATTAATAATGTTCTTTCTTAATTAGTCCTTTAAATAAAACTCAGTGTGTTTAGCTAGTTTGTTGTAGCTTAGAGTATTTTCTGTTGATACTTTGTCTTACGTTGTTCTTTTTTCCAAGTACTATCTTCTTGATTTGTTGTTTTTTCATTTTGGTGACTCTAGTTAGTTGCTTCAAGGATTTTGAATCTTGGTTTGTGGTTGTGTGTGCCTCTGTAAATGTTTCATATATTTTTATGGAGATTGTTTTACTCTGTTGATAGTATATTTAATGCATTTAGCTGCTGCTTTTAACAAATAAATAAAATTGAGCAGGTTTGTGACCCTTCCACACCTGGATTTGAACAGCTCAAGTTCTTTTTTTATACCTGGCTTCTGGATTGATATTCGGTCACCAAGAGCCTGAAATTCTTTTTCTATGCCAGTTGTTTGAAAATAAATTGTGCTCATTTGTTATCTGGGAATAGTATGGAGATATTTAGGCTTCTGGTGGTGATTTGTATTCTAGCATTTTCCATGGGGCAGCTTCCTTCACAGGACATTTTGACCCTACTGGAATTCAAGAAGGGGATTACTCATGACCCAACAGGTTATGTGGTTGATTCATGGAATGAGGAGTCTATCGACTTCAATGGATGTCCAGCATCGTGGAATGGGATTGTTTGCAATGGTGATAAAGTTGCAGGGGTTGTCCTTAATAACCTGGGTTTATCTGCAAATGTCGATTTGAGTGTGTTTGTAAACCTTACGATGCTTGTAAAGCTCTCGCTGTCAAACAACTCTATATCTGGAAAACTACCCAACAATATAGGTGATTTTAGAGGTATTGTATACCTGGACATATCAGAGAATCTGTTCTTCTCATCTATACCATCAGAAATTGGTCAGTTGGGTAGTCTGCAGAACCTCTCTCTAGCCGGTAACAACTTCTCTGGCTCAATTCCAGATTCAATTTCTGGCCTTAATGCAATCCAATCTTTGGACTTAAGTCGCAATTCTTTTTCTGGGTTATTACCATCATCGTTAACTAAGTTAACTAGGTTGGTATCTCTAAATTTATCTCTTAATGGTTTTGAAAAGAAAATACCGGAAGGATTTGATGCAATGGTGAACCTTAAGTTGTTTGACTTGCATGGAAACTCTTTAGATGGTGATCTTGATGCAGAATTCTTGCTTCTTACTACTGCAGTGCATGTTGATTTGAGTGATAATTTGCTTGCGAGTTCCATTTCTCAAAGACAGAAGTTTTTACCTGGTCTTTCAGATGCTATTGAGTACTTAAATCTTAGCTGCAACCAGCTTACAGGGTCTCTTATTAGTGGTGGTCAACCGCAAGTTTTTGGGAATTTGAGAGTCTTGGATTTGAGCTACAATAATTTGTCTGGAGAATTGCCTGGATTTAATTTTGTTTATGAGCTCCAGGTCCTCAAACTCAATAACAATAGATTTTCTGGGTTCATTCCTAATGACCTCTTGAAAGGCGATTCATCAATTTTGACTGAATTGGATTTGAGTGGCAACAACCTCACAGGTACTATTCGGTTTTAACATACAAAATTCTTCTGATTTGTATTTCCTTGGACAGTTTCAACTTTTGAGTATTAATCATTTTTAAGTCTAGTAATAATAATTTTTAAGTCGAGCATTGCTTCAATGTTTAAAACCAATATCGGAATGCATTTGTGGTGCTTTACATTTAAATTATCATTGCATACTCTAATCGTTAATCTATATCAATACTGCAGGCCCAATAAGTATGATCACAGCAACAACTTTACACACCCTTAACCTCTCCTCAAATAAACTGTCAGGCGATCTTCCATTGTTGACTGGAAATTGTGCAGTACTTGATCTGTCTAATAACCAGTTTGAAGGAAACTTAACCAAACTGCTGAAGTGGGGAAACATTGAATATCTTGATCTTAGCCAAAACAGATTGACAGGGTCCATCCCTGAGGTAACTGCACAGTTTTTGCGTTTAAATTACCTTAACCTTTCACATAATTCTCTAACCAGTTCGCTCCCAAAGGTTATTACTACTTTCCCAAAACTGACAGTCCTTGATCTCAGTTATAACCAACTAGACGGACGTCTTATACCTACTTTATTGACATTCCCCACATTGCAAGAACTGCACCTAGAAAGAAACAAACTTGGTGGAAGTATTGAGTTTTCAGTTCCTTCATCTAATGAGCCCAGTCTTCGTGTCATTGATCTATCTCTTAATCAACTTGGTGGCTATTTTCCTGATGGATTTGGTTCATTGGCTGGACTACGGGATCTCAACCTTGCCGGAAATAATTTTTCAGGTTCTGTACCAAACTCTATTAGTAACATCAGCTCCCTCAGTTCTTTCGACATCTCTCAGAATCATTTTAGTGGTCCATTGCCAAAGAACTTGCCTGATAGTATAGAAAAATTTAATGCATCATACAATGATCTTTCTGGAGTTGTCCCTGAAAATCTAAGAAGATTTCCGATATCATCTTTCTTGCCTGGAAATTCTGATTTACAATTTCCAAATCCTCCTGGATCAACAAGCAGTGATGTTGGACATCAACACAGCAAACCAATCAAAAAAATTGTAAAAATATTGGTTATAATTGCTGTCATACTTCTTATCCTTCTTGCCATTTTCATTCATTACATACGCATATCAAGGAGATCTCGTAAGCAAAGTGTTACAAGTAAAGACATCCACAGGCAGGTCCAACATAATCCTTCTGGCTTGGGTGGACGAGTTGGTAGTGGTGGTCTTGCAGTTTTAGCAGAAGACCTTATGACATCACAAAAAGGATCGTCTTCTGAAATTATTAGTCCTGATGAGAAAATGGCAGTAATTACTGGATTTTCATCATCTAAGAACAGCCATTTCTCTTGGTCATCCGAGTCTGGCGATTCATATACTGCTGACCTATCTAGATTAGATGTAAGGTCACCAGATAGATTGGGCGGAGAGCTATATTTTCTTGATGATACAATTTCATTCTTACCTGCAGAACTATCAAGGGCTCCAGCGGAAGTTTTAGGGAGAAGCTGCCATGGGACTTCTTACAAGGCAACACTGGATAGTGGGATATTCTTGACTGTGAAGTGGTTAAGAGAAGGTGTTGCAAAGCAGCGGAAAGATTTTGCCAAGGAGGCCAAGAAATTTTCAAACATTAGACATCCAAATGTGGTTGGTTTGCGGGGCTATTACTGGGGCCCCACACAGCACGAGAAGCTCATTCTTTCAGATTACATCTCACCTGGGAGTCTTGCAAGCTTTCTTTTTGGTAACTTCCTGTTTGAATTTTCTCACGCTAAAATATGCTAACCTGCTGATGGCTTTGTGTGCTTATCCTAGATTAATTGATTTTCCATGAATATCATTCAGCCTTTTAAATCATGAAACACGTCTTTCAAGAACTTTTTGTATTCGTTTGACATAAAAAAGGAAAAAAGATATATTTACTTCCATGTAGCAGCTTAAGTACTACTATATAGGAATGAGCGTATGACCTTTTTCTGGACATATTTAATGCAAGGCAGATGTTCATATTTGCCGTCCAGAGAGGTCTTAGTGCTTGGTTGTCACTTGCATGCATCATTGGTTCGGTATTCATATACATGAACTTGATAGGTATTCACTGTTTCTCCCCCATAATTGGTTTATTTATGCATCTTTCGACAATCTTATTATGAAATCTTATCTGCAATTTCTACATCTTTTGCATGGTGAAATGTTTATATTTGATACCCTTTTTGTGTTCATTTGCTTTTCCATGAGAATAGTTTTTATTAATATCTTTTTTGTCAAGCTTGGCTGGAAACTTATGTGAGTGGCTCCCTCATTTTTGCGTTGACTTTTTGTCATATAACTAGCTTCACTCTCTCTTCCCTGAAGTAGTAATCCAGTCACAGTAAAGATGGTCCGCTTTCTCCGACTTATAGTGTCGTGCAATTCAATTTTTTCCTTTTTCTTAATATTTTTTCCTTGCTTTATTATACTCCTCAACTGAGATCAGGCTCACTATGGTTTGGATTTTACCATTAGTCTTTTAGTGACTTACTTACAGTTTAATACTTACACAGATATAATTTAGTCTCAAAAAAGGATACTGACAAGTGACAAGTAATATTGATTTTGAAGTGAGAATCCTAAGGGTTTTGACAACCTCTTCGTTTAATTTAAGGCCTTGTGATACTTTAAAATTTTAATTTGTTCTATTGAGCTTTGTCGTGTCATATCTGTTCAGTTGGTAAAAATAGTAAACAATCACTCCAACAGCTTTGTAAGTTTTATAAACCAGTTGTGTCGGAATTGCAATATACATTTTTACTTTCGTAATTTATTTTTTCTGTGGGTTTAGCTCATCATCTTTCCTCTCCTAAAGAACATTGAACTATTGAAGTGCAAAATTTATGTTAAAGCTTTCAATCAAATTAGAAGTTACGACCAATCAAATCTTACCGAGAGCTTGGAAATTTATCATTGGGCAATCTGATAAAGGAAAACAAATTTTATTCGCTTAACTCCTTCTGCTTCCTATTTCCTTTCCACCGTTAATGGAGTAATAGAACATAATCCTCTATTACTGTACCCCTACTTTCTAATTTTTTTGCATTCACATTAAAGTAATCGATCCCCATTAATTCAGCTTAATGTTACACCTTGGAAGGGACTAGAAGCTTACAACTTTTTTATGTAAGCCAACATTTGTCTCTTTTCTTTGGTCCAGCAAGATTGACCGAGAGCTTGTTGTTTTTAAGTTTTTTTCTTCTCTTTCTAGTTTCAGATAAGCACGTAATTAGTAATGGTTGTGACTTGTGCCTTGTGCGTGTACAGGCATATGGGCCTTGTTGGCTTATTCATGTCCATGTCTAATAAATACTGCATACCTGCAGATCGTCCTGGAAGAAAAGGTCCCCTACTAACCGGGGCTCAAAGACTGAAAATTGCAGTTGATGTTGCACGTGGTCTAAATTATCTCCATTTCGACCGTGCCTTTCCACATGGAAACCTTAAAGCAACCAATGTACTATTAGATGGGCCAAATCTTAATGCACGTGTTGCTGATTACTGCCTTCACCGCCTCATGACCCAAGCAGGTACTATTGAACAAATACTTGATGCTGGGGTTCTATGTTATCGGGCACCTGAGCTGGCCACTTCCAAAAAGCCATTGCTTTCCTTCAAGTCAGATGTTTATGCATTTGGAGTGATTTTACTAGAGCTTCTATCTGGAAAATGTGCTGGCGACGTGGTTTCTGGTGATGATGGAGGTGTTGAATTAACAGACTGGGTGCGGCTGAAAGTTACAGAAGGTCGTGGTTCAGATTGTTTTGATGCTGCATTGGCTTCTGAGCTTACGAATCCGGCTTCAGAAAAAGGATTGAAGGAAGTTCTTGGAATAGCTTTGAGATGTATACTGTCTGTATCTGAGAGACCGGGTATCAAGACTATATATGAAGATCTTTCATCTATATAACGGTTTGGTTGAGTATGCATTTTTTTATTTGGGGAACTAATAATTCATTGGTTCCCAATTTGTGTTTTAATTAGTCTCAATATGCGTTTAAATTAGTATGATTGTATAGTTGGTTAACATAGCTTCTTTTGCTTACCATTGTTGTAAAGTTGGAGGATGTGTTTGTATAACTATCGGATTTGCTAATGTTCTTTGGTATGAAAATTGCTTTTTGAAAAAACACTAAGCTTATTGCTCCCCGTTTTGAAGATATTTCAAACAAAATCGATCTACAGGTAAATGTTCTTGGAATTCAGCTCCATGCAGACTGACCAACACTTGTAATTACGCTGATAAATGAAATGGTCATACTTTTTCGGACTATTAATTCAATAACTATAATTATACATTATAATATATTAATCTAGAAACTCTATTGTAAAAGACTGTAATTAATCGGGATTAATTTATATGACCGTCACTGTAAATTTCGTGACAACGGTTCTAAATTTTAAGAAAGCTATTATTATAATTTGGTGACGTGATCCTTACTTTTCAGAAATAATGACATAAATTAAAATTACAAAATTATTATGGACAAACAACACATAAAAGATAATACATATCAATTCAAAGAATTTTCTTTGATAAACTATCAATTCAAAGTATACCATCACTTTGCTAGGGACCCATGTAACTAAACAATGCAAAGCACGCACAATAAAATTATATGACGCGGATAATCCGCGTCCCAACTTATATTATTAATCCAAACAATTATCAATAATACAACGTTTCAATCAATCACACCTCACGGTGTTTCCAAACATTTGTACGTGAAAAATCATGTACTAAATGATAACTAAACCTCCATGTTTAAACATACATATCAAATATATTATGACTATATATATAGGCATATCAAACTTAGCCACCAAAACTTATCATACTTGTTATACAAGTCTAATTATACTTGATATCTAATTACCTACCCAAGACATACCATCTATAATAATTGTCCAAATATAATTATTACCATCTATAATAATTATCTAAATACAATTATTATACTACCCATATTTGTCTTGGATCACCCAAGGCCCATACCATTGAATTGGGCTGACCCAACACAATAATTCTCTCCTTCAGCCCAATATTTCATAATTGAATCAACGGTCACCCCCGAGACATATTCCAAACTTCGAGTGTCGCTAAATTTCGTTTTGTGACCTTTAAATCACTGTTCTTCAACATAACAGTGCATCTCACAACAGTACATCTCAATCCAAAATCACATGCATCAATCATGAACGCCCTTCCATCCGATTAGTCACCTAATCCTTGCTTCATCAATCTTTCAGCGTCCGGAAGAACAATAGTCTCATCCAAATTCTTCACCTGGTTTATCAAGCCATTGAAACGATTCAGACGAACTCTTCCATCTTCTTCAATCTCGAACCCGAACATGATTTTCGGTGCTAGGCCAGTCGTATAGTCCATGCCGCACGTACTTCCTTCATAGTGCTTCGCAACAATTCAATCTCGATTTTTCCTCCACCCATATTCATCATGAAACTTGGCTCTTGACACCACTTATTAGGGAGTAAAACGCGAGATAACCAAAGAATACAAATTACGCACAACAAAATTATATGACGCGTTCCAACTTGTATTATTAATCCAAACAATTATCAATAATTCAACGTTTCAATCAATCACACATCACAGTGTTTCCAAACCTTTGTACGTGGAAAAATCACGTACCAAACAATACCTAAACCTCCATGTTTAAGCATACATATTGTTAAACAGTATGAGTGTTGCAGAAGGGGGGGCGGGTTGAATGCAACTTGATTATTTATCACTTTTTGCTACCAACAAAACAAAAGAGATAATATCAAGTAATGATGCAAACAACAATAAGCAGAATAAGGACACAAGATGTTTTACTTCAAAAATATTAATTTTTGTTGCTACAACTGACTGGAAGATATTTCCAGCTTCAATAGAAACAATAACAAAAGAATGCTAAGGTTTTCTATGCTTGAGAAAAGTTAAGCTCAGTTGCATGTTCGTGTGTGTTCTCACTATGAAAGTGTTTGTGAGATATGTGTATTTATATTAAAACACATACCACAGTTACAAGAGAACTTTTCCTTGATTTCTGGATAGTTGTTGATAAAGTTGCTCTGAGAAGATTTGACATTCTTGACTCCTTAAGCACGCTTCATCTTTTTGCTTACTTTATCTCAAGTTGCAGTAGTAGTCTTGACAGATTAGGTAGAGTTGATATGATCAATCAGTGAAAGTACTTTACCTAATCTGCTTCCTGAAGCAGACTGTCAGTTACATCAAAAGGTTACTGTCAACCTTTTGCTTCTGTTGTGACAGTATCTTTGATTCCGCATATGTTGCTGTCAATCCTGACATTTTTCTGAAACGTACTGTCGTCCAAAGTTGCTGTCAAGGATCCCGCAAAACATGCTGTCGACTTTCCTGTTAAACATGCTGTCGACTATCCTGTCAAACATGCTGTCGACTATCCCCGCCAAATCTACTGTCAGAAAACTTGCTGTCTTAGAATCTTCATTCTCCGCCAAGTTTACTGTCAAGGAATAGTTGCTGTCGTCTGTTTCAAAAGATGCTGTCACTTGAAACATGCTGTCGCAGGCTTCAAATTGCAGAATGTTACTGTCAATAATTTGATCCATGCGGTGCATGAACACCGAGTGAACTTCTACTTCATAGATCATTTTATTACATTTGTACATGACAGTAACTATCTAAACATGTTGTCACCTACTTGGCTTAAGTGCATACTGTTACAAGTGACAATTAAACATACTGTCAATGTATATATGACAGTATGTTTTACTTAGTTAATTTCTAATTAATCTAAGTAATTATTAGTTGATTACATTGATAGTACCACAATCCCTAACACATATCAAACATATTATGACTATGCATATATAGTCATCTCAAACTTAGCCACCATGACTTACCATACTTGTTATATAAATCTAATCATACTTGGTATTTAATTACCTATCCAAAACATACCATCTATAATAGTTGTCCAAATATAATTATTACCATTTATAATAATTATCTAAATACAATTATTATACTATTCATATTTGTCTTGGATCACCCAAGACCCATACCACTGAATTGGGCTGACCCAACGCAACACACTTAATCCAAACTTATATAATAAAATATACACATATTACATATACTTTTGAAGATACAAGAAAACTGATCGGAAACTTACTTCAATCTTACAAATCAAGAATTCACACAATCTTAGAACACATATTCAATCCTCAACATCCAACCAAAAACATTGCATTTCAAATTTTAAAGGTTTTCATGTTTTCAATTCTAATCAGATCTATAATTGACCATTTTGATCATTTGAACATAATTTTCTAAAAAAACTTAAAATATAAATGTCGTAGAAAATGAAATGATATTTTCGAAAAGGTCTGACTCATAAAAAACGAGCTTATAATGAATCAAGAATTAAATAAAATGCATGTTAAATGATTTTTTAAATATTTTATATTTTTAAGAATAGTATGAAACATAATCTGAAAACATTGTGGATGAAAGTTATAGATAATCGAAAGAGTTTTCCGAATCATCAAAATCCGAGATGAATCGAATTTTTTATAAACTTTATCAAATTACAGAATTTTATAAAAAACATTTGTCGTATTTAAATAACAAAGATGAAGAAAAAGAATCAAGATTTATATCTAGAGAAAGATTGAAAACAAATATTTAATCTTAGCGGTTCAAAAAGAATGTCAAAGAGTGATGATACTTTAATCTATATATAGTATTTTTAAAACCTAATTCTAAATATACTAAAATTCGTTATTTACATTCAACTCATATTAGAAACCATTATTCAAATTCAATTCCAAATCTTAATTTTTATCAACTCTTATTTATTTATTAATTTATTCTATTATATAAAAAAACAAGATATTACACTAATTCATGACATGCATGATTGTATAAAAATCACGAGGCACCAAGACATGTTTGTATGCTCGTGAAAATCGACCATGAATATGTAAATTTTCAACTTAGCAAAGTTTGCATGCTATTGTGAAGTTATTTCATTTGCTTAGTAGATACTTCAAAAAAGAACATTGCGCAAGTGTAACAATGCATGCAAATCAGTTGTACATTTTAATTTAATTTGTCATTTAAGTCACCATATAACGACCTTATACGGGTTATAAGCACATTTCAACCTATCTTTATTAGTTTGATTATAAATTTATGTGAATTTTCAATTAACTTATGGATTGATAAGTAGTGGCGGAGCTACGCATAGGCTAATAAGATCTAAAGCCCCTGTTAGAGTTTAAAAAAAAGTTAAGGGTAATATTTAATATAAAATTTTTAGCCCCACAAAAGTTCAAAAAATAATCCCTAATAATTTTGTTGTTTATACCCTTTAAACTATAATGAGTTTGTAGAAGAGAGTTAAATACAAACTCAAAACTTTTTACAAAGTTTCAGTAGAATAGATGACTATATAGAAATTATACATACTTGAACAATTGAAATATTAAACTAAGTAAAATAAACAAGAACAATCTTTTAAAATTATTGATGGTCTAGGTTAGATCCACTAGAGTTATTTTGTTTCTCTAGGAAATTTATCTGAATTCTTGATACATCTGCTAACTTTTACAATGATATTCTACTTATTTTTACAATTTTCTCCTAAATAAAAGTAACAAGTAGAAGTCAAGTGATAGTTATCTCATTGCTACTATACTTATTTATATATCACAAATATTACAATTTGTTGGTCTGTAAACATGTTAAACAAACATATCTAAAACTACAAACTTGTTGAACATGACCATTCCATTTCTTTTTATCATTATAAATTTTTTTGAATTATTGTTAGGTCCCCGAAGTATCGAGGGGGTGGGGGTGGGGGTGGGGGTGGGGGTGGGGGTGGGGCAACAATTTAAAATTCTTTCAAAATTATACGGATAATTAAATTATTGCTTTTGTTGAGGGTTCGAGTCCTTGTAGTGTGATAACCTATATTTTTTTTCAAAATTTATTTTTATTTAAATATTTTATTAATTTTTATCAAAAGAGGAGGAATAAAATTTTAATATGTTATTCTAGTTGGACGCATTTCCATATTTTTTATTATTATTTTAGATATTATTTTTTTGATTTAGTGGGGCTGAGTTCGGTTTAAAAAAAGTTTTTCATGTCATTTTACAGATCAGGTCTGTTAGGAATAATGAGTTCAGAAGTTTACAGAAGGGGGAGGGGGGTGAATATGTACTTCAACCTTTTTCTTTTCTTTTGTAAATGAAATGAAACTTGATGAACTGATTTATAGATTAAATTTTGAACAAGTTAAGGGTTTATCAAAGTGTTTATCAAATCATAGAACAGTAAATAAACACATGATGTAACTTTCAATATAATTGTATTAGAAAGAATCTTTGCTATAATCTGAAATTCAAATTGAACTTCAACTTCTTGTTCTTGGAAGATTACAATGTAAATTCTAAGACTACTGTCAAATGTGGCTATGCATAAAATATACAAACAACATGTCCTGTGCACATGCTCACATAAGACAGTTTGGCTAAAAATAGAAATAGACAAAACATACTTTACATTTGACTAATATATATTTCTAGCTAACACTGTTGTGACAGTCTCCTACATCCAGCCTTATATCTTCTGTCACTTGTCTTGACTATTTTCCCAGCTTCATTGTAGACTTGTCTCTATCTTTACAGGCTTGACTTATCCTGTAAAAACAGAGCTGCAAATTATCTATCTTGTTCTTCTGTAATTCTCCTAGAAAATAGCTCCTTGGTGTAGTCGAGTACTCTGTTTAAATTGATTCGAGAAGTCATAGTGATTGACTTCTTGATTGAGTACTAGCTGTGACTTCTCGATTAGTCCTTAAGTGATTGACTTCTCGAATGAATAGAATTCTCGATTACATGCTTTGTTTGATGACTTCTCAATTGGACTAGACTTCTCGAATGAACACTTGAAACTGTGATTTCTCGATTGACTCAGCTTTACTACTTCTCGAATGCTCATTTTGCCAACTTCTCGAATTGTTTGTCTGGACTTCTCGAATGCATAATATTTCACACTACTCGAATGGCTTCAATATTTTGACTTCTCGAATGACTGACTTCTTGATTGAATACTGAGCTAATGAGTGTGTCTTGAGACTTCTCGACCAGTTACACAATTCTGACTTCTCGAATGGGTGACTTCTCGACTGAGTAATTGCCTTAGTAAAATTCTCAGGTTGCTTTCCTTATTTCTTCAAAAAGTCTTCTTTTTGTTGTTGCATGATTCAACTTAAATCTTCTAACAGACTTTATTCTTGACTTTATTTATAACTTGAAATACAATCTGATTAGACTTCTATATGCAATAATACATAGAAATATTTAAGTCACTACCCTATTACAGAAGTACTAACTATGTTATAGCAAGACAAATAATTACATAGGCTAGGCTTGATTTGGGTCCAACAATCTCCCCCAATTTGGAAAATGATAAATTTTATAAATTAATACAAGATATCAAGCCTACCTATTCTGTTGTTGTTGATGATTTGCCTGATCATATCTTTCTTTTCTTTCTCTTTCCTCCCTTGCCTTGTTTTCTTCAATAACCTCTAGAATCTGTTGTCTGACCATGACTTCTTCAATCAATATTGCATCTTTCAACATGTCAACAACAAATTTGAGGGTTTGCATAGGATAGTCTTGAATAAACTTGAGTCTAATTTTGATTGTTGCTCCACTTCTCAGTTTGAATTCAATTCTATCAGGATCCTTGAACACCCTGCACTTTCCCTGCCTTCTCAATTCTTTAGACAACTTTTCTATTCTTTCCTTTTCTTGTCAACCATCTCCTCAAAATACTTGACTTTGTCAATCTTCTTCTGATATTTCTTTTCCAGGTACTTAGCCATTTCCATCATCTTCAATTTATCAATCATGCTTCTCTTGTCAAATAAACTAATTACTCTTCTAATGTCATGAGTGGTAGCATTTGAGTTGTCATGATGGAAACCTCTTTCTTCTCCATCAACAGTTGTAATAAACATTCTCTTGACCCTAATTTCTACTTTGACAATTCTGTTGGCCTTTCACTGTTTGATCATTCTTTTATTTATCTCTACAACTTCTTGAATAGGCTTAACTTGAAGACCCTTATCAGGAACAATGAGATGCTTTCTCCACTTAGGACATCTAACTAGCAATGAGCTAGTAGATTTCTTGAACTTAGGTGTTGTAGCAGTGTTGACCTTAATCTGTTGACTTGGCTTCAATTTCTCTATGTGATTCTTTCCAATTTCCTTCCTTATCACTCAATGTGCAGTCACTTTCATAAACATTCTTCTAGGAGATTTGGATTTAGGGGCAATAGCAGTTTTAGAAACTGTTTGGATCACACTAGTACCCTGAGATTTGGTAGGTGTACTAGAGTGAACACCAACAGCTTTCTGCTTGGAAGGATTTCTCCTTTGATACTTTTTCTCTTTTTCAGAATCTTCTCTCTTCTTCTTATCCACATTTTCCTTTTTCTTGTCTTCTTTCTTTCCAACCTTATCACTCTTGGACTCAGGCTTTCTGTCATTCTTGTCCTGATCCTTGTTCTCATCATCCTTATTCTGTTTCTTCAACTCTTCACTTGCAAAGTCAGATACTCGTTCATTTATAAACTTCTTCATCTTCTCCACAATCATATTGTCTTCAACTTGTTCACCTTTTTCTTTTCAATCAACTCAATCAGGTTTATGATTTGACTTCTGTTTCCTGAATTGAGATATTGAGGAATCTTGAAATGTGCAAGATTTTCTCCTCTAGCCATGTACATTACTCCATCTGGGTTGCAGTATGTTTCAGGAAGTGCATTGGGTAGGAGAGGACCCAATATTTACTTTTTCAATTCTTCATCCTCCTGAGTCACTAACTCCACTACTTTGTACAGACACTCCAGCTCAGTATAAGACAATCTTTGAAATAATGCAACTGAAACTTTGAAGTAACCAGACTCCATCTGTATTAAAGGCTCCTTAAACATTTATCCATTTTGCTCTAATTTAATTCCCCTTACTGCAACAATAGCATTGTCAAACATCTTCTTATAACTCCAATGGTTGCCCTTGACTTGCTTTTTGATGTGATGCAGAAGGTCCGAGAAATCTTTGCCAGCATTGGGCTTTAGTCATTTTTGAGTTTTCTAATAACTGCCTTTTGCCTTTCAGCCTCTATTTATTCTCTCATTTCCTTCTCCCCCTTAGGCTTGATATCTTGTCTTGGGAGAAATGTAGAATGACTTAGCTTGATTTGAGTGAGAACTGGTTCTAGAGGAGCTTGACTTGATTGGCCCAAGTTAGATATAAGGTTTTGCAGAGAAGTGAGTTGAGCAGATATGCTGGCAAGTGTAGTGCCTTGAGTTGCAAAAGAATTAACAAACTCCTTTTTGAGGCCTTAAACATCTGACACAACTGCAAAAATAGTGGTGGAAAGAGAGTCAACTCTGGTATTCAATTCATGAATTGTGGAGGCCCTGACAGCTTCATCTTTAGCCTTTGACCGATAATAAATATCCACTTGGAGAGGTGATAAGGTGTGTAGAGGCACATCCTCAGGCAGCCTATCTGCATTCCTGGTTTTGTACAAAACTTCAACCATATTGTTGATTCTCCTTTGATTCTCCAGGATGGCTGTGTGACTTTGAACCATTTCCTTAAACACTTTCTCCATAGTATCTATCTTGGAATGGAGAATTGAAGACTTTCCAGAATCTCCTCTTGAAACACCTCCATAAAAACTACCAGGTCTTAACTTGTCTTCAATTGCCTTCAAAGTACCCTCTACCTTTGCCCTGTGATCATTTATCTCAGACTGCACCCATTTGGCAAGATAGTGGTTTGACTGTAGTTGGACCTTTGCAGCTTCATGAATTACATCATACATGGCACTTAGAGTAAAAATCTTCTCACAAGATCCAAGAGAAGTGAGATACTTCTATCTAGTCCATTCCAATACCTCCTTCATCTTAACTGCAGATTTACCATCCAACCAAGCATCCACACTGGTCTCTTCATCTTCAGCCACATTTGCATTCTTCTCATTCAATTCCTCATGATCTTTTGCATACTCCAGCATTATTGCAACATAGTCCTTGTTAGGCAAATGAGAAGTCAGTAGCTGCTGTGCAATATGATAGAATCCCTTCAATTGATCTCCATATAACTCCTTCAATTTTTCATCTGATAGTGACCCACCAATAGATGATGGTCTTGGTTGCCTGTCATGTTGCACAGGTTCCATCCATTGTGACAGTGAGTGAGAGCTAGGGCCACTTGTTACAGTGGTCCCCTCAGCATCTATTTCCTCATCCAATTTCTCAGATGATTCATTAGATACTGGATAGACAGGTGATTTCTCCTGAGGAGATAGACTTTGAATGACTGGATAGTGTTCAGGGGATACCATTTGCATGGTGTGGAGGTCCCCTAGATTACCCAATATCTGTGAAGACACTTGGCTTTGATATGCCTGAGCCCCCATAGAGTCTGAAGTAAAAACTCCTGAAACCTCTGTGGTTTTGATGGTGTCATCAGGATATGCCTCAGCATGTATTCCCTCACCATCTAAATAAATTTCCTGAGTGGTGAGAAAGGTGTCATGTACCAAGTAACTTGAATGGGACTCACCAGGGAAATAGGAATCCCGATGATAAACAACCTTATGTGTTTGGCTAGACACATTTGGTTGAGAAGAAATTTGAGAGATTGAAGAGAAACTGTGAGTAGAACTGAGTATTGGCAACTCCCCCTAAGAAAATGGGGAAGTTTCAAGAGAAGATCCTACTTGTGCACAGTGTGTCTCCTTTTCTACTAGAACTTCTTCATTGACAAGAGTGAATTCCTGCAATGGTGCAGACTCTGTACAGGATGGAGTGGGCTGACTCCCAATTTCAATAGATGCACTTTGTTGAGAAAGTGCACCTAGAAGCTGGTTTAGTCCCTTGTTAATCTCTACATCCTGTTGGGAGGATGTAGAGTGGTCTGTTGTGGCCTTTTTATTTTTCTTTCTCCTGGTTAAAGGCTCCATATGTGACTCATCCAATTCATGTTCATCTTCTACTAAAATTTCTAATGCTATTTTTCTTACAGGTTTTTCCTTCTTCTTCTTTACAACTACACCTTGTTGAGAGGATGTAGAGGTTGGTTGGCTAGCATCTAGTGGATTCAAAGAAGGGCTAGTAGTTGGGTTAGAAGTCATTGGGTTAGGTTCATTTTAGTTCTTCTGCAACCTTAGGACCCCCTACTGCATCAAGATAACCATATTTAGGCTGCACAAGTGGGTACCCCCAAAATACACTCTCCATGTGAGGTGTAATTTTAAGGGGCACATTCACTGTGTTTCTCCCATCCAATGTAGCAAAAATAATTTTCGACATGGATTTGGAATAGCCAATTCTCTATTTGTTCATCCCAGGCAATTCAATTAAACTAGCATGTTTATAGTTGAGAATTAATTGAATAAATCGAGGGAAGAAAATCTCATTACCTTTCTTGGGAATCCTGGTTATGAGTTCCCCAAGAACTAGTTTTCCAACATTGAGCCTTTGGTTGTAGGCCAATGAGTAAGCCAGTTTCATGGCAATGAGGCTAATCTGGTCAAATCCTATTTTTCTGCATGGGAAGAATCTCAAGATGGTGTCAAACAGGAATGACCACTTCTTCCTCATGAACTTCTTATTAATATTTCCGAGCTTGAACTTCTCAGCTCCTTTGTCCACCATGTCAAAATACCTAATGAACTCCAGGAATTCTAGAAGGTCATCTTCAGTTGGTTCCTCATTAAAATCTTCAGTTGGTACTTTCAGGCTTTTGTTCACATCTTCTTCGTCAAAGCTAATATCCTCTCCTTGAATCTTATATGTGACAACTACCTTCGAGCTCCCATCCTTCAAAGCTATATTCTCCCAGTCTGTAGTTGCCCAAAATTGCTCAAGAACGTCAAGGTAGAGAGGTGGGTTTGCTAACAAAACTTTCTTTAGATAGGAGTCTATGAGAAATTTAGTGAAATATTTATACTGGGGTTTTGCATTAGCATCTCTGGCTATGGCTAAGAAGTTGGTTTCAGGAATGACAAAGACTTCGGTGCTAGGGTTGGAACTTGAGGACGCTATTGAGTTAGTGTGTAGAAAGAGAGAAAAGAAGAAACATAAGTTTTATAGAGAAGAAGTAATGGTTCAAGTGTAACAGTTTGAATGCAAGGGTTTCTTTGAGCTTGTAGTTAAGTGTAGAAATGAAATATTAGATCTACTTTGCTATTTATATGACACAGACAACTCGACTAGAATAGTAATCGATTTTAATGATCAAGAACTCTGAAAAAGAGTAAAGCTGTTTTAGTAGAGAACTGTCAGACTTTGATCGAGAACTAAGACAATCGAGAACTCACTCAAGCTATAGTCAAGAACTCTGATGATTCGAGAACTCTCAATAGTACTTGATCGAGAACTCTAAAAATAATCTATTTGAGAACTCATAACTTCATGATTCGAGAACTCTTAAAATTAAATGATTTGTGAACTCAAGACATTCGAGAACTCTTAGAATTGAATGATTCGAGAACTCAAGACATTCGATTTCGAGAAATCAAGACATTCGAGAACTCAAGACATTCGAGAACTCTTAGAATTGAATGATTCGAGAACTCAAGACATTCGAGAACTTTTAGAATTGAATGATTCGAGAACTCAAGAATTTATACTTAGTCGAGAAGTTAGAAAGAATGACAACTTAACTACAAACTCTAGTTTTTAAGAAATTATTCTATCTTGACTTGGAAAATAAAATAATAATTTACAACTTTCATTTCTTAGATAAATAAAATTTATTTATTCATCCTAAAATGAGAAATGTGTTTGATTTATATTCCTGAAGTTTTAATTATCATACTTGTTATTTAATGATGCACAAGTATTATAATTCTTTTCAGGCTTTCTCAGAACAAGGAAATAGTTCAAAGTTAGTATTTAGAGAGTAAAAAAAAATTTCAATTAAAAATATGTACAACAATATAACTGACATATTTATAAATATACACCAGTTTTGTTTCACTTAGATAAATCATTTATGTTCATGTCTGTGAAATAATTGTTGTAACAGTTGGAGATAGATATTTATTGAGCCACTTATCCTGAAGAATTTAGCATTTCAATCTCACTAACCAACCTGTTGAAGGTGGCTTCATCAAGTGATTTAGTAAATATATCATCCAATTATTTTTGTATAGGAACATAGAATAATTTAATCACTCCATTTTCAGCATGTTCCCTTATGAAATGGTACCTTACATAAATATGCTTTGTCTTGGAATGGTTGACTGGATTGGCAACAATTGATATGGCACTAGTGTTGTCACACATGATATGAATTACTTCCAACACAAGTCCATAGTCTCTTAATTGATTCCTGATCCAAAGCACTTGAGCACAACAGCTTCCAGCAGTAATATATTCAGCCTCAACTGTGGAAGTAGAAACTGATTGTTACTTTTTACTAAACCAAGACACCAATCTCTGTCCAAGAAATTGACAGCTTCCTGAGGTGCTTTTTCTATCAACTCTGCATCCAGCAAAATCAGCATCTGAATATCCAACTAGGTTAAATCCTATTTCTTTACGATACCATAACCCCATGAAGGATGTTCCTTTGAGGTATCTCAGAATTCTCTTGACAACAATGAGATAGGATTCTTTGGGATTTTCCTGAAACCTTGCACATAGGCATGTAGAGAACATTATATCAGGTCCACTAGCCGTGAGATAGAGAAGAGATCCAATCATTCCTCTGTAGGTCTTCATGTCTATACTTTTTCTTTTCTTATCTTCATCTAGTTTTGTAGCTGTAGACATTAGAGTTTTGACAGTTGAGCAGTCTTGCATGTCAAACCTTTTGAGTAAGTCATTGATGTATTTTGTTTGACTTATAAAAATGCCATCAGCCCTTTGGCTTATTTAAAGACCTAAAAAGTAATTGAGCTCTCCCATCATGCTCATCTCATATTCACTTTGCATAAGCTTATATAACCTTTGACATAGTTTTTCATTTGTTGATCCAAAAATGATATAATCTACATAAATTTGAACCAGTATAACATCTTCATTATACTTCTTGTAGAAAAGTGTTTTGTCAATAGTTCCTATAGTGAATTGATTTTCTAGAAAGAATTTTGACAAAATGTCATACCATGCTTTAGGGGCTTGTTTGAGTCTATACAATGCCTTGATGAGTCTGTAAACAAAGTCTGGAAAGTTTGGATCTTCAAAGTCAGGTGGCTGTTGCACATATACTTCATCTTCTAATTCATCATTGAGAAAAGCACTTTTAACATCCATTTGATAGACCTTAAAGTTTGAGTGTGCTGCAAAGGCTAGAAAAATTCTGATTGCCTCCAATCTTGTAACAGGAGCAAAAGTCTCATCATAGTCAATGTCTTCTTCTTGTGAATACCCTTTTACAACCAACCTTGTTTTGTTTCTTATTACTATTCTGTGTTCATCCATTTTGTTCTTGTAGATCCATTTAGTGTTAATCACTGATCTGTCCTATAGAGGTGGCACTAATTGCCAAATGTTGTTTCTCACAAATTGATTCAATTTCTCTTGCATGGCAATTATCCAATCTGGATCTAGCATGGCTTCTTCAATCCTTTTTAGCACATTTTAAGGCAGAAAGCAAGTAAATAGGCATTCATTCATAGTTGCTCTTCTTGTTCTCACACCTTCATCAGGATTTCCAATGATTTGATCAACTGTGTGAGCTCTATTCCATTTAGTTTGATGAGCCCCCTCTCTATCATTTGAGCATATTTCTTCCTGATTGAAGTTGTTGCCATTTGTTGCAGATCCTTGAGAATCTCCCCCTGAGTTGATGCTAGGGTTGTGTGGAGAATTCTCAAGTTGTATGTGACTGTAATCTTCATTTCCTCTTTCCTCAATTGATCCATGCGAGATGTCTACATGTGACTCTTCATGAGTGTTGACACCATTTTCAGTTGCAACTATTTCAGAATCCACTTCATTTTCAAATCTCAAGGTGTCACAGTTTTCACCTTCCAAATTCATAACAGGGAATGTGAATTCATCAAATGTCACATTTGTACTTTTCATAATCTTTTGTTTATCAATAACATATACTCTATAGACAGTTTTGTCCAAGGAGTATCCCACAAAAATTCTTTCATATGCCTTGGCTTCAAACTTCCCAAGATTGTTGACATCATCTTTGAGAACAAAGCACTTTGTCCCAAACACATGCATGTATTTTACAGATGGTCTTCTATTTGTCATAATGTGATAAGGAGTCTTTCCAACTATTTTGGTGATAAGTGTTCTGTTTTGAGTGTAACATGTAGTTCTAACAGCTTCAGCCCAAAAACTAGTTGATAGATTTGCTTCTACTAACATGGTTCTTGCAGCTTCAATGAGAGTCCTGTTCTTTCTCTCAACTGCTCCATTTTGTTGTGGAGTCCTTGGGGATGAGAATTGGTGAGTGATTCCTTTTTCTTTGCAGAATTCATTGAGTATAGCATTTTTGAATTCTGTACCATTGTTACTCCTTATGGCAACTACTGGTGTAAAACCTTTATCCAATCTTCTTAAATTTTTAATGATAACCTCAGGAGCTTCATCTTTTGAGTGCAAGAATTCTACCCAAGTGTACTTTGAAAAATCATCGACCATGACTAGAGCAAATCTTTTCTTAGACATGGACATAACATTTACTGGTCCAAACAGATCCATATGAATTAATTGCAGTGGTTTAGTGATTGAAGTGAATTCCTTAATCTTGTGACTTGATCTCTTCATTTTCCCTTTCTAGCATGCCTCACACAATCCTTTTATGTAGAATTCAAGTATATGCAAGTCCTTAACTAATTCTCTTTTGACTAAAGAATTAATGTTTTTGAGATTTAAGTGAGACAATCTCTTGTGCCAAAATAAACTTTCATTTTCTGAGGCCTTGGTGTAGAAATAACAAATTTTCTCCTTGTTTGCAGAATCCAAATCTGTTACAAACAGACTTCCCTTTCTCACTCCTTGCAGAGCAATTTCCTTGGTCTTTCTGTGTGATATGAGACACAATTCCTTGTCAAACTCCACCTTTTAATCTTTGTTGCAGAATTGAGTGATGTTGAGAAGATTATGCTTCAAACCACTGACCAGGGCTACATCTTCAATGACAACATTTCCATGAATTAATTTGCCATATCCCATGGTGAAATCAATATTGTTTTCTCCAAAAGTTACCATTGGGCCAACCTCCTCTTTGAATTGTGACAGCAGGGCATTGTCACCAGTCATATGCCTTGAACATCCACTGTCCAAAATCCACATGACCTTCTTCTTACTTGTTCCCTGCAAACAAACACAAATCAAGTTTTCTTTGGTACCCAAACAAGGTTGGGTTTTTATGCTTAGTTACATGAGTGTCATTTCTGTTTTTAGCATTTTTAGTTGCCTGTGCATGTATGTTCTCAATTTTTTCTATTCTGACTTTTAGCTTGATTAGTACTTTCAGAACTAGATGCATGCTTAGGTGACATGGAATGTTTTCTATGCTTTACAGGACTAGCAGATTTAGGCCTAGGATTATTGATGTTCAGCTTCTGACTTATGCATCCATCAATAAACTGTTTCCTGAGCCTAAAACAGGTATTCATGATATTCATGTTACATGTCATACAATCAAATTTATCACAAAATTTGTGATCATCATGCATAAAAGGTTTTACGTAACCACATGCAAATTCATCATTTTCAACAACAAGTTTCTTGCACATATGAGTAAGATAATTTGTTGAACCATCGTTTTTACAAATCTTTCTAGGTGCATTATGAACAGGTGCAAAATTGTTATGTCTGTTGATGCCTATCTTTTCATTTCTATTTGCATTTTTCTTCTTAGCATGCATGATGTCATTTTTCTGAGCATTTTGTTTTGTTTCAGTTTGAACATGAATGGACTTGGTTTTGATTGTGGGTTCTTCTTCTTCAACAGAGGGCACATTTATTTCAGTTGCTTCCTTATCCTCATCATCCAACTGTTGTTCGATGACCATACTGACCTCATCAAATTCAACAGTTGCTTTCTTAAAAATTGGTTCCTTAATATTTTTCAAAATATGAGGATTTCCAAGGATTTCAACTTTCTTGCCTTTTGTTGAAGCATATTTCTTCTTCTTGAGATTCTCATAATCAAAACCAACTCTAATCCTAGAGTTTTCCTTATTCTTTTAATGGAACTCTTGAACAACAGTGACTGAGTTTTGATAAGATCTGATTTTCAATTTATTTTCAGAAATTTGTTCTTTAAAAATTTTTTCAATTTATTCAGAACAAACAACTTTGTTTTTGAGATACTCATTTTCTTGTTTCAAGTTTTCCAGAGTTATCAGGGACAATTCTAGAGTCTCATTCCTAGCAGTCTGTTCTGAAGGGTTTCGGGCATGAAAACGCAGCGGAATTAACGTAAAAACAATAAAAAATCGAAACCCAATCGCAGGATCCATGTATAACGTTGGATGATTATGGTGAAGAAGTCTGTACCTTAACAAAGCTTTCCGTATGTTGTTTAATGGAGGTCCAGAAAAGATGAATCACAGCAGCCCTTTGTTGCAAAGATTTGCTCTCCAAAGAAGTCCACACGAACGCCCGATCGTCCTACGATCACCGGAGTCGGTACTAGCCGAATTGTTTGCCTCTCTCTTTCTCTCTCTCTCTTTCTCTAGCCTCTCTTGATGTTGAGAAGCTAGGGTTTTTATCTAAAAACGAAATTTGATGATTAAACCCTAATACTATACATCATTATGTATATATAGGGGAGAGAGAGATTTTGGGCCTAACCCTAATCCATGTGGTTTCCAAAATCCATTATGACTTTGGGTTATTATTATTATTAAATCTGAATTCCAATATAATTAATCAAGTCCCACTTAATTAATTCAATAATTAAATTTGAATAATAATAATACTTATTAAATCCGAATTCTAATATAATTAATCAAGTCCCACTTAATTAATTCAATAATTAAATTCGAATAAACAATAATATATTTAAATTCGTAATTTAAATAAACCTCCGTTTTGACGTTCTTTGTGTGTGACCCTTTAGGTTATTATTACGTTGGCAATAATTTTATTATCTAATGATAAAATTATAAACAATGAGCGGCATCTAGTAATACATCATTGCTACCCAAGTAACAATAATAATTGGTGATTCAATTAAACCTTTCGTGAATAATGTTCCATGTAATATAATCCCTTTAACCTTATATTATAGATCAAACTCGAGGCATGTATAGTGTCATCCTCTTCAACGTTTAATCTCGGTTTCCTTGATCAATGAGTAGACTATTTAAACAAATCAATATTTGAGCATGGCCATGCATTTCATAGTCTCACTCAATCAAGAGGCCAATAATATCACTCCTAGAATTGGAGGGTTAAATCCTATATCTATCATTCATATTCCTCATACGATTCATAACATACCCAATGTACACCTTTATCATTACCCGGTTAAAGGTAACTTTGAGTGTAATCAAAGTATATTAATTCTCATATAGAAATATAATGATTTCAAGTCAGAGGATCATTACATCACTATCACAGTGAGATTTCTTATGACACTTATTAACATGTAGAATCTCACGGCGGGTCTTTCCAGTGTCATGTATTGATACATACACTTATGTTCTTGACTTTAGTATCACCATACCTATGACCAATGAGATGTGGTCATCCGTCAACAAACATACTAGTCTTATTGCATTATTATTGTCCTTAAATAATAATACTTGACTAGGGAATTTTAGGAATAAAATACTATTCATATAATCTCATTTTTAAGTCACATACTTAAAGATATATATTACGTATTAATATTCCAAGGACATTTATTATCCTTTCAATTTATAACGCAGTAAATAAAGACATAATAAATATTAATTAAATAATCACATAAAACATAATCCTTAATTGTTTTCAATAAAACATTAAAAGTATTGTCTCTAGGACACCAATACTAACAATCTCCCACTTGTACTAGAGCCAATCTCTCATGTATCTAATACCCATGGAACTAGTATGACCTTCGTGCTTCTGCTGCGACAAAGCCTTAGTCAGTGGGTCTGCATTATTCTTATTAGTATGCACTTTACATATATGTATATCTCCTTGATCATTAATCTCATTAATTAGGTGATATCTCCTAAGTACATCCCCAAACAATATCCTTGGCTGCTTCATAAGCATTAATATACTCAGGCTCTATGGTAGAATCAACAACTGTCTCTGCTGTGAACCATTCCAGCATACAATATCTCCATTTAGATAAAACACAAATCCAGACTGAGAAATCGAATCATCCTTGTCTGTCTAGAAACTAGCGTCGTTGTAACATTTTACAACCAGCTTATCTTCTCCTCCATATACCAAGAATTAATCTTTAGTCCTCTTCAAGTACTTAAGAATATTCTTGACTGCTGTCCAGTGACCTTCACCAGGATTAGACTAGTATCTACTCTGACTTAGGCCGATCATTCTTCTTGATCTATCTCTATAGATCTTGATACCTAAAATATAGCTCACTTCGCCTAAGTCTTTCATTGAGAAATTCTTACTCAACCAAGTCTTAACAGCCTGTAAAGAAGGAATGTCATTCCCTATTATTAATATATCATCAACATATAATTATAGGAATGCCACATTGCTCTCACTTACCTTCTTGTAAACACATGGTTCATCTTCATTTTGAATAAACCCAAACTCTTTGACAGTTTCATCAAAACGAATGTTCCATCTTCTTGAGGCTTGTTTCAATCCATAAATGGATCGACGCAGCTTACATACCTTTACAGCATTCTTTGGATCAACAAAACCTTCAGGCTGTGTCATATACACATCCATATCTTTTTCAAGGCTCCCATTTAAGAAAGCGGTTTTGACATCCATCTGTCAGATTTCATAATCATAGTAAGCAGCTATAGCAAGCAAAATCCTGATGGACTTGACCATAGCCACTAGTGAAAAAGTCTCATCATAGTCAATACCATGAATTTGCTTGAAACTTTTTGCCACCAATCGTGCCTTATAGGTCTGTACATTACCATCCATGTCGGTCTTCTTCTTGAAAACCCACTTGCTCCCTATAGGTTTTACCCCTTTAGGTGGATCAACCAAATTTCATACTTGATTAGTATACATGGATTCCATCTCAGATTTCATGGCATCCAGCCATCTCTTGGATTCTGGAGTGTTCATAGCATCTTAGTAGGTGAGAGGCTTATCTTCGTCGATAAGCATCACATCACCATCTTGAGTTAAGAGAAATCCATAATATCTCTCAGGCTCATGGCGAATCCTACTAGACCTACGAATAACCTGTGTTTCTTGAGCAGTGTTGTGGTCTTGTACATCCTGCTCAAGTTCCTCCATTGGTTCAATGTTATCTTGTGGGCCTCGAACTTCATCGAGATCTATTATCCTCCCACTGTTTTTCTTCGAAAGCATTTCTCTTTCAAGAAAAACTGTAGTTCGAGCAACAAACACTTTGTTCTCAGAAGGATTATAGAATGAATAACCCTTTGTTTCAATTGGGTATCCCACAAAATTATATTTGTCTGATTTAGGTCCTAGTTTGTCAGAAGTTAAACGTTTCATAAACGCTTCACATCCCCATATTTTCATAAATGACATGCTATGATGTTTCTTAGTCCATATCTCATATGGAGTTTTCTGAACCGTTTTAGTAGGAACTCGGTTAAGTGTATAAGCAGCCGTCTCCAGGGCGTAGCCCTAGAAACTAATTGGAAGATCTACATGACTCATCATCGATCGTACCATGTCCAACAAAGTACGATTCCTCCTTTCAGAAACTCCATTCCATTGTGGTGTTCCGGGAGGAGTGAGTTGTGATACAATACCACACTCTTTTAATAAACTCTTAAATTCATGGCTTAAGTATTCACCTCCACGATCAGATCGTAGAGTCTTAATACTTCCGCCAGTTTGCTTTTCTACTTCAGCTTTGTTTCTTTGAACTTTTCAAAAGAATCGGATTTGTTCTTCATAAGATACACATATCTACTAAAATTATCAGTAAACGTGATAAAGTAGTAAAAGCCACCTCTTGTCATAGTACACATAGGACCACATACATCACTATGTATAAGTTCTAATCGTTCAGTGGCCCTTTCACCTTGTCTAGTAAAAGGAGATTTAGTCATTTTTCCAATGAGACAAGGTTCGCATGCTTCGTATGATTCAAAGTCAAACTTATCCAAGTATCCATCCTTATGTAACTTGGAAATGCGCTTTTCATTTATATGGCCTAAACGACAGTGCCAGAGGTATGTTTAATTTGAGTCATTTATTTTAAGACGTTTGTTGTTCACATTATAGATAAGAGTGCCTAAATCAAGAACATATAAACTGTTAAATAAACGTGCAACCTCATAGGTAACATTATTCAAAGAAAAGGAACAACTATTGTTCTGAATTAAAATGCAAAACCTTTCTTGTCTAAACAAGAAACTGAAATAATGTTTCTGCTAATTGCAGGCACGTAAAAACAGTTTTCAAGTTCTAAAATAAGCCCAGTGGGCAATGATAAATAATAAGTCCCTACAGCTAAAACAGCAACCTTTGCTCCATTGCCAACTCGTAGGGCGACCTCTCCTTTAGCCAAAGTTCTACTCATTTGTAGTTCATGTACATTTATACAAATGTGAGAACCACATCCAGTATCCAATACCCATGATGTAGAAGTTGACAAATTGACCTCTATAACATAAATACCTGAATCAGAAGCTTGACCAGCCTTCTTCTTCTTCAGATCCTCCAAATAAGCATGACAGTTTCTCTTCCAATGACCTGACTTATCATAGTAGTGACAATCACCCTTTGCAACAACACCCTTAGGCTTTAAAGCCTGTTTGGGATTAGCCTTTGGCTTGGGACCAGAAGCAGATCCAATCTTCTTCTTTCCCTTCCATTTGCCTTTCCTATTAGCCTTACCTTTGTTATCTACCATCAACATGGCAGCAGGTTCAGCCTTTTCATGTTGGTTTTAGTAGTTCGTAACATGGCCAACAATTCAGTGGGTGTTTTGTCTATCTCATTCATATTGTAGTTCATAACAAAATGAGTATAGTTGCGGTTCAAAGATTGCAAGATTAAGTCAATCTGAGCTTCCAAACCAATCGGGAAACCCAAAGTATCAAGATACTCAATATAACCTATCATCTTCAGAACATGTGATTCAACAGGTTCACGCTCTCCCTGTTTGCAAGCATACAGTGTTTTGCTCGTGTCGAACCTTTCTTGACGAGCTTGTCCCTCAAACATTCTTTGAAGGTGTTTAATCATCTCATAAGCATCCATATGCTCATGTTGTTTTTGAAGCTCAACACTCATGGTTGCCAACATGAGACATGCAATATCATTCACATCATCAATATGCTTCTGATAAGCATTTTGCTGAAGGCGAGTTGCATTCTCGCAGGAGGAGCAGGTGAAGGAATTTCAATGACATGGAGCTTACGCTCTTGCCTGAGGACAATCCTCAAATTCCTATACCAATCCAGGAAGTTAGTTACTGTCAGCTTGTCCTTCTCAAGGGTTGCTCGTATGGAGAAAGTATTTGTATTGTTTGCCATTTAAATATCTACAATGTTTAAAATGCATAAAATAAACATTAGATTGTCTGAGTTATTTATTATGTTCAAATGATTATGATATATTCATAATATATCTCCCACTATTTTTTATCAAATTAATAGCCCTTACTATTAATTTGGAAAGTATATCCCATAATTCTTTCTAGTGAGCCAAGATCCATATTTCGTCATGTCCTAAGTCAACCACTGGAAGTCCTTAAAAATGATTATTTAGGTAGACAACAGTTGTCAATTATATCATATATAATTCTTGGATAGTTTGGTGAACAACGATTGATCTTATCTATCTAATAGACTTTTAACCAAACTCTATGCTTCTAAGTTCATAATGGTTGAATATAACCGTTTATTTTCACCTTATTATGACGACTCAGTTAAGTTAGACCCAATGATACAACAGCCGAATATAACCGTTTATATTCGTCGCATCTCACCACGATAGATAGGAGTCCCCTGCCACTGACAGTCCTTCCCCTAATCGATCTAGGATTCGATGAGTGTTCATTCATTGGAAAGCATCCGAGTAAAACTTAATATTTTGTTAAGGGGTTTAGAAAATTTATAACGATCATGATCACATGATAAAGAGATCCTCAATTTTTCCTTGAACCAAATATTTCAAATTGACATCTTAAATTGTTCATTTCCCAGGTAAATGGAGGATACCAGTGGTCACACTTAAAACCCATCAGCCTTACGAATACGCATATCCGTTTTTGTCAGAAAATCCCAGTTATAGATATCAAAAATCAATATTTAATTCCGTGTTTTAAAAATCCATATTTCATAAACACAAGAATCTCATGATCGTTTGTTAATTTTAAAATCTTGAATCGTTACAGATTTTATCTTTCTTAAGCAGACATGGCATGGGTGTCGTATCTAATACATACATCATTCCAACACATACATATCTACACATGCATTCATATACATATATGTATTGTGCATAAATTAAACGTGTTTGGTTATGGCCCCATCCTATGTGATATTTCCAAGCTAATGGAATTATCAAGGTCAATCTATGGTGGTTTCAAATACTACACTATTACATGTCTTTATCTTCTTCATTGCTCCATCATCTGGATTGCCTCCTAGCTTCCTTGCTTCCAAGTCTCCATTAAAAAATTACATTGAATAATAAATAAATCTATTCTAATGAAATTACAAGAAGAACTCGAGTTATATTCGAGATTAACAATTACAATGAATAAACGACATGCAAGTCGTATTTAGAAACCAAAACCATAAAACAAAACCACTATCCTATGGGTCTTTAGGCCATAACCATCCACCATGTTATCACATAACACATGTAATATATCTTAGATTATATAAACATATCATATAATCATATATAATAAATTTCAAAATTTCAGAAAATCAAATAAATTTCAGAAAATAACAAATCGCCGTTTCGGGGCCTGTAAAGTCGTCAAACGGCTTACAGACGAGAAGCTGACTTTGTCAGTATTGCTCAGTGACACGATTACAGTCAGAAAACACATATCGTTTGCGAAAATCGGACACTGGACACAGATTTCAGAAAATCTACCGAAGCCGTTTCAGAATTCGTATCGAATACGATTTCCATAACAAGAACAAACATGTATCATATACATACAGCAATACACACAATCATCCCATGATTATACAACACATGAATATCATATATTCAAAATCATATAAAACATATATATCAATATATAGTCATGGCATATCATATATATGTTTACATACATCGAAAAACTGTTAAACACATAACCAAATCATCCCATTATACACGTAGCTCTGATGCCATTGAAGGGTTTCGGGCATGAAAACGCAGCAGAATTAACGTAAAAACAATAAAAAATCGAAACCCAATCGCAGGATCCATGTATAACGTTGGATGATTATGGTGAAGAAGTCTGTACCTTAACAAAGCTTTCCGTATGTTGTTTAATGGAGGTCCAGAAAAGATGAATCACAGCAGCCCTTTGTTGCAAAGATTTGCTATCCAAAGAAGTCCACACGAACGCCCGATCGTCCTACGATCACCGGAGTCGGTACTAGCCGAATTGTTTGCCTCTCTCTCTCTCTCTCTCTCTCTCTCTCTTTCTCTAGCCTCTCTTGATGTTGAGCAGCTAGGGTTTTTCTCTAAAAACGAAATTTGATGATTAAACCATAATACTATACATCATTATGTATATATAGGGGAGAGAGAGATTTTGGGCCTAACCCTAATCCATGTGGTTTCCAAAACCCATTATGACTTTGGGTTATTATTATTATTAAATCTGAATTCTAATATAATTAATCAAGTCCCACTTAATTAATTCAATAATTAAATTCGAATAATAATAATACTTATTAAATCCGAATTCTAATATAATTAATCAAGTCCCACTTAATTAATTCAATAATTAAATTCGAATAAACAATAATATATTTAAATTCGTAATTTAAATAAACCTCCGTTTTGACGTTCTTTGTGTGTGACCCTTTAGGTTATTATTACGTTGGCAATAATTTTATTATCTAATGATAAAATTATAAACAATGAGCGGCATCTAGTAATACATCATTGCTACCCAAGTAACAATAATAATTGGTGATTCAATTAAACCTTTCGTGAATAATGTTCCATGTAATATAATCCCTTTAACATTATATTATAGATCAAACTCGAGGCATGTATAGTGTCATCCTCTTCAACGTTTAATCTCGGTTTCCTTGATCAACGAGTAGACTATTTAAACAAATCAATATTTGAGCATGGCCATGCATTTCATAGTCTCACTCAATCAAGAGGCCAATAATATCACTCCTAGAATTGGAGGGTTAAATCCTATATCTATCATTCATATTCCTCATACGATTCATAACATACCCAATGTACACCTTTATCATTACCCGGTTAAAGGTAACTTTGAGTGTAATCAAAGTATATTAATTCTCTTATAGAAATATAATGATTTCAAGTCAGAGGATCATTACATCACTATCACGGTGAGATTTCTTATAACACTTATTAACATGTAGAATCTCACGGCGGGTCTTTCCAGTGTCATGTATTGATACATACACTTATGTTCTTGACTTTAGTATCACCATACCTATGACCAATGAGATGTGGTCATCCGTCAACAAACATACTAGTCTTATTGCATTATTATTGTCCTTAAATAATAATACTTGACTAGGGAATTTTAGGAATAAAATACTATTCATATAATCTCATTTTTAAGTCACATACTTAAAGATATATATTACGTATTAATATTCCAAGGACATTTATTATCCTTTCAATTTATAACGCAGTAAATAAAGACATAATAAATATTAATTAAATAATCACATAAAACATAATCCTTAATTGTTTTCAATAAAACATTAAAAGTATTGTCTCTAGGACACCAATACTAACATGTTCATCATTAGCTTTTACTAACCTAGCAATTTCCTCATATACAGCATTCATACTGGTGTGAATGTTAAACATTTCAATGCTCAATTCTTCCATAGTTTTCTTGTATTGAGAATTTGACATATCAAGAGAGATTAATGAAGGTACATGAGAACTTGAGGATGAAGCTCCGTCATGTGAGTTGGCCATGAGTGCCAGATTCCCATATTTCTCCTCCACATCTTCATCTGTATCCTCCCAGCATTTTCCTTCAACAATATAAGCCTTTCCTGTCTGCTTTTTGAGAAGAGCTTCATACTTGGCCTCCAATTCCAAGTAGTATTTTCCTTCTTGATTGCTTTAGGTTTTCTACATTCTGTTGCAAAGTGTACAAGCTCATTATAGTTATAGCATCTTATCTTAGATCTATCAACTGTTCCAGTTTTGTATCCTCCATTTGTGTTGCTTCTTGTTGGATTCTTTCCTTTGCTTGAAGACTTGAAGGTTGGTCTTGGTTTAAAACTTTTGTTTCTTTTAAACCTTAAATTTCCAAACTTCTTTGCCATGAAGGCTATGGTTTTGTTGTCCATGCCTTCAAGTTCTTCAATGGTGTAGAAGTCTTCTTCTCCTGATTCACTCTTGATAGAGTCCTTCTCTTCTTGTTCCTGCTCTTCAAACTCTTCAGGTTTCAACTTCTTGCTTGTACCAGTTTTTTTAATTGTTAATAGTTCCTTAGCAACCAAGGCATTTGAGACATTTGCCATTTTTCCTCTATTTGCTAAAATGGCCTTCTTTTGATAAAATTCTAGCTCATATGGATTTAGTAATCCATAGAGTTTCTCAAGTAGAAGCTTTGTTAAATCTCTTCCCCCACTTATTTCAGAGATTTTGTGCTCTAGGTGCTCTGGGAGAGTTAACAAAAACTTCATGTTTTTCTCCTTTGTTTCATAGTATTTCCCATGAAGTTGAAGATCATTGATCAGTTTGTTGAACCTCTCAAATACTTCAGTTATTCCTTCATTTGATTTTGACATAAATGCTTCATACTGAGAAAGAAGGAGCTGCCTTTGATTTTCCCTTACCTCTTCAGTTCCTTCACACAGAATTTTTATAGTCTCTAATATGTGTTTGGCAGATGTGCAATTGATAATATTATTGTATATGACAATGTCCAGTGACTTAATTAATATAAGCATCAAGCTATTGTCAAGAGACACTTTTTCCTTCTCTGTATCTGTGTACTGAGATGGGTCCTTAGGTATCCATGTTGCAGGAATAACTTCAGACCCACTAGTAGTTTCAGGAACTAGTGTTACTGGCATGAAAGGACCATTCTTCAATATTTCTGGGTACATGGAGTTTGCAGCCTTTATGAACATTAACATTTTCCTCTTCCATAGGTTGTAATTTTCTCTGTCAAAAGTAGGAATCTTTATACTGCTTAGCTTCTAAGAACTCATCTTGATCTTTAGTCTGTATGTATGTTTACAACCTGAGCTTTGATACCACCTGTTAGGAATAATGAGTTCAAAAGTTAACAGGGGGGGTGAATGTATATTTCAACCTTTTTTTTTCTTTTGTAAATGCAATGAAACTTGATGAACTGATTTATAGATTGAATTTTGAATAAGTTAAGTGTTTATCAAAGTGTTTATCAAATCATAGAACAGTAAATAAACACAAGATGTAACTTTCAATCTAATTGTATTAGAAAGAATCTTTGCTACAATCTGAAATTCAAATTGAACTTCAGCTTCTTGTTCTTGGAAGATTATAATGTAAATTATAAGACTACTGTCAAATGTGGCTATGCATAAAATATATAGATAAAATGTCCTGTGCACATGCTCATATAAGACAGTTTGGCTAAAACTAGAAATAGACAAGACATACTTTACATTTGACTAATATTTATTTCTAGCTAACATTGTTGTGACAGTCTGCTACATACAGCCTTATATCTTCTATCACTTGTCTTGACTATCTTCTCAGCTTCATTGTAGACTTGTCTTTATCTTTACAGGCTTGAATTATCCTGCAAAAATAAAGCTACAAATTATATGTCTTGTTCTTCTGCAATTCTCCTAGAAAATAAATCCTTGATGCAGTCGAGTACTCTGTTTAAATTGATTCGAGAAGTCATAGTGATTGACTTCTCGATTGAGTACTAGCAGTGACTTCTCGATTAGTCCTTAAGTGATTGACTTCTTGAATGAATAGACTGCTTGATTACATGCTTTGTTTGATGACTTCTCGATTGGACTAGACTTCTCGAATGAACACTTGAAACTGTGACTTCTCGATTGACTCATGTTTACTACTTCTCGAATGCTCCTTTTACTAACTTCTCGAATTGTTTGTCTGGACTTCTCGAATGAGTAATATTTCACACTACTCGAATGACTTCAATATTTTGACTTCTCGAATGAGTGACTTCTCGATTGAATACTAAGCTAATGAGTGTGTCTTGAGACTTCTTGACCAGTTACACAGTTCTGACTTCTCGAATGGGTGACTTCTCGACTGAGTAATTGCCTTAGTAGAATTCTCAGGTTGCTTTCCTTATTTCTCCAAAAAGTCTTCTTTGTCTTGTTGCATGATTCAACTTAAATCTTCTAACAGACTTTATTCTTGACTTTATTTACAACTTGAAATACAATCTGATTAGACTTATATCTACAATAATACATAGAAATATCTAAGTCACTATCCTATTACAGAAGTACTAACTATTTTATAGCAAGACAAATAAATACATATGGTAGGCTTGATTTGGGTCCAACAATCTCACCCAATTTGGAAATTGATAAATTTTACAAATTAATAAAAGATATCAAGCCTACATATTCTGTTGTTGATGATGATTTGCCTGATCATATCTTTCTTTTCTTTCTATTTCCTCCCTTGCCTTGTTTTCTTCAATAGCCTCTAGAATCTGTTGTCTGGCCATGACTTCTTCAATCAATATTGCATCTTTCAACATGTCAGCAGCAATTTTGAGGGTTTGCATATGATAGTCTTGAATAAACTTGAGTCTCATTTTGATTGTTTCTCCACTTCTCAGTTTGAATTCAATTCTATCAAGATCCTTGAACACCCTGTACTTTGCCTGCCTTCTCAATTCTTCAGACAATTTTTCTATTCTTTCCTCTTCTTGTCATCCATCTCCTCCAAATACTTGACTTTATCAATCTTCTTCTGATATTTCTTTGCCAGGTACTCAGCCATTTCCATCATCTTCAATTTATCAATAATGTTTCTCTTGTCAAATAAGATAATCACCCTTCTAATGTCATGAGTGGTAGCATTTGAGTTGTCATGATGGAAACCTCTTTCTTCTCCATCAACAGTTGTAACAAACATTCTCTTGTCCCTGATTTCTACTTTGACAATTCTGTTGGCCTTCCACTGTTTGATCTTTCTATTATTTATCTCTTCAACTTCTTGAATAGGCTTAACTTGAAGACCCTTATTAGATGGATATGAGTCCGTATTATATCATTTCTGATTGGGGGGTATAGTACATATGTTGGTGTCCAATCTAGTTCTCCAATTTGGCTTTTATGGAACGTGGTGTTATGAAACAGTTTTATGAATGTTGGTAAGTTTATCAAACACTTTCAAAAGTGTCGATAAAGGGTAACTTGTAAATGACTTAGTCTATTTTCTTTGGTTGAACCAAAAGTGTTGGTAAAGTGTTCCTTGTAATGACTTAGACATATTTTGAGTTCCAAATCAAAAGTGTCAGCAAAACATGCATTCTATGTGCCTTAGACATTTTCTGAGCTTCACTTCAAAAGTGTTGGTAACTCTTCCTTGTATAACTTTCACCTTAGAAAATTCTGAGCTTACCAAAACTGTTGGTAACATTTCCCTTGTATAATTATGCCTTAACATAATTTCCATCCTTTCAAAAGCGTTGGTAAACTTCCCACTCTTGTTTTACATTAGAATATTTTCAATCCTTTCATAAGCTCTGGTAAACTTCCCACTCTTGTTTTGCCATATTATATTTTCAGTCCTTTCAAACAGCTCCATTTCAATTACTTTTTCGAAAATAATTATTAATTCAATAATTAATTCTTTATTTGATTATTTTCTAAAATCAAATCCTTGATAATCCTGTTGAATGTCATGTATTAGCTTCATTACCAAGTTCACCTGTTCAATTCTTTCTTCTCAATAAATATGATGATTTTTCTCTTTTGTGTTGACGGTTAGTGCACTGCTCTAGTTCACAAATGACTAACACCGATCTTGTTGTTCACATTCCTCTTTCAATACAATTGTCAGGTGTGTTGTAGTTCTTTATTACTTCGAACATTGATTAAAGAAATCAACATAGATGTATCGACAGCCTTTCTTATTTTTCTTCTATATCTTATTTTTCTTCATCTTTTTCTTAGCTCATAATATAAATTTTATTAAAAAAATTCTCAAGTATTGTTACATGTACAAACATTCATTCAATCTCCAAAAGAACAATATCCTTTCGATGAATTCAATGAAAATTCCGGATTTCAAATTTTTTGTTCCTATTTCTTTGAATTATTGGATGAAAATCATCATATTCAACCACTTGATTTTTACAAAACATACCATTCAAAAAATATGTCTTCATTATGCAGCTACTGAGGGAAAATGAAATAAATTCAACATGAAAAAGAATATTTCGTCGTGTGAGATTCGAACCAGCAACCTAATACAGTCCTACTTTACCATCTGAACAAAGATCAGTTGCAAAAATATAAGCGATTTCAAATATTAATAGGGATTTTCAATATTTATAATATGCTATAACAATAGTCTTTTTCATTAAGGCAAAATAAACAAAAATATTTGTTGTTAATATTTTTCAAATTTATTTTATTTTAATTATTGGGCTAGCGCCACATGTTTACACAAAAATTGATCTTTATATACACATCCCCATTTTGTTTTTGCTCATTAAAATTACCTTCATCATTACAGTTAGACCTAACAATCATTCCATGTCGTGTACTTTCATGTTTCATGTACTTGAAGGTGAAACACATATCCGATCCGTTATGATTTTCGGTGGCATGTTATACGTGATGAGGATGTATTTATTTATAAATATATTTATTTCGTCGTTTCGTGTCGTGCACCTATTTTGAAAATCAAACCCGACACTATAACTTCTGTGTACTTTCGTGTTTTATATACCAAAAACCGAAACCTAAACACTAAATTTTTATGTAGTGTCAAAATGCCAAATCTAATTATAGTACATCCAAATCAACGGTAACATAATTTTATACAAAGCTTGTACAGTTGCAGGGTGTCATCTTTCACCACATCAATTCAACTAAAGAATTGACCTATCCTAACATTTAATTGAGTCCAAGTCATTTTTTCAAATCCTATCCTAACATTTAATTGAGTCCAAGTCATTTTTTCAAATTCAGCTACCTATTTTTTTATTTATTGAACTACCCAGTCTTTATTTATCTCTTGTCCACCTCTATAGAATTATTCCAAACATCATTCCTGTGACGCCATCCAAACCCGGGGTCTAGATTTTGGATGTCACCAACCAATCAACAATAAAATATAATAAAATAATAAATCAGAGGCGCACTGATCCCGCCAACAACTAAGGATCGCTAACAGGTTATAGTATGAAATTAAGCAGCTGAAACTAAAAGTAAATCCAACTACTTTTTTTACAAACTAGAAACTAAATCCAAAGCTCAAATCCAAAAGTTTAGACAGGTTTTAAGTCTAGATTTATTTTATTACACATTCTATCTATAACAAAACTGTAAATAACTAAATACCTGAGAAGCCCGAGAAGCGAGCCACCCTACACCTGAGGCTCTCTATACCTGCTAGAGCTACCGTTGTGAATTATACTGAATATCTGGCAGAATTTAATAAAAAGCAAGAGTGAGCCAAAGAAATGCTCAGCAAGTATAGGAACAATTGAAATTAAATCAAGATATGAGATCTGTATAGAGAACGGAATATAAAACAGTTTATTATAAAAACTGAACAGTAAAATAAATCGCAGTTTATCTCAAACTGAAACAATGCAGTATATCATCAAAATGAATCAACTGCTCAAAATCAATATATAATAGCCACACATGCAATATGGATTGGATAACACATATAAATACTATTGCTCCCTGATCAGTCTAAAAGCAATAGGACCTCTTTATACCCTACTGGTACATTTCTATACCCGTATTTATAATAAGGATTCTCAAAATATAGGTACCAAATTAGGTAAGTAATGTTAGCCTATAGGAAGATGGATTGGTTACCATATTCTCCTCAATAAATGATGGGCTATTATTTCAGAGCCTCTTACGCTAGAATTCCAATCCAATAGAGCAACCTCAAATAAAATAAGGTATGCTTAGTTTCAACTACAGACCATATCCTCGTTATTTATACAATAATTCGCTGGATATGATGAGTTTATTATAATCAACTTCCAATATTCACAGTACGAATAACAAGTATCTCTGATGCACAGAATAAAACAGGAATCATAAATAGTTCCGAACAATGACTATTTATCCTGACATGAATAATCAAAAACAGTAAAATAAAAGTGTTTAGGATGATCAAGGAGAAAATACTTGCATTAACAAGCAACTCTGTTGTGCAATAAAACAGAGTACGAATAACAAGTAACTCTGATGCACAGAATAAAACATGAATAATAAATAGTTCTGAACAATAACTATTTATCATGATAAGAATAAATGAAAATAGTAAAACAAAAGTGTTTAAGAGGATCAAAGAAGAAATACTTGCCTCGTACAGTAGCTGTCCTAAAGCTGGAATGGGACGACTACACTGACCGTCTAGCTACTATCTCGCTCGTATATACAAATAAAATATTCTAATTTAGATTCTAGTGTCTACCCATGCGTTCTATCAATAACGAACATCAAATAATAATTATTAAATAAGTAGTATCAATTAGAAAGCAAATAAGCATGTAAGTCACGTAGCAGATAGGACTCAACAAGGAAAAAACATTCAAATAATTAATAGTAGATTCTAAAATATTATTTGAGTCGAAGTGGATCATCATTATCCACTCCAGATAATTATTGAATCCATAAATATTTTATAAAATATTAATTCGGATTTATAAGTAAATAAGGGTATTGAAACTATTTTTAGAATTTCCGGAATATTTTTAGGGTCTCAAACAAATTTGTTTTATTTAAAACGGGTAAAGGGATTATTAAATAATTAAAAATAAATAAATAAATAAAATTATTTTTATTTATCAAAATAATTGAATCTAATTATTTTTAATTATATTTAAATAATATTTAATTAATTAAATTAATCGATTAACATAAATTAATTAATCAATTTAAATTAATTTAATTATTATCTAAATATATTAAAATAATTAAATAAAATTAATTTTGAATTAAAAATAATTTATTCTAAATTTTTAAAACAATGTAATACTCCATCTCTGCTATGTCAATACAAAATCATCCAGGCCTATCATACAAATGTTCCTAACATGGATTCATGGAAACAAAAGAACTAAACTAAGATAACTGTGCACCATACAATTTTAGAATTTCCGGAGTATTTTTGGGGTCTCAAACAAATTTGTTTTATTTAAAATGGGTAAAGGGATTATTAAATAATTATAAATAAATAAATAAAATTATTTTTATTTATCAAAATAATTAAATCTAATTATTTTTAATTATATTTAAATAATATTTAATTAATTAAATTAATTGATTAACATAAATTAATTAATAAATTTAAATTAATTAAATTATTATTTAAATATATTAAAATAATTAAATAAAATTAATTTCGAATTAAAAATAATTTATTCTAAATTTTTAAAATAATGTAATACTCCATCTCTGCTATGTCAATACAAAATCATCCGGGCCTGTCATACAAATGTTCCTAACATGGATTCATGGAAACAAAAGAACTAAACTAAGATAACTGTGCACCATACAATTTCATAATAGTATCGAAGTAGAAACTATAAACTCGAAACTAAAATTACAAAAATACAACAAACTAAATTTATTTATAGGATGGGTAGTAATTGTTGATCTACCAAAATCTAAAGACAATTATATTCGATTATATATTAAAAAAACCTGATATAACATACAAAAGAAACGTGAAATTTAAACATTAAAATCACTGAAACATAATCAACATTAATAAATTATACCATAAGAATGATAATCACCTACAAAGGTCAAAGAATCATGGCTGAATATTAACATAAACCACTAAATCTAAGTGATAAAAAAAATTAAGGACAGTAAAGAACAAAACAATAGGGCTGTTTGGCTGACACTTAAATTATGAAAATAAGGGTTTATTTTTAGAACAAGTTGGTATGTATGTACTTTAACTTAAAATAAGTAACTTATTTTAAGTTTAAGGAACCACAAACGCCCACAATGTGTAAAACAAGTTATTCATCACACTTTACTTATTATATTACACAAAAGAATAATAATATATAATTAAATATACACACACGGGACATAAAAACATGGAGAGATCTAGGACTAATTAAATACAAACAAACACAAAGCCCGAAGCCATTTCCCGATCAAGTCGGAAATGTTTGACATCCCGGTAATCAAAAACAACACAGACCTCTACAAAACTAGTACTTACATGAAGTCAAGCTCCAGTACCACTCAACCATGATCAATCAGACACCAAACAGCGACGCAGACAACACCCACACCCACATTCCTCAATGAGCTGCTAGACTTTACAAGCGTACATACACAACGATAAAACCTTAAATCAACCAACCCAGGCCACCAGGAGTCAGAAACGATGGTTGCAGGCCAATTTCCGGCCAAGTCGGAATGTCAGTAAGGCCACTCGAATCGCAGTCAACTCAACCCAAAATGAAGGTAAAACTAAGCTACGGACCATACAAGTTCAGGTACATAAGTTATGCATACAACCAAACCAAGGACCGACCGGAAAATTAAAGGTTATGGCCGAAGCTTCAAAAATCCGGCGACTCCAAACTCAACACAAACAGACATACAAGTTATACGCACATGTTGTGGGCATCATAAACAAGCTACCCATGACAAGAGAATTAAGAACCGAGCTATAAAACACAAAATCCGGTCAACTCGAATCATACACAGAAAATCATAAAAATATTAGCTACAGATTCCTTGTCTCATGGTCTATACATACATGGTCTCAAATCATACCAATAACCAACACACATCAACTTGGGAAAACAAAAAAAAATAAAGTTGTTAACACCAAATCGTGAAACAAGAACTTTTCTATGAAATTAAAAGTATAAATAAGTAGTACAGATCATAAGCATCATTTTGGTTATTCTTACTCAAATAAAAGAGATTGTAATCATCTTTGATTAATCGAAAATTACCAACAACCCTAGTCGAGAGCTTCTTCCCCAAATTGTCAAGTCGTGACAATTACTTTTTAATAAAATTTCTATAAGTAAAAACTATTTCTATATTTGAAATATTTTGGTGCTCTAATTTGATTAAAAGATAAATTACTCAATAATTAAATAAGAGGCCCAAAAATAATATTTATGGGATAAAATATAAAAATAAATATTTTCAAAATAATACAATATATATGTCAAAATTCCCCAAAAATTATGAATGTTTCAAAAACAATAAAATAAAGCAATTTTGAGGATTTTATCATTTCCATAAAGATAAAGGTACCAAAAATAAGGTCTCTAGTTTTCTACAGAGGTTGGGTCCGATAATGATATTCGAAATAATTTGATTTTAACGATAAAAATTACACTAACATAGAATGAAATATTTTAGGCTACGCATTAGTCACATAACACATATCCGATAATTTTCCTATATAAAAAAAATCCTACACAAATAAATGCATAAAATAAAATAAAATAATTAAAAAAATATCTGACAGACCAAAAATTATATTAAAAGCATATTTAAATATTATAAAATATACGAAATTTTCCCGGACGTTACAATTCATCTCCAAAAACATAATCCACATTTTTTCTCTCTCTAAACGAAACATATTTTGTTCGTGGTAATATGGAGCCAATTGAGGAGGTACAGTAATGGGTTCCCTTTGTTATCTCAATTCCACTTATTCAGTGAACATTTCCATGTTAGATGAGGAGGACAAATTGAAGTTGGCATGCAATACTACGGAGGTGAAAACTTTCAATATTGGAGTTTAGTGAAAAGAGTAAGTTGAACTTTCCGCATAAAGCTGCACAAAAGGACTACAATCGTCATGATTTAGTAACCGTTTTGATAATGTCGGGAAATCTCTACGTTGAAACCTTCCAAGCAAATAATAGAATGGTTTATGTACTGGGAAATCAAGAAACCAAGAGTTATAAATTTTTTTAAGGACTTACAATGAAGATAATAAATTATATCTGAATCGATTAAATGATTACGATGCGTTCAAAAAAGCACAAATATATTTATAATATTTTTAAATTAGGAGATATTAGTGTATGATAATTTAATGTGATTTTTTTAAAACTAAAATGTACTTGTATAAGTTTATTAAAATAGACAAAAGAAAATGTAAGATTATCTTACTTATCATACGTAAGATATTAAAATAAAATAATACCGTATCATTCATACCGTTGCTTTAATTTTATAATAATAAAATATGTAAATAAATATTTTATTACAATGAAAATAATCAATATTTTCATGTTTAAAATACCGATATAAGGTGTTCATTGATATTGTACTAATGTAATATTTTTGTTTTAATTTTGATTTGGAATGCTTTTTATTATCGATGTGCACTGCAAAATATTACTATTAAATATAATAATATTTAATTTGATGTGATATCAATATGTTGGTTATGACATAGTTGTTCTATTAATTTAATTGTTTAAATGAAATATTGTTCTATTAATTTCATATAATAGTTAATGATTGTACTTTATATACTGATTTATGTACTTGAATTATGTATATTTTATTGTTGACCTTTTTTGTTTTTACTTATTAAAGATTGTCATGCCAAAAGCAGTTGGATCAACTCGCATAATCTCCCGTTTCTTTCAGATATATATGATATATATTTCTATAAACATGTATTGAAGTTGTGATATTGGTTCAAATTTACATTCTTAACTGAATTGTTGGACTAGTAATGATTGTTCTTTCTACGAGTCTGACAACCAGATAAGATCGACAAAAGACATCAGCTATAAGGAACCAAATGCACGTATGTGTAATGCAATGCAATGTAAGTATCAATTTTCGAAAACAGTCTTTAATAACTGTGTTCTGTTTTTTCTATTGTGCAGCTATTGTTGGGCAGGTAAATTTGGCTACAATCAGAATCCAGTCCGTTTTCTATGTCATGGAATTTGGATGGGATTCATCGATGAAGAAGATCTGGTCAGTCTGATTAATAGAAATCTATCAGATAATGACTTTGCTATGGCTAGAAAAGTATCTTCCAAAAAAAATTCCTAAATATTTAAACTGTTGAACTCAGTTCCCATATGAACTTTTTGTTTTTCATCAACTCATATAGTATATGTGATCTTGTATTATTCTTACCTTAGTTTGTATTTGTAGAGTTTCATAATCAATCAAATAAGTTTTATACCGTTTTAGTTATAAATACCGGTACAAGTGCTAAAATGTATTTAACCCGTACTTTGAGAGCCAAATCAAAAAAGTTGAAATTGTAAGGCTCGATGGGTACATTAGCATATATTTTACGGGCTAAAAGGTCATTAAGCCAAGAAATATACACGTGACAAGAAATATAAAATAAAGAATAAAGAATCATATGAACAAGATTTAGTATAAACATATTACACATTAACCAAGACACAAAAGAAGAATTGAATACGTGCATGATCTATAAACAAGAATAACAAAATTTATATATACATGATTTCAAATTACTGAATCAAGAAAAAATATTACAATAAGTTAAAAAAGAACCAATAAAGGAATGTAAGTGAAGAACAACTAAGAAAGCAATATAAATACAAAGTTAGTAAGGGTAAACTTATTAAACTACTAAAAACCAAGAAAAGTTGAAAAAGAAAGGCACATTTCTATTTCTAATGAAATGCACTTGTCAAGAACCTTTAAGATAACCGATGCATTGGAGAAGGTAAGATAAGCAAAACCCCTCTCGCCATTAAAGAATAACTTATGATTGGTATCAAACTTGGAAAAATAATCACTAACGTTATTCTTACTCATACTAGCCGTGAGAGTATCCCCAAGAAAACTTGATTATTATGCGACATTTTTTATTGCCGATGTTGTGTTATTGCAATTCCAAAACCTAACATGCTCATGGAATATATTAAGTCTGCATGGTTATTAATATAAGCCAAAATGTATGATAAAGAAACTGTAATATACTGAAAAGTTCTACTGACTATTGTAACTAAAAGTCGTGCTTATTAGAAACGTGATGAGTATAACAACACATATAAATATAAACTGTGTGGTGTAAACTCCAAATAAATAAAAAAGTTCATTAAAATAGTGATTATTGGTCCCTATATAAGATTAGAGAAGAGGGTTGGATAAAATCTTAAAATTTTCTCGCGGATTATTATTATTTAAATAATATTTTAATTATCAAGAATAATTAAAATTATTTAAACAAGATTCAAGTTAAATACATATATTAAACTTGAAAGAGTGTTATAATATTCCGAATAATATTTCTTAATTCCTTAGAATAAATTTGACATGAACTATTCTATTAAGGAATTAAGAATTCAAATCAACACAGAAAGTCTGTGAATATAACTTTGCAGACAAATTATTGAATTTGAATGTTTTCAACAACTTTGAAAAATGAAACTCTTGGCCTCATATTTATAGAGGTTTAAGCTAGTAAGACTTTCTTAACAAAACTTCTAAAATACAATTAATTATGCTTCAGATTTTTGATAAATCAGTGGAAAAGACTTTTATAACTCGGTAAGACTTCTTCAGAATTCGGTAAGACTTTTTTCAAGGTTTCAGCAAGACCTTTTTCACTTCAAAATTCGGTAAGACTTTTTCCCACTTGCATGAACAAGACCTTTTGAAGTGTTAAATTCGGTAAGACCTTTGAAGTTGGTTCTCGGTAAGACTTTTTGAATAAGCTCTCGGTAAGACTTTTGATTATTGCTCGGTAAGACTTTTCATTTAATTTGAAAATCAGGGGACTATTTCATCTTATTATGGATAGGCTCCGTAGAAATGCTTTTAGACCCACACAACTTATAATCTTTGATTAATAAATAATTAATTTAATTCAAAAATTTTAAAAATAAATATCTAATATTATTTAGATATTTATAAATATAATTTACTAAATAATTAAATTATTTATTAATAAAAATAAATCCTTACGCTCTAAGCTGTGGTCTTCTGAACGTGTGGAACCGAACTCCTTTTGACTTGGAAATGATAAATCAATTCCAACTGAGGTTTTACTTTTAAGAATATATGACTCTGCATTTCTTCCGTGTCATTTTTTCTCCGTCTTATCTTCAAGTCAATATCGTCAGGCCTATTTAGTTGTATCCAGTCAAATATTCAATCTTGGATTCTGACTCTTGTACACTGCATTCCAAATAAACCTGTATCCCTTTGACCTTCCATCTTCAGTTTTCTTCATTCTAAAATAATTCTAAAATAATTAATCATTTAATTAATTTAAGAAATAAATTAATTCTAAGTGAATTAATTTACTAATTAAATTAACTAATTAATTAAATTAATTAATAGAGAATTAAATTAAAGTCTTGACCGTAAGACCATTGTTAATGTAGATCAAACTCTTCCGTTCTTCAACAATAATTTTTCTAACCACTTGAACTTCTTGATGACGAATATTCACTGACATTGTTCACACCCTGTGCACTGGACTGGTTCACGGATGACTAACTACAATGTTGATTCTCATTTCTGCTGTAGTGCTCTTTATATCTTGTCTTGTCTTGTCCTGTCTTGTCTTCTTCTGTTTTTCCTCTACAATTTCTTCTTATGGAATCTTTCTGTAGTAGACACTTAAAACCTTCTGTATCTTCTGAATTCCTTGAGATACTGCTCTTTTATTTTACACTGACGCTTGAACATATGAACATCTTCCAGTGTTGAGTAGCAATCTTGTAAGAATTCTTCTGATATTCTGATTCTTCGTGTCTAGTTGACATTTTTCGACTTGATTCATGTTATCATATTTATTATTTATTTCTCTTTCTGATCTGAGTTGAGTTGTCATCTAATAATTACAAATAGGCCTTATCATATGCCTTTCAGAGATAAATAAAAGTAAAATTATCTTACTTATCATAGGTAAGTCAATTAAATAAAACAATATTGTTTCATTCATAACTAAAAAAAACTTAAAACTATCACAAAAATACATGTTTTTGGACGCACATTATCACTTAACAAAACTGTAGTTCTCCGCTACATCGACAACCTTTCTTATTTTTCTTTTTCATTAACTTCTATGACTTATAATACAAATTTTATTACAAATTTTCCTAAAAAATTGTTGTTTGCAACATTTATTCAACCTCCAAAGTAAAATATCTTTTCGATGAAATCAATGGAAATTCTAGGCTTCAACTTCTTCAATTTTTTTGATCCTATTGTTCTGAATTGTTGGATGAAAATTATCTGATTAAACCACAGAACTTTACAAAACATAGCATTCAAGAATTGCATTACATGCTCATTATACAGCTATTGAGGGTTTATTTAAATCTCCCTATTTTTTTCATCATTGAGGTGTTCATTCAGAGAAACACAATCAATATATAACTCAAAAACTATATGATGAAGAGACTAATGTGGGAAAAAATGGGAATAACCAAATTATTCTATGAAGAAATTATCTTTTTGGCACGAAATCATTTTTTGAAATACATTTTTCACTGTAAATTATTTATTTTTGATATAATTATAATTGATGACTCCATTTTAATAATTATTATTAATATTGACCTTTTCTTCAATTTATATATTTAATCATATTTATTCATTTTATCATATATAAATTAAATACATTCACATACTATTAAAATAATAAACGGTGACATATTCAATTTTGCCTTTGTCCTTCAAGTATATAGATGTTAAAAACACGTGACTACAAAATATTGTTAATAAATTTTAATGATATTCCTGTAATAATTTAGTTAAAAACATTTTCTATAGAAATATTAAGTGAAATATAGAAAAGATTAAGTGAAATATACTGTTAAGAAAGTAATATGTTTTTTTACAAAATTTACTAGGACGACATGTTTAATAAATATATATATATATATATGTTAATGACAATAAATTTTTCTTAAACTTAATGTCTAGTACTTAAAATAAAATTTACTTGTATAAGTTCATTAAAATAGAGAAAAAAGAAGGTAAAATTATCTTAATTATCATGTGTAAAGTAAAATAAATAAAACAATACCATTTCATTCATAATTAAGAAAAACTGAAAATTATCATAAAAATACATGTATATGCATATATTCTCTTTGTTAACTGGTTACCCCATCTTTCGCAAAACTCATACACCTCATTCATACCATTGTTTTAATTTTGTGATAATAGAATCTGTAAATATTTATTACAGCGAGGATAATTAAAATTTTTATGTCTAAAATACCGATATATGATGTTCATTGGGATTGTACTGATATAATGTTTTCGTTTTGATTTTGGTTTAGAACTATGTCTTAGTTTGATTCTCAAAACACAAATGAGATACGTAAGTATCTTGCGAAGACCGATTAAGTCAAGAAACGCAAGTGCAACCATTAATACTCAAAACTCACAAACCCTAATAATAAATACGACCTAGTTTTTGATCCATAACAATAATTTAAAATCCTGATTGAATACCCCTAATTTTTATTGGATACTTTTAAATCTAAATTGAATACCTCCAGATTTTTAAAATCTAAAAAAATATCGCAGAATCATGATTGAATACTCCCCTAAATATATTATAGAAAAGTTTGCGAGTTATATATCATGTGAGTGAGAAAATTGTAGATAATGTAAACAGTTTCTCACATAACTAACAAACTAATCTTTAACAAAATTAACTTTGCATTTTCTTAGTACTTGTAATAATTATAAAATATTTTATGATTGAAGAAGAAGTTGGAAACTTATTTTTCAATAAGTGTGTAACATAAAATTACTGAAATATTAATCTTAGAAATAATTGTTTATTGATTGCATTTTTTATATACTATAATTTCATAATTATATTTACTATTAGCATAATATTAAAAAAATTATAATATTATGTTAACTTCCTTCTACAGTACTCATTCAATCAATAATAAAAATATACTTAATTTAATTTCGAGTTTTTTTACAAAAGTAAATTATGAATCTCATAAAATTGCAAAAAAATGTGATTGTCTATAATTTATTAAGGGGACATTTGGATTGTGGATGAGAATGATAATAAAGGATAGGGCTGAGCATAAAAACCGAAACGAAACCGGACCGAAAATGATAAAAACCGAATCGATAAAAACTGAGCCGAATTAAAATCGAAAAACCATACCGTAACGAGGGTTCAGTTTCAGTTTTGAAGATAAACTGAACTGAAAAAAACTGAACCGAACCGATATTATAATATATTAATTAATATTAATATATATATTATATATAAATTTTTAAAATTAAAATTTATTATATATATAGTAACAATTAATCAGTAAACTTTGGGCCAGTGGCATAGTGATATATTTAGTTTCTTACCTTCTTGGGCCTATGCAGTAAATACTAAAACCATTAGGGCTAAACTAGGCTACAAACAAAGACTCCGAGACAATACTAATTAGTCAATTATCACTACGCTCAAATTTTAGATCTAGGTTACCGTTAAACTCACGACCTCGTGTTGTTGGAGTCTGTATAATTAAGCGATACAAATTATAAAGGAATCAATCAATAATGTCTGAGTCTGACAAACAAACTCCTCAACAAGAAGCAGCATCCGAAGAAGCAGCACCCAAAGTGGTATGATATTACAATTCTGTATATTATTATTTTTCTATATTGATTATAATCTTATGTATTGATCTGTTTGGTTGATACTGGATATTTTACTTTATTAGGTTGTTAACATTTAACAATTATCTTATGTTAGAACTATTAGTTGCATTTAACATTCTCTACTGTTGTTGGCTAGTCTATTGCTTCTTCCTCTATTTACTTCAATTTTTATTTGCTTGTCTCCTATTATGATTAATTAGTATCCTTCGATTTTTAATTGTGGACACATACTTTTTATTTTTTAGATACATGTTAACTTGGAAGATGATGAAGTGAAATGTTATGATAAGCAGGAGGAAAAATGTGATAATAAGGGTAAAAAGAGCTCAAAGGCATGAGATTTCTTTGAAATAATAAAAGGTTATCCAAAAGGTTTCGAGAAAGCTAAATGCAGTTTATGTAATGTGGTAATTGCATGCAATACTTCACGAAATGGCACATCTGCTATGATGAATCATTTGAGAATGGTTTGTCCTAAATCACCGTTGCGTAACAATCTTGACAAGATGTAGAAGACATTGCAGTTTGAGACGTTGCAATTTGAGATATTATCCTTAGTTTGGAATTTGCACATTCTATGCTTTACTCTCTTTTTAACTGTTTAGTGTTCCAGACTTCCAGTTGTATATTTATCTACCTATTTGCATTACATTTTGACTTGGGACTGTGGGCCTGAGTTTTTGGAATGTTAAGGAGCTTGCAGAAAGTTTTCTTTTGTAATAGCTCTCTCTATATATTCTAATTTTCATTAACTTAACCACACATCTGTTTTAATCATAAATCTTTCTTATTTGAATGAAAGAGGCCTCTAAAATCCTTATGTGGTTAATAATTAGGTGACAATTAGATTCAAGGGGGCTAAATAGGTATGCAATTTAGTTATGTAAGTTACAAACTTATAAATTGTAAAAGTGGATGGTTCTTTATTATTCTGGAGTTGTGCTGGTAAATTGGTAATGCATGAGCTCTAGTAATTTTCAATAATTCTTTGTTATGCCTTTGACTCTCTCTAACCTTGATAGAAAGCAAACTAACTTTAGTCTTATTTCATGATCAAATGGCATGACACTACTACATGGGATTTGGCAGGCTATGATATTTTAATTTTTTTTAGTTTTTCGATTTTGCAACCAAAACCGAACCAATAGTAACCGAACTGAGATTTTTGAAACTGAAACTGAATCACCGGTTGGGTTACGGTTGCGGTTTTTAATTTTTAAAATCGAAGATTTATGGTTCCGGTTTTATCTAAAAACCGAGTCGAACTGAACCGTGCTCACCCCTAATAGACGAATGAGAGTAAATGAAAATGAGAACGATATAAAATTTCTAAAGAGTAGGGAGTGCTTCATTTAACCATCTAAAAAGAATGAGTTCTCAATACATATAATTAAATTAGTAATTTAAATAACAATACATGAGATTGAGATTTAACTGGACTCATTAACCATAAACCAAACGCCTCTTAAAAGTTACATTCAAATATTTTTTTTTTTGCGATTGATGAATGCAAACATCAAAACTACATTTGATTCACAAGAGAATCTTTTCCTGAATTGTTTACCTTATCCCTTTTGTTCGATCTGTTTGAATAATATTGAAACTATTGAGCATATACTTTTTAAGTGCTAATGAACTCGTCCAATTTAGTTTTCTTGTATTTTGGCGCTTAATTCTCCTTCTACATATACTGTAATATAATGGTTATTATCTCTAATTTCGAAGTTGGATTTCAGAAGAGATCACATTTATTTTCTTTCAAATTTACTTTCGTCAACTGGTCCATTTGGTTAGAGAGGAATAAATCTATCTTCAATAATGTTCTGCTATGTTCTTTTTACTAGTTCATATGCTCAATTAGAATATTTATCGTATTATAATTTTCTTGTCCACTGTCTCGTAACTCTGCTAACAATTATTCACTATAATAGAATCCCCCTCTCCGTATAAATTTGGTAAAGTTTGTTAAACAGAATGAGTGTTGCAGAAGGGGGGGTTGAATGCAACTTGATAAATTATCATTAATCTTGCTAACAACAAACAAGAAGTAATAATATCAAGTAAAAAATACAGACAACGATAAGAAAACAATTGAAGACAACTGTTTAACTTTAAAAAATAATTTTATTAATTTTTATTTTGCTACAACTGATTGGAATGAATATTCCATCTACAAATAAATAAGAATAATAGAATTACTAATGTTTCTTGCTTGAGAGATAACCCAGCTCAGTTGCATTTTTTTAAAATGCTTGTCGGATATGTGTATTTATACTAAAACACATATCTCACTTACAGGTGCACTTTTCTTTTGTCCTAGAATAAAGCTTGAAATATAAACTTTGGTTTTCTTGTTCAACTTTGTCTTCATTCCAATTGTAGATAAAGTTGTTCTTAGATATACAGATATCATTGACTCCTTGAGCACGCTTTATCTTTTTGTTTGTCTTCTCCCAAGTTGCAGTAGTAGACTTGACAGACTAGATATTAATGTCTAAATCATTCCTTGTGGTATCACTATCTAATCTGCTACTTGGAACAGACTGTCAGCTTCACTAAAAGTATACTGTCAACTTTTAGATCCACCATGGTGACAGTATCTTTGGCTCCGCATATGTTGTTGTCAAGTCTTGATAGATCCTTGAAACTTACTGTCTCCAAAGCTGCTGTCAACTATCCCTGCCAAGTGTGCTGTCAGTGAAACTTTCTATCTGTGAATCTTCATTCTCTGTCAAGTTTACTATCATTGGAATAGTTGCTGTCGTCTGTCTCAATTGTGCTGTTACTTGAATATGCTATCGTAGGCTTCAGTTGTAGAATGTTACTATCAAAGTCTTGATCCAAAAGGTGTTGTCACTCGAACATGCTGTCATAGGCTCCAGAATTTAGAATGTTACTGTCAGAAATTTGATCTATGCTGTGCATGAACACTTTGTGAACTTCTACCTCATTGATCATTTATTCTATTTACATATGACAGTAACTGTTGATACTTACTGTCACCTATTTGACTATTTGAGCATCTTTATTACAAGTGACATTTTAAACACACTGTCAAACTATATATGACAGTATATTTTTACTTAGTTAATTATTAATTAATCTAAGTAAATATTAGTTGATTACATTGATAGAACCACAATCCCTAACAGGGTCCTATTGACAGTATCATTGTCCTCATCAGCTAATTCTTGCTTAAGAATTGATGATTCCTCATCAAATTTAAACTCACCCTTTTTGAATAGGGGATTCTTAACACTTTTCAATATAGAGGGTCTGACAGTAGGTTTTTCAGAACTAGAGTCTTCCTCGACAACATGTTTCTTACCAATTTTCTTTTCATAGTTAAATCCTATACCTATCTTTTGATTTTCAGTATTATCAACATGGTATGATTTTAATAATGAAGAAGAATTCTTGTAAGCCTTGATTTTAAGTTCATTTTCAGAAATATGTTTTCTAAGAAATTCCTCAATCTGGGAAACACATAATAACTTGTTCTTGAGAATTTCATTCTCATGTTGTAGGGACTCAAAAGCAACCTACTTAAGTTCTAGTTCTTTATTTTTTCATTTCAACAGTTCATTAGCACTAGTTAACTTAGCATTTTCTTCATTAGCAGCTAGCATGCTTGTATGAATGTTAAAAATTTCATAACTTAAACTTTCAACAATTTTCTTATACTGAGATGTAGTTATATCTATAATAGTAAGAATGAGTACCTGACTGTATGAAGTAGGTGAGTCTTCTTCTGACTTTGCCATGAGAGCAAGATTTCCATACTCTTCTTCATCTTCATCATCAGATTCTTCCCAGCACTTGCCTTCAGCCACAAATGCCCTTCATTGTTGCTTTTTGAGCAAAGCCTCATACTTTGCTTTGAGTTCCTCATAGACATTGTCATTTCTTCTCATTTTCTTTGGCTTTTTACATTCTGTTAAAAAATGTCCCATCTCATTACAGTTGTAACATCTTATTTTAGATCTGTCCACCATACATGTCTTGTATCCACCTTTGCCACTTTCTCTAGGTTTTGAAGTGTTTCCTTTGTTGAAGCTTGGGCTTTGTCCTTTGGGCTTAAAAGTCCTATTCTTCTTGAATCTCAGGTTAGAGAACTTCCAAGGTGTAGAACTCATCTTCATCACCACATTTGAGTTAAAGAGTAACACTTTCATCTTCATTAATAACCTCTTCAATCTTGATTTGTTGTTGATGTTGAGATTCCTGTAGTTGTAGCATATTTGGATCTTGAGCCACTAAAGCATTTGAGGTGTTAACCATCTTTCCTCTTTGGCCTATTTGAATAACAATTTTCTATAACAGCTCTAGCTCATAAGTTTTGAGAATGCCATACAAGGTTTCAAGAGAAACTTTAGACATGTCTCTCCGTTCTCTTATGGCAGTGACCTTGTGTTCCAAGTGGTTAGGAAGTGTTAACATAAATTTCATGTTAACTTCCTTCTTATCATAGAATTTACCATGCAGCTGCAGGCCATTGATTAACCTGTTAAATATCTCAAACATCTCTGTTAACCCTTCACTTGGTTTGGCCATGAAGGCCTCATACTAAGACACCAATATTTGTCTTTGATTATCATTCACCTCCTCTGTTCCTTCACACAGAATCTCAATGGTTTTCCATATTTGTTTTGCACTAGTACAGTTGACAATATTATTGTACATAACATTGTCAAGAGCCTCAATGATTATAAACTGCAAAAAAATCATCCAGAGAAACTTTTTCCTTTTCTGTATCATTGTACTCAGAAACCTTTTTAGGAACCCAGTGGGCAGGTATTGTCTCACCCTCCACTGTGGTTTCAAGTACATATGATTGAGGAATAAAATGACCATTTTCCAAAATTCTAGGGTAAAGTGGGTTGACTGTCTTTATGAACAACATCATTTTTCTTTTCCAAAGGTTGTGGTGTTCTTTATCAATGATGGGTATTTTTATGTTGCTTACTTTCTGTGCATTCATATTTAGATCTTTTTAGGTTATGTATATCTAACCTGCAACTCTGATACCAATTGTTAAACAGTATGAGTGTTGTAGAAAGGGGGGGGGGGTGAATGCGACTTGATAAATTATCACTAATCTTGCTAACAACAAACAAGAAATAATAGTATCAAGTAAGAAATGCAGACAACGATAAGCAAACAATTGAAGACATGTGTTTAACTTCAAAAAATAATTTTATTAATTTTTGTTTTGCTACAACTGACTAGAATGAGTATTCCAGCTACAAAGAAACAAGAACAATAGAATTGTTAATGTTTCTTACTTGAGAAAAAACCTTGCTCGGTTGCATTTTTTTAAAATGTTTGTGGGATATGTGTATTTATATTAAAACACATATCTCACTTACAAGTGCACTTTTCTTTTGTCCTAGAATAAAACTTGAAATATAAACTTTGCTTTTCTTATTCAACCTTGTCTTCATTTCATTTGTAGATAAAGTTGTTCTCAGATGTACAGATATCCTTGACTCCTTGAGCACTCTTTATCTTTTTACTTGTTTTCTCCTAAATTGCAGTAGTAGACTTGACATACTAGATAGTAATGTCTAAATCATTCCTTGTGCTATCACTATCTAATCTGCTACCTGGAACAGACTGTCAGCTTCACTAAAAGTATACTGTCAACTTCTAACTCCACTATGGTGACAGTATCTTTGGCTCCGCATATGTTGCTGTCAAGTCTTGATAGATCCTTGAAACTTACTGTCTCCAAAGCTGCTGTCAACTATCGCCGCCAAATGTGTTGTCAGTGAAACTTACTATTTTATAACAGTATATTTAAATGTGTTTGCTGTCGTATGTTTCAGTTGTAGAATGTTACTATCAAAGTCTTGATCCATGCTGTGCCTGAACACTTTGTGAACTTATATTTCATGAATCATGTTATTGAATTTATACAAGACAGTAAGTATTGAGACTTACTGTCACCTACTTGACTTTTAAATATACTGTTATAAGTGACAACAAAATATACTATCAATATACATATAACAGTACATTTTACTTAATTTCTTATAAAATAAAACTAAGTAATTTTAATTGATTACACCACAATCCCTAACAAAGTTTAATTGTGGTGCTTTTAGTCGAAACATTGCAGCTATTAGTGTTATTGGCAGACAGTCTGATGAAAAACGGGTGGATGGTAGAGGTTTTTGTGTTGTCCAACTCTCCTCTTTCAATTCGAACTCTTTGCAATTCTTGAAGTTTATTTAATGTTAAGGCAACAACATATTTTTAATGCTATCACTGAATCAGACTACAAAATAGCTATTAATTTATGTTAAAGTGAGACCACATTGCCACGGGATTCGGTCATTATTAGAAGATATCAAATTAATAGTGTTTGATTTTAGCATAAATCTCTTTTTTATGCCTCTGAGCAGCGATCTCAGTAGTTGATGCTTTATGAGTGGGTTTTTCCAACTCTATCTTTGTAAAAAATAATAATTTAATTACTTATAAAATTGCATATAATTATTTTTAATATTCGCTACGTTAACAAATTCAACCTCAACTAATTTGAACATTATAATTCATTTAACTTAAGTCGATTTTATTTCAAATAAAAAACTTAAATCAACTTTAACAAAATAAAAAAAATTCAAATTTATATTTTTATTGCACAATGTTCCATATTATTAAAAAAAAATCAATAAAATCATATTTGTATTTGTTTTTATTTATTTATTATAATAATTATAATAATATTATAATGGGTGTCTATACACACAAACGCATATATATGTCCCCTTCGCCAGTCGCGAGTCCCTGTCTAAAACCCCAGTCAATCGCAAGCCTTCAACACCTGACCGTCCTTTCTCGTACTCTCTCAGTCTCTCTTTCAAAGGTATGTGTTTCTTGATTTTCTTGCTTTACTTTATGTTTCTTATCAATCCCTTTTGTTTTTTATCTTTATTTTGTACATTTTGTAACATGATTATCATTTTTGTTTGTTTAATCTTGTGGGGTTCTATAAATTATCATGCTCCTTTTGGTTGTGTGTGTTTGCTATGTGGTTTCATTTTATTTAGGCCATGGAGGTTTTTTTTGTATTTTTTATGAGGGTTTTGCTATTTTTTAATATAGGGTTGTTGATTATTTGGGAAAGGTGTAATGGGATCTCATGAAACCCCAGCTCTTGCTTTGAAGAAAAAAACCCTTACCCCGAAAGCTATTATACACCAAAAGTTTGGAGCCAATGCGGTGTACAAGGTTGAGGAGGTGCAGAAATCTGATGAAAATGGATGTCCAGGGCTAAACATAGTGCAGAAGGGTCCTTGCCTTTTTCGTTGTTCCTTGCAACTTCCGGAAGTTACTGTTGTTTCGGAGTTGTGTAAAAAGAAAAAGGATGCCGAGCAATCTGCTGCGGAGAAGGCTATTGAAAAGGTTGTTCTGTCTTTTGATCCCAAAAGATTCTTTTTTTTAATACGTGGCAATGTTATACTTTATTGGACAGAGCGCGCGTGGTTGTTGCTAATTAATGAACCCTCCTATTTATGTATTACTTGCAAGGTTAGAATAACAAATTTATGAGTAAAGTAACCACATTTATTATTGTTTAAGGTGTGATGTCGGACAGATGTAGAGAAAATAGATATATGAGAAAAAGATGAACTTGGGTGGATTAACAAAACCCACTGCCCCAAGGGTTTCCCAAACGCTTAAGGGACACAATCATTGATTGCCACCCATAAACAAGAGATTCAATATAAGATTTAATATTTTCATATAACCAAGTCTTCTTAATACTTGGGGATTACGTCACTTGTATGTGAATACAAATAGAAAACCACACTAATATGATCAAATGGACTAAGGCCCATTAACAATTCGGCTTATAATAAATAAACTACCTATTAAATGATCTACTATCCCCACATATAAAACATATAAACAATACATCACTAATTTCTCTGATAAATATATTCCGTTCCTCATCAAGGTGTCACTGGAAAGTGCGCTATAGTTCATGTTCATTGACAATCAATATCTGATACTTGCTGTTGGTTCTATCTGTTTCTGTCAGAGAAGGGTGTGTGTGGGGTACTTGTCACTATTTTTAGTGCTTTAACTAGGGTTTGTTGGAATTAAAGATACTAAGTTGTTTCTCGTGTCTCTGTACATGTAGTTTTCCTTTAAATTTCACCAAGGTTATCATACAAAAATTCCGGCAATTTTCTATAAAAGTAAAACGGTCAGAATACCGTGAAATATTTAAGTAAGGTTTCCATATGTATGGATAAACAAATTAGGTAAATCATCGAGATTGCGGTACTGTTTGGCTAACATTATAAGCAGCTTATAAGTTATAATTTACATACATTTTTCAGCTTATAATTTACATATCTTTTAAGCTTCTTCTAGCTTATTTAGTACGTTTCTGTATTTGTCAAAGTGGCGCAGATGACAGTGTAATGCATATAGCATGAGAACAAGGGGATTAAACTGTATATGATTATTATCCTTTACTACAATACCTACTATTGCAACTTGTTCTTTATTTATACTTTATGGTCATGAACTATGGGCATGCTTATCCGTGAAATTCCTGATATGAGATATACGCACAATGCTACAATGTTTGATGTTTCTTTTATCTTTACCCCACAATTATGCTCACAAATGAACTGATTTAATGATGCTTTATTTTGATGCATTTTATTTTCTTGTATTGCAGCTGTGTATTAATCCTACCTTGAGTATACCCACTGCACAAGAAGCAGAGGATGAATTGGTTGGCCGTCTCTCATATTTATTTTCAGATGCGGTATGTATATTTTTCACAAGAAATTTAAGATTTGGAGTATTAAGGATAATATTAGTATAACTGAACAACTTATCAGATTTATGCTATTTAAGCTATTTTCATGGACATTAAAAAAATGAGATATTTTTATAGTTGGTTGCATATTTTAAGGGACACAGATGATCACAACATTAAGGTTTTACCTGCGTGATTGTTAAACTATGCCAAATTACTGGTTTGTTTGTAATTGCAGCTCTTGTTATGGCCTTTACAAATGTGCATTTTAGTATAATCTGACGCCTAGGTAGTATGTGTGAAGATCATTGTAGTTTTTCGTCATAAAAGATCAAGAAGGTTTTTAAGAGATCATAGGATTGCATAGTCGAAGAAGCAGCATGCAATTTCTTCTTTGATGAACTTGAATAGCACATATGTGACTTGCAATTAGTCCTTATAGTTGCGTAGTGCCATGTCTCGTATTCTTGTTATTTGTAAAAAGGTGTGGTTTAGATTTGATTACTGTTGGTGGCAAGTTTTGGTGAGTAAAGTCTGTGCTGATGTGCTCCAACAATTATCTGAGTTTATCACTGTGGACCAATCAAGTTTTGTCATTAGGGTTTTCTTTAATTGTGAGGCTTTTGTTTTATTTAATTCAAAAATTTGAGAAAGGCTGATATTATACGGAAAGCCTGGATACCATCTTTAAAATGAAAGGACTTTTTATTGTTTTTTTTTTTGGGTACAATTTGGTCTTACATTATGTGGTCAAGTTTTTTTCACCTTTAATCTTGTTTATCATGCAGCATAATATCATCTATTTCCTAGTTAGAAAGCTCTCTGACACGTTTTACTTGAATGTGTCTGATGAAGTTCTATACGACTGTTCATCCGTTGAGTGGTCACTTCAGGGCGGCCTTGCTGAGGAAGGATCATCTATATAGTTATGTTCCTGTTTCTGTGATATCCTTATTTGATTCAAAGCTTATAAATTTATGCAAATGTATAAACCCGGAAGTTGAGTCGAATCCATGGTTGGCGGTGCCACTAATTCTGAAGGCTGCTGCTGGAGTACCTTTGTTGATTTCTGAAAATCATCTTTCGATGCGAAGGCCAATTCCATATCCTCCTGAAGTTGTGCAGGCCATAGATAATCAATTATCTAACTTGCCAGAAAGCACTTGTATTAAAGCAGTACGTGTGCCATGCTCAATTGATAAGATTGTTGAACCCTTGCTTCTTAATGTTTCTATTAATGGGTATTATCTGGATGTTATTGCACAAGAGCTTGGTGTAACAGATGCCTGTAAAGTTCTGGTTTCCAGGTAATGATTATGTTTCTGCTACAATTTTGGCTTTCCTATTGTTTTCCAGTTTTGCAAATCTTGTATCTATCAGTGACCTAATTTATTGCCCTTTACAACCTTGACACTGTTATCATGCAATAATCTCATGGTATATAAACTGTAAAGAATAAAGATCATATATTCCTGAGGACAATTTTCTTTTGTTTCTATTTATAATGGGTAATACACTAATATTAGCTCGATTGTCATCGTATGAAGTCAAACTAAAGATCTAATAGCTTCAGATTACCATGCATTACAACATATAGATTTTTAGTTCATCACTGACCATGCCAAGACCTGATTATGCTACATTTACACACATGTCTTTGTGTAGATAGCTCGTTGCTAAATCTACTGTATATCGCCAGATATATTAATCTGATTTCAAATTTTCAATATGGGCATATACAACTATATTTACAAAGCCAGGATTGAGACATTTTTTGGCACACAAAATTACCCCTGATAAATGCCATTACTGTTAAATTCATTTTTACAGGAGTGTTGGCAAAGCTTCGTCAGAGACTAGATTATACTTCTGTGCTCCACAGTCATATATGCTGAATGCATCTTCGGGGTTGGGTGAAGAAGTAACAAATGAGCCCGAAGGAGCTTTGAATACAAGAGCAAGTTACCTCTCTGGTCAAAATATATATGGGGATGCAATTTTAACTTCCATTGGGTACACATGGAAGTCTACAGATATCACTTATGAAGATGTATCCTTGCGTTCATATTATAGGTATTTTATGTCGTTTGTTTATAGTTCACTAGTTTGGAATTAATTTGTTACATTATAATGCTCGTGTCTTTTGGTTCACACATTTTGACTAAATGTAATATGAATTTAGGACATAGATGAGACCGTAAGCCTCCAGTGCCTAATGGAATAAATTTATAAGGAATATAGACCCCTACTAATTTTTCTTGAAGATTCAGCCTTCATGTGCTTTTCTGTTATTTACTTGCCACTATAACTTCACTTCGAGACTATCACTCTTAGTGATGCAATTGGTGGGAACCGGGAAGGTGTTTTTTTTTCTGGAAATAAAACTAACATAGGGAAGAACTTAAATATGCTAACATGCTGTGATAATGTCTGAGGGGTATTAGAGATTCATAAATATATAGTGTGTGATAATCATTTTTAGCTTTGCTAGCATTATGCTGGAGAAGCTTTATTTACTAAATTATTTAATGCAATTATAGATTTATAGTAATTCTAAATTGGTAATTACTTGTTATCAGATTGCAAGAGTGCAAATTTCTTTTACCCAAAAAGCTAAGTTTGTACGGGGCCAAGGGTGGCTAGTGTATAAAATGCTTGATTTGAGGATTCTTCAAGATCACCTTTGGTTTAGACGTTTAGTTTTTTTTGACACATTTTGAAGGTTCAGTAGGCTCCAGTCTTTCTCCCTGCCTTGTCAAATCCCTTTCCTTTTTTTCTTTTCATTTCTGAATTTCATGTTCTTTTCTATACTTTGTTCTCCTGGATGGCCATGTCCTTTGTTATCTGTGTATTTTGCACAATGAATTTTGCTATGAAGTAAACCTTTCTTTATTCTTCTTTAAAATTCTTGTGTCTTCGTGTGTGTGGGCAAGGGTGAAGCGGAAGGACTGGGAGATGAAGGTGACTTTTCGCCAATCAATTTGAACTACAGATTTTTATTTTCTTTGCTTAGAATATAACCCGATTAAGGATACTACTCATCGATTGATATTCTTCTCTAGAAAATTATGACATTGTCTCTTTCTACCTTGTGTCCACCTTATCTGTTCTAGAGCTGTTGAATCTTGTTCATTTTCTTTATATAACACCTTACAAATTTCCTTTTTTTTTAATCATAATATGAGCAGGATACTCGTTAATAAGATGCCAGATGGTGTTTATAAGCTGTCTAGAGAGGCGATACTGGCAGCAGAATTGCCTATGGCATTCACGACACGAAGCAACTGGAGGGGATCTTATCCTAGGGATATCCTCTGTACATTTTGCCGCCAGCATCGGTTATCTGTACCTGAAATTATACCTATGGAAAATTCTGAAGTGCCAGGATTACACAAGAAATTGAAGCTCACAGATACTCGTGAACAAGAAACAAATGGGGGTGGTCTTTCTGTAGGTGTTGCAGGAGTCGGAGGAACTTTCAAATGTGAAATAAAAATATTTTCAAGAAGTCAAGAACTGGTTTTGTGGTGTACCCCTAAGGAATCATTTAAAAAGCAAAGTGATGCCATCCAGGATGCTGCTCTGAAAATTCTCACATGGTTGAACAATTACTTTAAAAACCCAATGATTTCTATTGAGAACTTGACTACTTCTGGTCATGAAATTGATATCCAATTTTATCCTCAGTGCTTCTTCAAGGAGATCAAATTATGCCAAACAGTGTTGAATGCTAGCCAATTGCTAAATTCCGACTGCTTGAGTAAAATTACTGGGATGTCAAAATCATCTATGTTTTCAGTAAATGATAATGATCACATGTCAGGAGTTTCATTATCAACTGGGTCATTGGCGTGCATTAGTTATAGCATATATTTATTGGCAGGAGAATGCATGAAAGAACTTCTTGAAAGTTGTGAAGAGTTTGAGTTTGAGATAGGGGTCAAAGCTGTTTTTCCCCATCTTGAAGAAGTTGTGACACAGATGTCTGTGGGTCAGTCAAATTCTTATAATGAGGAGGTGCTGGCTCATGAGTTAATTATGGCTGCTGCTACTGATTCTGAAAGAGTTCTTTCGCTATTGAATTCAGGTGAGTTGATGCCTAATTCTATATTTGTATACTGAGTTGTTTTTAAGTGCAATGTATGAATTGACTTGTTTGCATGTATCCCTTTCTGCTTATGTATGGTCATTATCCGGGGATCACCTTTACGACTCATTGTGTGTGGCAGGAGGCTGTAGATTGGAGTACTCAATAAATTTGTTGCGGGTGACAGAACCCTTGGAGGAGAGAATGGAGCAGGCCCTCTTTAGCCCTCCTCTATCAAAGCAGCGTGTTGAATTTGCATTGCAACAAATCAAAGAAACTTGTGCAGCTTCTTTGGTATGTGCATTACATTTGCACGTAATGATCTCAAAATTTATATAGACATTAAGATATATTTGAAATACTGCAGGTTGACTTTGGATGTGGTTCTGGAAGCCTGTTGGAATCCTTGTTAGCATATCCAACTTCTTTGGAAAAGGTCGTTGGCGTTGATATTTCACGGAGGGGTCTTGCTCGCGCGGCCAAGGTTTTAAACAATTATATTTATTTTTACAATCCCATAACAATTTCTGTACCTTGTGTAACATCATTCCTGAGCCTTATTTTGATTGCATGTTTTCCACGGATACACAATTGTTATGGTATATGGGGTGCCTGTGTAAACACTCTGTTTTGAAATTTAATTCAGGCTGAGTATTTGTAATGTACATAACATCTTTTTGATTGATGATGCTATAAATTTTAGTAGTCAGACCTGCATCTTTTGTGGTTCCGTCAGTATACCATTTCGAACGTTATACAGAAGTTTTCCCGAAAAAGTGGCTATAAATGACATAGATGCACATATTTTTGAAGTACTTGTTCGTATTTAAATGAATAATCTCTGATACAATAGTTCTGATGCAGATACTTCATACAAAACTAACCACAAAAATCGAAGCTGGATGTAGTCAAATTAAATCTGCAGTGCTTTATGACGGTTCAATCACAACTTTTGATTCTCGTCTGTTTGGATTTGATATTGGAACTTGTTTAGAGGTATTCTTTCTTGATCTTAATATATTTGTTGAAGCTTTCCTGAGATATCCGTTAAATGTATGTCTTGTCTAGTAGTCTGTTTGGACAGTTTATTATTTAGTGCAAAACTCAGTGTGATCGAGTATGTCCCATCCATTTTATATACTTTAGTGTGTGAGATACTTGGTGATATGTCTATCTCAAAGGGTCTATGTTTGGGCGGAGTTGGTGATTATGTTATCCCAGGAACATAATGCTTATTGAATATTTGACTACTTGGGCTGCAGGTCTCGATATTGTCTAATAAATAATTGTATTGTTCTTCTACTCCTGCCACCTGTAGTTCCACCCACTCTTTTGTCCTCTCTCTCTCTAAACTTACAACCCTAGAAATCTTGGTTACTTGCAAGTGGCAACATATAGTCTATAGCCAAAGGTAGGTTTAAAAATTGTGTACACAACTATTTCATCTAAACACTAGTATTCTTAGTAAAATATAATTCCACTAAAGAGGGCAGAAGTTACTCGGAATAGATGGTGCTAACGTGACTTGCCAGGGACTTTTTGGTAAACATGCATGTCTCTGGATTTCTTATTCCGTATTTTTTAGGTTTCAACTGTAGTACTGTACTCTAACCTTTTATTGGTGATTAAAAATTAATGCATAATTTGTTTTTGCTTATAATTATTGATAAGTGAAATTTCTCTGTCAAATTATTTAAAGGTGACGACAGATTGGTGGTTTTTATCCCAAAATACCACAACTTGTGCACAGTCCATTTATTCCACAATTACAAGTCAACCACATATTCTTTTGTTTCTGATTTTTTAATGAAGAGATGCATTTCAAGATATATATTACTTATAATGTGTAGTGTATGAGGAGATCTATTGCACGATAATTCCATTTGTTAGATCATAACATACGCGGATGCTGTACGTGTTGCCTATTTATAATGAATATTATTTCTGCGGAATGTGTTGTTACTTGGGTATTTTGGGCCACACCACAGAATTCATTATTTTGGGGTAGCTTATAAAATTGTGTTATTTTGGATATTTTCTCAGTTCTTGGAAAATTTAGAAAATACCAATTTGTTGAAGTAATTATTTGTCTTGAATTAATTATTGACACTATAGGTGATTGAACATATGGAGGAAGATCAAGCATTTCTATTTGGTGATGTTGTGCTAAGCTTTTTCTGCCCGAAAGTTCTTATTGTTTCGACCCCGAATTTTGAGTACAATGTAATACTGCATAAATCTACCGTACAAGGTCAAGAAGAAGATCCAGATGAGAAAAATCAATCACAGTCCTCTAAGTTTCGCAACCATGACCACAAATTTGAGTGGACGAGGGAACAATTTAATGACTGGGCATCAAAGCTTGCAGAGAGGCATAACTACAGTGTTCAATTCAGTGGAGTTGGCGGGGTCAATGGTGTGGAACCAGGGTATGCCTCCCAAATTGCTGTATTTAGGAGGGGAGGTGATAACTTTCGGGAAAATGTCAATTCCACTCAGCGCTATGATGTGATATGGGATTGGAGTAGCAGCACCAGTTCAAGTTCACACGAGGAATGTCAGTAAAATATATACTTGATTTTTACTCTAATATTTCTTCAATATGTAAGTCCAATATCTATTTTTCAAGTCACAGAGGTTTTAGGAGAAGATAGAGTGAGTTATTACTAGTTATCACCTTAGAAAGGCCGATTTCTCAGTGATATATTCGGCTTAAACAGTTTATTTAAGTACTCTATATGATTTTTCAGTGATATGCTCGACGACTCTTAGAAAGTCTGTTGTAGAAGGCTTTTGTCAAAGGAGAGGATTACTCCTTGACATTCTATATCGATAATGATAATGATTTACAAGATACAAATTTAGTATTTGATACTGGAGGATTACTCCTTTATTCAGCATTAAGTGAGGAATAAGAATCTTTACTTTACATTCATTTGACAAGGTGGAGCATTACTGCATGCTTGTTTGTGAAAATCACCTTATATATTTTAGTTTGGTGTCAGTTTATTTTTTGAATTTTCAATTGCCATCTGAAGTTTGTTTTCCCCTTTTTTTTTCTTTTTCTTCTATAAAATGTCTCAGGTGTCACGTAATTGCTAACTCTTCCTCGGATTGATCTTGCGAGTCACGAGTCAGCTGATCTTTACTTCGAGGGAGATGTACCGGCTATATTTGATTTAGTTTTAAGTTTGATATATGAAGTTCAAAGAAAAAACAACAAACGGATTTTAATTATAAGTTTGATATATTTGACGAATAAAAAGGAAAATAAAGGCGGGCCTCGAGGTTCATTAAGAGAGGTCTATGCACATTTTGAATTTTAAACCCTAGTTTTAACCTAATTTCGAATTGCAAAACCTAATTTTAACCTAAATTCGAATTTCAAACTCTAAATTCATCATAATTTCAAATTGTAAACTCTAATTTCATCCAATTTTCAAATTGCAAACATATGATTAAGCAAATTTGGGACAAACATCCTTTCAAATCGCCTCTAAAACTACTGGTATAAAGTTCTGTCCAGTCTCGCTTATTAACCATAATCGAGTCTCGTCAAGTGGGTCTCGTTTATTAACCGATTGTATTTTTTTTAATCTTAGCCGTTTACGTGATGATTCACAGCTATAAGATCATTTGTTAAAAATCTCTTATTCTTTGTCGTAGATTCATGCATATTTATTGAAAATTGATCGATAAATTTAATTTTTGAGCTAGAGTCGAACCCAAAATCGGGACGACGGAGGATAAACATTTTATCACTTGTGCTATTCAATCGTTCTCAATATATTTTATTAACTCTACACAACCTTTGTAACCCTCTATTTAAAACATCAATTATAAAATTTACAGAACTCTATTATAGTCGAATTAAATATAACACATTTACGAACCATTTTTCAATTACATATTTCCCATTTAAGTTTCACCATAATAAAAAATTTAAAATTTTCATAAATGAATAATTTCTTCAAATTTATTACTCTTTTTTTCATAAACTCAATTAAACAATATTTTTAAATTTTAATAAAATATATATCCCCACTTTAGAGCGGCAAAAACACTCTTTCAAAGTTAAAACATTGCACTCGTGTGCATATATAAAACATAACACACAAACTCCACGTTACTCTGTTGTTTCATGCATAAACTCTTTTGCTTTCTATACATACAACTCATTTGTATCTATAATCACTCAACCAACAAAAGGGCTTCCAAGATTTCATCATCTTTTAATTTTCCGGCACTCAAATGTCGTTAGTACACAATAATTTTCCGGCGAGGGGGTTCTTGACCCCACCTCCGGCGTGCAATTCTCGCCGGTTTCTTCCTTCTTTGCCGGCGACGGAGAGAAAGTACACAACTATTCCGGCCAAGTCACCTGAGATTATTACCAACTTGCCATCCATTGACTCTCCTTATGGCAGGGCTAAGCATGTTCAGGTAATTATATATACATGGTATTGCATGTATATCAGTTTTATTAGCTTCAGTTGTGCTGAAATCTTGTAGATTCTTTTATTTTCAATCCGGGTCGGGCCGGTTTGTGTTTGATTTTTGGGTTTCTTGTGAGTTGGAGTTTTTAATCTTGTGAATTCTTGAAGATTTTGGTAATTATGTATATAATTTGAGTTTATTTTTTGTCGGGTCGGGTCAAGTTGTAGTTGATTTTTGAGTTGGGGTTTTTGATCTTGTGATTTCTTGGAGTTCTTGTTCATGATTACTTTGCTTTGAATTAAGTGTTTTTGTAGTTATAGCACTGCTGTGATTATTAGCCTTTTTTGATGAATTCTTTACATAAAATTCTTGAAATATGAGTTTGATTTACTGATGTTTCATTATTTAGATTCTTTCTTTATATTGTTAGTGATAAATAGTTAAAGGCTACAAACTGTTTAATGTATTGTTAGAAATTAGTGTTATGAGGTTGTTTGTTGATTCCTAGGTTGATACTTTGATTTCTGTATCGACAGTTGGTGGACAAGAATCCAAGTAAGGCAGTTTCTATGTTCTGGACAGCGATAAACGCTGGTGATCGAGTTGATAGTGCTTTAAAAGACATGGCAGTTGTGATGAAACAGTTGGACAGATCCGATGAGGCCATTGAGGCAATTAAGTCTTTCAGACATCTTTGTCCTTCCGAATCACAAGAATCTCTTGACAACATACTCCTAGAACTCTACAAGGTAACCCCTTTTTTCCTTCGTATATGCCTATATGGGATATACATTGTATTTGGAATTTATTTTTGTTTTTACTGTAGTATCATCTTGTTTTCCCTTATATTTGTGATTAATTTTAGTAAGAGGATTACTTTAGATTAGATAAAAGGATACTGCAAGATGGCAGCATTTTTCATGTCTTACATTATGCTTAAAGATATTAATTTGAGAATATTCATGTCTGATTGAATTCTGGACGACCGGTTACTGTAAATATCTTCTGCCACTCGTGGCATATAACATGATTTTATAATTGAATCATGGATGTGAAATCTCTTCTAAAGAATCGGTAGTTCCAGGGAATAATTTCTAAAATGTAATAATACTGGAATACTGGACATTGTTGCTATTATAGTCATGTAGGTGTTGCTGTGTTGAATTGTTGATGCAATTTAAACAGTCTTTGATTTACTAGTTATTTACTTATTTAGCCAAGGCTCCATATACTTCAGTTTTGTCAATGAAGGCTCAAATTGTGTCTCTTTGTGCGATTTGATGAGGACAGATTGACTAAACAATTTCATTCATTTGATGCAATTGGAAAGATAAATTAGTATATTTTTCATCGGAAGTGGTCTTTTGGTTTTCATTGCAGAGATGTGGGAGGACTGATGAACTGATCCAAATTCTCCAAGCGAAACTTAAGAAAATTGAGGAAGGTTCGGCTTTTGGTGGGAAGAGGGTGAAGGCAGGTAGATCACAAGGCAAGAAAAAAGATATTACCATTGAACAAGAGTATGCAAGGTGCATCTTATAAAGTACTTTATCTTTGCCTAATTTCTAAGTCTGTGCTTTTTTAACTTTTGTACATCTTCAATTGCAGGCTATTGGGGAATTTGGCATGGGCTTACTTACAGCAGGGCAAATACAAATCAGCCGAAGAAATGTACAGGTATGTTCCTCACTAGTTCGATTCATGTGACATGTTGCACAAGTAGTCTGTAGTTTATCTTAAACTAGTGGAAACTTTTCACTGGTAACTAACTGGTTTGCATCTTGATGCAGAAAGTCACTGTCCTTCGAGCTAGACAGAAACAAACAATGCAATCTTGCAGTCTGTTTGATGCACATGAACAGGATGACGGAAGCCAAGCTTTTGCTTCAAACTGTAAGAGATTCATGTGGTAATGGAGAGATGGATGAATCATATGCCAAGGCTTATGAACGTGCTATGGAGAGTTTGACTCAACTAGGATCACGACAAGGTGAGATGCTTATTGCATCAGCTGAAGAGAGATATGTGAATATCCCCGCACCCTTCTCACCATTTAAATGTCGGGGCCCAGAAGGTTGTTTCACCCAGAACGGTGGTCCAAAGAGAAGATTTGTTCAGCTCTCAGATGCCAACAGAGTAAATTCACCTGGACATAACTGGTTTCAGTCGCCTCCGCAGTATTCATATGGTGATAAATGGGATAAAGCTACCTTTGGCAGCCAATCGAATGTCAAATGGGGGAGTAAATGTACAACCAAAAACAGTTTCATGTTCAATAATGAAGATGTTGCCTCCCCAGTTCTCAATGAAGCGACTTCAGAAGTTTTACTTACACAACCAAGAAGATGCACATGGTCATTTGGTAACGAAGAGAAGAAAAAGGAAGTGGTACATGATGTTCATCGCAAATTAATCTTTGGGCAGGTGAATGCTGTAAAATGCCCTTTGGAAACTTCAATGGCTTCCAACTGTATTGAAGCAACGCAAGCCCCCTCAGATTGGGATGATGGTGTTAAAAAACCCAACAGCGATACTACAGGTAGTGTCAAATCAACAGAAGCAGTCGAAGAGATAGCTGCAGATTCAGAAGTCAACCACGACATTCAGAGCCAATCAAAGTCTCCTAGAGGAATAGAGTACGAAGACTACTTCACTTGGACTGGTAAGAAAAGCTGGGCTGATATTGCTGAAGAAGAGGAACAAGACTTCTTGCAAAATGGAAGAAGTACTTTCCAATGAATATAATTCTGCCATATTTAGGTGCAAAATATACAAATACCTTATTCAGATTTCTTCATAAATGTTTTATTTGAATTCTTTTTCTCAAGAGAGATCAGGTTCTAGTTTTTTCTTTTGGTGTATATCAGATTTCATTGGGAAACAATATAATAAATACCACAAATTCAGACATCTATGATCTAACCATTACAACATTAGAAGTATAGAGGTACACAACTAGGTTCAATATCGAAAAACTAAACCATAATAAAGTTATAAAACACCATCAAACAATCTAATGCAAAACAAACAAAGATACAAACTTCAGTCTCCACCTACTTCATCTTTCCATATAAAGATCTACCCTTTTATTTGTGTCCTTCGGTCCTACTCCTGCATACATTAATAGTCTACAGTCTACACACATATATATATAAGGAGTTCCCCTGGAGGTTGAAGGACGAACCGAGATTATCCATTAAGCATGATGACAATACAGGAGATATCATCACGACTCTCATTCTGTCCCCTGATATGTTTCTTGTAAGTACATATCATACTGTTTTTGATGGCCATACACTGAAATTGTCTATTGACATATACATTTACAAAAGTAATGCGACTTAATTACTAACTACATTTACTCATTTATAAGGTTATAAACCAAATTATTCAAAAAAAATTAAAATAACTACATTTACATAAACTTTGAAATATGTTCTGTGTGTTACAATATACCGGTTTCATATCCATATCCATCGACACAAAACAATATAAAATCCTTCATGTTCAGATATCGCCATATCGGAGAAATTAGTCAAGTAGAAGACACTTTTTTATATCAAAGAGAAAAAGACAGCACACGACCAAGAGTTCATGCTTAATTGATTTGCAAAGACTAGAAGAAAAAAAAAAAGAGCAAGACTAGGAAGGCACCCGCTTTTATTCAAATAATTTCTTTTGTTATACCGTAACCATCAGCAAATTTACGAGTAAATAATAATATTTAGTTATGTGTTAAATGTGATTGACTGTCCTTTATATTAATTTTTATGCATTTTTTCTAGGAACATTTTTATTAAATAGGATAATAATCTGTTACGTGATCTGTGAGTTCGGTGTATCTTAGTGTATTTTATTCTATTTATTAAAAATGGTGGTAAGTTTTATAAAAATGTGAAGTTTTTATGTGAGATCCCGAAGCCCCTATTTTTGATACATTTATTTTTATCAATTCATATATTCTTTAAAATTGATTTATTTTAGTATTATTGGAGTATTTATAATTTTTAAGAAATTTTGGTATATTTATTTTATTTATTTACAAATAAATTTTTTAAAATTATATCCTATAATTATTCTGCAAGAATAATGCTATGTTCTTGATATATCTACAAGAAGAAACCCAGAAAGATGTTCTTGATATATCTGCAGTTGAGTTGAATGCTATGTTTGGAAAATCTAATTCCGAACACAGAAACATTCTTTGCACTGCTTGTGGGGGGGAGGGTCACAACAGTGAGAAGTGTTGGTCAATGGTTGGATATCCTCGTTGGCATCACAAATACAAAAAGACAACCACAAAAAGCCCCAATCCTTCATATCGATGGAAAAATAACAGGACTGATCCGTCAAAAATGGCTAATGCAGTCACTCAGGTGCCTGATTCTACTGAAGTATTATTCACTCCACAACAGTTACAACATCTACTAAAAATGATTCCCAGCAGCTCTTTGAAGTTGAAAGGCTCAGACACAGAGAAAGAGCTAGAGAACTTCTTCTTAGGATGGTCACTTGTCACATGTCAAAGGTTGTAGAAGAAGCATGGATCATTAACTCTGGAGCCAGTGATCACATGACCTCCAAACTTGACAATATGTTCAATGTCACAATAGCTTCTGATACTTTGATGATTAAGCTTCCAACTAGTGGAACCTCTAAGATCACTCATATTGGAGATGTCAAATTACACAATGGTTTGGTGCTTCAAAAGGTACTCTATGTCCCCGAATTTAAACATAATATGTTGTCTATTCATAAGCTGGATAGAGATAATTGTTGTGATGTTAAATTTTAACACCAAACCTGTCAAATTGTAGACTCAAAAACCAACGTAGTGAGAGCTATTGGTCATGAACACAATGGTCTATACTATTTAAACAATGCTAAAAATGCCCTATCCCTGTCAAATCAGTCTGTTGTCACTAGTAAAGTACTATATAATCAATTTGTCACCTGGCACAGTAGAATCGGGCATGCAACTTTGGCTAGATTGCAGCTTCTACCTTTCTTGAAAAATATTGTTTCACCTTCCACACTTGTTTGTGTCACTTGTCCTATGTCAAAATTTTCAAAGTTTCCATACACGCTAAGCTCTAGCCATGCTTCTGCTCCTTTTGAGTTCATCCATATAGACATTTGGGGACCATACAAAGTTCAGACCAGGGAAATGTATAAATATTTCCTCACCATTGTTGATGACTACTCTAGAGTCACCTGGCTCTACTTGATGCAACATAAGTCCGATTACTTGGCTACTTTGAGAACAGAACAATGCTTGAAGTTGCCAGGTGTTTAAGGTTTCAAGCGGGTTTACGTCTGTCATTTTGGGGAGACTATGTCATGACAACAGTCTACTTGATCAACAGGCTTCCTACTGTTGTCCTAGGTAACAAAACTCCCTATGAAACTCTGTTTGACAAGCCTGCTGACTATACTGTTATAAAAACTTTTGGTTGTTTAGCATTTGCTGCAAATTCTCAATACAACTCTGATAAATTCAACCCTAAAGGAGTGCCCCGTGTCTTCATTGGATACCCCTTTGGTAAAAAAGATTATAACCTCCTAAATCTGACAAATATGCAGTCCTTTGTGTCCAGAGATGTGATTTTTCATGAATCCATCTTTCCAATTCTTGATTCCAGTTTCAAATCTTATATGTCACCTACACCTATACAAATGCCTCATACAACTTCATATGATCATGCTTATGATATCTTAGTTGACTTCACTGAGTTTGAAACACCAACACCTACCCCAATACAATCTCCTACTGCCATACCTCCACCACCTTCCAGAAAATCTACAAGACAGACTAAACAGCCAAACTGGATGAATCAATATATCACAAATACTTCTATTGCCAACATAGCTCAAGTATAAATATGCTCTATTACACCTACCTTTCATTGTTTTATGTCAACACTTTCTACTTCTGCAAACCTTGTCTCATTTAATCAAGCAGTGCAAAGCTCAAATTGGAGACAAGCCATGAATGATGAGCTTGATGCCTTGGAAAAGAACAACACCTGGATCATCACTTGTCTCCGACCTGGAAAAACGGCCATAGACTGCAAATGGATGTATAAGACCAAATACAAGCTTGATGGCTCTGTTGAAAGGTTCAAATCAAGATTGGTCATTCTTGGTTGCAGACAGACCTATGGAATTGACTACTCAGAAACCTTTACTCCTGTAACTAAGTTAACTACAGTAAGAGCTCTGATAGCTGTTGCTGCAATCCAAAACTGGGAAACTTTGCAGATGGATGTCTCTAATACTTTCTTAAATGGAGATTTAGAGGAGCAAGTGTACAGGAAATTCCCACAAGGGTACACTGGCATTGAAATCAGAATTTTAGCTACATCTATAACTTGTGTGACTGATCTTGTCTGCAAACTCATAAAAGCCCTGTATGGCCTAAAACAGGCACCTCGACAGTGGTTTAGCAAACTTTCAAAAACCTTGCTTGACTTAGGATTTGTGCAATCCAAAACTGATTACAGCCTATTCTCTAGAACTGCAGGAGTTACCATCCTCCTTGTACTAGTCTATGTTGACTATCTTCTGATCTCTGGCACCTCACATGTTGATATTCGAAACCTCAAACTTATGCTCTCACAACAGTTCCACATGAAAGATATTGGGACTGTTAGCTACTTTCTTGGCCTTGAGGTTACCGAATCTCCTTCTGGTTTTTTCATCTCTAAAAAAAATATACTCTGGACTTGCTACAAGAGTACGGTATACTTGATGCTACCCCATTAAAGATTTCAATGGACACTCACCTCAAGTTTACACCCTTCAAAGGCACTCCTTTGACTGATCTTCATCCCTATTAGAGATTGCTTGGTAAACTAATCTACCTCACAATGACACGACCAGACATCACTTTCCCAGTTCACATTCTCAGTCAATACATGCACCAACCTACTAGTGTGCATATGCAAATAGCTAAGAAACTGTTGAGATATCTTCTCAGCAATCCTGGTCAGGGCATTCTCTTGGCAACTACTTCTGCAACAACAATTGAAGCCTACTATGATAGTGACTGGGCAAATTGTCCAATCACTAGGAAATCTACATCAGGTTTCTGCCTTCTTCTTGGTGATTCCCCACTCAGTTGGAAAACTAAAAAATAAACAGTAGTTGCAAGGTCCATCACTGAAGCTGAATACCGGGCAATGGCTTTGACAGCCTGTGAAATAACTTGGCTTCAAGTTCTTCTCAAAGACATGGGACTCCACACATTGTCACCAACTGCTTTGAAATGTGATAATGTGGCTGCTCTATCTATTGTTGCAAACCCAGTGCTACATGAACGTACCAAACATATAGATGTTGATTGTCACTACATAAGAGATAAAATTTTTGAAGGATCCATCTCAACTGAATATGTTTCAACTACTGAGCAAGTTGCAGATATCTTCACAAAACCCCTCTCCATCAAATAACATTATACTCTTTTGAACAAGCTTGGAGCTACTGCTCAACCACCTGTTCAGCTTGTGGGGGAATAATAAGGCCCACTCCTTGTCCACCTGGATGTCAGGTCCTCTTTTGTCTCTTTTGGTGTCTCTGCAGGACCACATCTCTATCATCTAGCTATCATTTACATTTCTGTCTTTGTCTTATTATTAGTTGTCCTTATGATTGAGGACACTTTTGTCTTTGTATTATAACATTCTGTTAGCATCTTTTGATAGCATCCTATATTAAGGAATGCATGCCTCTATTATCAGTATGAATGATATTATCGTTGTTTGCCTTCTCCAAATTGTCTTGTTATATTTCTGCATAGCTATATTGGTCTAGAGGTCATTACATGTAAAAGAGGGTTACTTTAAAGCCTCATTTTATACCATCATCATCTTATCTTGTTTGATTGCTTTGTTGATTGTCGAAATGACTGCAAATATCCTTTTTCGTTACTATATCATTGTTTCTTATCAGTTGGAGTTTCTTTGTTTTGGGTCAAAAACGCAAATTTTGTGAGATTTTACATGATCAATGTGAGAGCTTTCTCTATTTTGCACTTTCTCCTGTGTGGAGTTCCAAATTCTACTTCTCTACGAAAGTGTACTGAAATAACAAGAAGATAAAACAGAAAAACAAGAGATAACAACTAACTTTTCAAGTTCTTTTAGCAGACTGGGATAAAAATAACTATCATTTAAGCATTTGCATACACATTAATCTCTTAAAAAATAATTTTTCTGGTAGTATGATGGTGATCTGAATAGGCCCGTGAGAGAACAGAAATAGTCGAATGAAGAGCATTTGATGCTATTATCGACTTTATCTGGCCCCTTTTCGGTAAAGGCCCTCTGCTACTCGTGGAACTCTTTATACTTGCTGTTTTCCTCATCTTGCTTTCCATTGTTTCCTTTCAAGAATTATTATCGTAAAACTGGTGCTTATTCTTTTGCTTTGTATTATTTTGGTGAAGATATTGACTTGCTTTGCTATTTCTCTAATGGAAGGTTTATATAGCACACCAGAATACAAGTGGATGCTACAAGTTGATCATACAAGACATAATAAATTTATTAGCAATCTATGTTTCTTTAATTGGTGCCCAATTGGGGGTTGAGGAACAAGCTAGCTAATTATGTTGTGTTGCAGCATATTCTATTGATTGGGATCGAGCCCATTTGAGTTATATATTATAGTTAGAGTGACCCCTTCTATTCTTTAGCAATCCAATCAACCACATTATCAGTTCTCAATACTGCAAACCAGTGCCAAGTTTTTATAGTTTTGTCATTCTTATAGTGATTATAAAACCACAGTGCACATCATTTTGCATTTGTATATTATTCGATATAGACCAAGAAATCTTATTGTGTCATATACTTAAATGTCAAAGTCATATCCGATCCAGATTCGTGCCTTAATCGATCCATTTCAGATTCATATACTTTCGTGTTGTGTCGTGTAACTCAAATCAAAACCATAGCCGGAATTTTCATTCAATATTGTGGGGGTCTAATTAGATATATAGGTTGTCAAGTGTTAGAGTTCTATCTACAAGATTTAGACTAGGTCCTCTCTGCAAGTATTCATGTCAAATTCACAAACGTGCCTCCCAACTGGCCATTGCTCAGCCTAATTAAGCACCCCGAATAACTTTTTCATGCGCATTCTCGAACTAAAAAGACTATCAAACTTGATATTATTTCATTATAGAGTAAAATGCATTTTGTATACTCGCACTTTAGTCAAGACACCACATGCAATACTATAATTCAAAATCGAGCACTTGAAATATCAATATTTATATTTCATTGTACTTTGTTGCATTCCGTTAATTTTGATTAGCTCCATTTATTATTTAGAGAGTAAAATGCATTTTGTGTACTCACATTTTACTTAATGTGCATTTTATGTACTCGTACTTTATTCTAGATTTTGAACCAGAGTATTGCAAGTGGTGTTTTTGATTAAATGCAAGTACAAAAAAGTGCATTTTACTCCCTAAATTACCAACGGAATTAACCTAAATTAACTGAATGTAACAAAATGTAATAAAATATAAATATTGATATTTCAAGTGCTCGATTTTGAATTACAGTATTGTATGTGATGTCTTGACTAAAGTGCGAGTACACAAAATGAACTTTAATACTATGTATGTTCAATTTTCTTAGAAGTTGATGCAGTCATATTTGCATTTTTCTTATCTACCGTATATTTGTCATCAAATGCGAAGGCAGTACATCACTATTTTAACAAAATGTATATTTTCCATGTTTTGGTATGAGTTGTTATCATTACTATGCACCTTTTTTAATTTGAAGCTTGAAAGGAGAATGCCTTTACTCGAACCACAGAAATAACAACTACACTGAAATAGAAGTAATTTTGTACTTGTAATATTCCGAGCCTATAAGAGCTTTGCTTTCAAAGTTCTACATTCACTACAATCTACACTGAAATAACAACCAACAAGATGAATAAACATTACAAGAAAAAGATAACTAGTTGAGCATTAGTATGCATTTCAAATTTGGAGTTGAAGGGGAGTTTATATAGCATATAAGATACCATTAAGGTTGTCTTCACTTGTTGAGAATGAAATAAGAAAGGAATGTAATTAAAATTATAAATAAGTTTTATGGAGAAAGAACAATGTATTAGTGAAATTGTGAATAAAATGAGGGAGTTTAAATTTGTTATGATGAAGATTGTAGGGAAAATGACGAAGAAATAGAATGAATAATAATTCTTTTCAAAACATGTGAGATAGAATTCAGTTAGATGATGAGCTTTTTTGAATGGATGAAATCCTCTGAGAATTATTGTATTTGAATACAATTCAATTTTGGACGTAGTTCTATAAATAAATAAAAACATTAGGGTAAGTAGTTGATATTAAGGACAGTTAAAACTCATCTTCTCCCGGACCTTCACACATGTTATAATTTAGAAGATTTTTTTCATTCAAGGTTATTCAAATAAATAAATATTAAATTTTAATAGGTTAATAAAATGTAAATATTAGTTTTGTATTAATATTTTTGAAATTATAAGTATTAAATTTAAATATGTTGTTAATGGGTATCAAATTCTTAATTTTTGTAGTATTTAGATAAGACCACTCTTACTCTTATTAATTCATATATTATAATTTTTATTTTAAATTTTAATATTTTTAATTTTATATATTATGAAGTACGAAAATAATATTATTAACTATATAGATTAACTACAATATAATTATTTTAATATATATACATATATACTAATACAATAAAATATATTTTTTATAATACTTTCTTATATTTAAATAAATTATTAAATTTTCGATAATTTTAATTTATAACATTACTAAAAAAATTCCTAGTAGGTATTTAGGAGTGGCGACCTTGTCTTGTTATGGTATTCATTCTACTTTAGGGTTTGGTTTTGTGAATGTATTTAGTCGTTGATTTCATGTTTTAAATTCTCCTTTTTTTCTCTCCTCTCCCTCGCTCCCTCCCTCTCTCTCTCTCTCAATCTCATCAATTATTTATGTGTGTGTTGTGAAAAGGCAAGATGATTATGGTGAACGAAGAAGATTTGGCTTATATCCTTCGTAAGGAGACGGGGAATGATAGTGGTTGTAAGTTTGCTGTTATTTATATGCTTGTATGTATATATTATTATTATTATTATTAATATATTTAAGCAATGCATTCATATGATATGTTTTCATTTCAAATCAGCCCAGCAGAATATTCAGACTCATGACAAATCAAGCTCTAGCACTAGTAAGGGTGAGTGCAAAATCTACTATCTCTGCGATTTAAAATCATACTATGCATGATTTCTATACAAATTGTTCTTGTCTTAATAACTGCTACTGCTATTTGCATTTCTTGCACCAACACATTATTATTATTATTGTATCATCTTTCAAGTGTAACTTATTACTAATCCTCTTTTTTTGCATACAGCTGATGTTTCTCCTGCACCCGGGGTATGTGCAATATCTTCCCTCAACACATGCTTGTTTCTGTCCCTTTGGTTTCAATTTTGTCATTTTTATTTTCATATTGGTGACTGCCGAATAGTATAGACTAGGCAGATTCATGGTTTTGGAAGTGAGTGCTACAACTTAATCTTTCTGCTATATGCCTCACAGCTGAGATAATGCCCTTGATAGTATACTTTCAATTTTTAGTTTTGCAGATTATGAATGTTTGTCATATAAATTTTGGGTGCAGTAGACTCATCACTCTTGTTGATCTTCTCTTACATTCCCTTTGTCTTTCTTTTACCCTCTTCTTTTGCTTTTGCGTTGCTGCAGCCTAGGGCGCAATGCCACATCTATAAAGAAAACATCGACATGTCAAAAATTCCTTACTTTTTTGTTAGTGAAGATAGTGATGATGATGAGGCTCCTGGTTTCTACCACTTCCCTGAAGACGATAGGAAACTTTTATCCTGTTTGCGTGGACCAGCCCCGCGGTATTGTAAGTTTCCCCTTCTCTGTTTTGAATGCTACATGAATCCTTCTTGCTTTAAAGTAAACTAGCAAAATGCTAACTTCTACATGTCCTCGTGTTATGTTGAAATTATTTTACCTCGTCTTATTTTGAGAAATTCATTGAGGTATCCTGAGAATCTGAATAGCAGCAGTGAGTTGTACTTGTACTGATGTTTTGATAATATATAAAAGAGGTAGCCTACATACAAACCTTTTTTTATGAAAACTAATATTCTGGTCACCAGAAATTAATGCAGCAGCCATAATTACAGATCTACAACAAAATTTCATATTGATGTAGCAAAATTACCCTTATCATGAAGAGTTGGGTGTTATACACATATATCTACCAAACAATCTTTTTCCCCTTGCACATATTTCTTTTTTTAAAAAAAAAAGGATATCTTTTACAGTGGATGCTGATACTACTGTGATCCGTCAATTATGTATATCTATCATTTGCTTTGTAGTATTTTCTACTGTATTTCTTTTTGTTGATTTATCTTCTTTGTTTTCGAATCTGGACAGGTAATGGGAGGTTAAAGCGATCTGTTGTAAGTGCATGTTTGCTTGTACCTTCTAGTTCCTAATGATGTTTCATCATGTTGCTTTTCTTATCTATTTCTGATAACATCGTCCTTCACTGATGTTATCATGTCAAAACCACCACCAAGGTTGGGGAAGGAAAAAATGTTGCATTTGTCTACCAGTGGGAAATAATTGTTTTTCTTTGAATATTTTTTTCATACATATTAATCAAGTTTTTTTTATTGTTTCATGTGTACAACTGATTCTGTATTTGAAAATATTTCGACAAGAAAGTGAAAATAGTGTTACGCAACCATACAGTTTTAAACCTATGTTGCCATTGCACTACATAAGATCTGCAATTTTTATCTAGCCACATAATATGTAAATCTAGATTTTAATTCGTAAGCAGCTGTAGGTGATGTGAGTCTAGATGTGAAAGAAGATACACACCAGTCTTTTGTGGCTTATGTGGAGTAAATTTAGAGTAAAAAACCTCTGGAGTTTATTTAATTATTTTCGTTTATGTATTCAAGCTAGCCTCTTTTAGAAAGGGGCACTGGTTTGTTTGGGGAAATTCATGACATGTTTAAGCTATGTTTCTATGTTTTCTCATGCCCCCAACCCCAATGAATGGATATATTTGTTCATGTTTCCAGCTGCTCATCTATTTTTCTTCATTTTTTACTTACCGATGTTTTATTTAATGCTTGTTATAGATCTGTGGCATTTTCCCCCATGTTCTACGTCTTTCGTTTCACCATGTTTGTTTTGATTTATTTTGTGTATCATGTTTGACTTAGGTTTACTGTGTGGAAGTGGAGGCTGACAGTTGTACAACAAAGGACTGCCTAACATTGCTGAAAGCTATTGACTGGTATATTATTTTGTTCTTTGGAGGTTATTTTATTTTTATGTCATGGTTGGTACTTTGTAGTGTTCTAGTGGAACCACTTAAGTGCATGACCTGAATTCTCCTTTTTGCATATAGTGAAAAGCAATTCATTTCCTGCTCCGTGGAAAGAGCCCGACGTTTCCTTGCTGAGTTACACAAGGATGAGGCTGCGAGGCTCAAGGGTCAGTTCTCTATCTCTCTATTTGTGTCCCGTTTGCTATCAAGAGCTATCAAAAATGTGAAAATAGACAAAGTCAAAATGGTAAAAGAGTGATTAGTGCTGTGTCTGATGCATCTTTATGTTCATTTTTCAGGTTTGAATGGTATTCAGGGAGTATTTCCATTTTCTAATGTTTACTACGACCATTAGAAGAAAAGGTCAATTTGGTTTAGGTGAATTGATTTAATAAATACAGCGAGACTAGTAATAACTTTGATGCATATGAGATCTTTGTTAACTTTGTAAGAAGGTTGCTATGACAAACGAAATTTCTATGTATGTGTATGCTGATTATTGATATTTGTGTCTGCTCGACATCTTTGTGTTACACTTAAAAGAATTGAGAAGCATTAGCAATATTGCCTAGTACTTTATATTCGGAATCGTGTTGAACAGTGTGGTTTGTTCCAATTATTGTTATAAGATTGAAGGTTTTTGTTTTCAAATAAAACAAGAGATAACAACTGGCATTTCAATTTCTTTTTGCATGCTGAGATAATAATAACTATCATTTAAGCATTTTCTTCAAGAACAAATGATTGAAGAAGCCGGTTGGCCAGAAGCTTCTTCAAGGAGCCATTTTCTCTGGAATTTCAGATGCTGCAAGGAGAGAAAAGGAGAATGAAGAAATTGTTAGACAAATGGAAATACAATGGAATATGGAAGAACAAATGGCAGATCAACCACTGAGAAAAAGGAGAAAATTAGTGATGGCTAAGAAAAAGACAAGTTCTACTCAAGAAAAAGTGGTTCAGGAAAACCTCCAAGTTAAACAAGAAGAAATCAAGGATGAGGTGACAATTGAAGGATATGACATGAAAGGGATACCAGTGGTAAGTGAAAAAGGGTCGATAGGAGTAAGAACTCACTTTGCAACCTCTAACCAAGAAGAATCAATGAGGTTAGAATATGAGAATGGAGCAAAAATCACTTACTCAATGAAGATGATAATGAAGCAAAACTACAATGTCCTGAAGACCATTCTACCTCTACTCAACAGAAAGTACAAACTCAATACAACAATTGCTCAGAAAATTCAACATCAAATTTCAAAACTAAGGAGATCAATGGCTGAAGCTGAACCTGATTCACCCCTTAAGCTATGGAAGTCTCAAGTCAAGAAGGTGTTGGAGCCAAAATATGCCATGATTTTTATAGATGTGGAGGGCAACACAAAGTTCTTTGATATCTCAAATATCTAGACAAAATCAAAGATGAAGAAATTCACTACCTAATGAGGCAACTTGGAGATACTGATAGAGATGAAGCAATATTGAGGAGTTCTTTCATGAGACAACTAAAGGAAAATGCTGAGAAGAGAAAGAAGAAGAGGTAATTGTATTATGAAGATCATGAAGACATTGGAGCTGTTTGCAGAAATTATTCATCAACTAGTACTTCTAAAATTCAAAGTGCTATTTAAATTTCTTGATTTTATATGAATGAAAATAATTAAGGGTTTTGTTATCATCAAGTAGATTTGTGCCTGTTCATGTCACAGACACAAATAGGGGGAGATTGTTAGGAATCTACATATAATTTGATGATAACTTTAATCTTAGAATCATAGAAATTTTAATTGATGTAACTGATCAATTGATATGAAAATTATAAATATCAATTGATCAGGAAACTATTTATCAGTTGAAATGTTTATGTGAATCAACTGATAATTTGGATTGTAGCATAGATGTACTTAGTCTATTTCAATCGATAAGGTGTAAGTCAATTGATATAATTCTCATTAATTGATGTTAGAGTCAATTGATATAGGTCATCAACTGATAGGTAACTTAGACTGTCTAATTGTAATTATTTGAGGACAGGAAATTATACAAGTGAAGGATGATCAGTTGATATTGAAGCATCGATGAATAGAAGATCAATTGAAAAAATTAAGTTAAGTATTGAAGACCATCAACTGATATGAAGACCCATCGATTGATATATCGATCGATAACATCTATCAATCGATAAGTCATCATTTATCAATCGATGGATATAAAGATCAATCGAAGAAGAATATCAGTTGATGGATAAAAGGAAGAATCAATTGATATGTCTAACAACAAATTATCAATTGATTGAGACAACACAAGTTGACAAACAAAAGAACACCTATGAAAGATAGTATATGATGACTGTGAAGACTCAAGTTGAGACTGTATTTCCAAGTCTGAAATACTTTTCCATAAATGGAAAAAGGCAAAAGGAAAGATAGATCAGAAACAATCCTAGTTTAGATTAATTATTTTAAACTCTTTCTAGGTATTGTAAACACACTTGTGGTATATAAACAAGTGTGGTGGTATTGTTAGAAATATATACAAGTTAGACAATATCCTTGAATCAACTGTTCAGTCTTAGAGCACTTTGTAAGAACAGTTGATTTTCTAACCTTGTAAAAACGCAGATGAGTTTTATTAACTCAAAGAATTTGAGCAAAAATATACACTGATGGAAAAACCAATCCATCAGTAATTTTAAATATCTTTGTTCAATTTCATTTTCAGTTTCATTTGTTCATATATATTTATATATTCTCTTAAACACTCAAACCTTAGGAACAAATATTAAAACATAATAAGTTTTGGTGATTTGTATTCAACCGTCCTCCCCTTCTACAAATCATATTGAAATTGTTCTGGGAAATAACAATGGACATCAGTGCAGCTATGGGAGACATCAAAGGGGAAGATATTGAAAAAGATTTGTATGGGTTATTGGCATTCAATGGGTTATGGTTCTCATCATGGTTTGAAGTGTATGGTCTGAAGTATGACTTATTGGTTGAGGGGTAATCGATTTTGGAGTCAAAATAGAATAAAATTCGTACGTATTGTGCTATATGCGCTACATACACTGTTTGTGTCATATCTTGAGTTCTACAATTCATATTTGGACGATTTTACAGCCAACTCGAAGCTTATTGAATTCTCTTTAATTCAGAGTTGATAAAATAAGAAGAATCCATCTGGTATCATTCCGAAACTAGAGAGAAAAGACAGATGCGAATTTTCATCAAGTAATTCTACTCGGCTTAGAAAACCTGCTGGTAATTGGTTTATAACGTTTAGTTGAAATCCATGTATGGGAAGGAGGTTACGGTTAATTGAAGAACAAGCACATGAAGAGGGAGACTTTCAGATATGGGACACAATTATCAGGAGTTGCATCTCCATATCACAAAGCGCGTCTATTAGATGAAAATTCGGATTTGTGTGAGAGATTGCGCAGCAATCACTGTTTCGGCTATAACTTGAATTTCAGAAGTCAGAATTGGATGATTTTACAGCCCACGCGAAGATAACAAAATTTTCTAAAATTTGAAGATGGTCTAATATTCTATTTTCAAGTGGAGAAACCCAGAAAAAGGCCTGGACAGATGAGTTTTATAGGGAGCTGCATCTCTATCTCCATCTCCCAAGACACGTCTTCCAGGTAAAAATCTAACTTTCTTGATATATTTTTGTTGATTGGTTATGTTGTTGCACATCTTGATTTTTGCAGGAAGAAACGGAGGAATAAGGGGGTATGAATAATTTTGATCATAGAAATTTTTATTCAGCATGATAAATGAAGGCCTAGTAGTGAAGTTGTGAGAGATAGGGATGATGTTTATAATAGCGCATATGCTAATAATAAATGGAGGTTCTAGAAATGGAGGTTGCTTCTAATAATACTATTGGGGTCGACGCCAAAGCCAATCCCCCACCGTAAAAGAAGGGAAGATCTTCTTAGGCGTAAAATTTTATTGAAGGCTCTCAACGCCTTATGGGAGTAAAATTTTAGTGAAGGCTCACAACGCCTCATGGGAGTAAAATTTTATTGAAGGCACCCAACGCCTCATGGGAGTAAAATTTTAGTAAAGGCTCTCAACGCCTCATGGGAGTAAAATTTTATTGAATGCTCCCAACGCCTCATGGGAGTAAAAGTTTATTGAAGGCTCCCATCGCCTCATGGGAGTAAACTTTTAGTGAAGGCTCCCAACGCCTCATGGGAGTAAAATTTTATTGAAGGCTCTCAACGCCTCATGGGAGTAAACTTTTAGTGAAGGCTCCCAATGCCTCATGGAGTAAACTTTTAGTGAAGGCTCTCAACGCCTCATGGGAGTAAAATTTTAGTGAAGGCTCTCAACGCCTCATGGGAGTAAAATTTTAGTGAAGGCTCCCAATGCCTCATGGGAGTAAAATTTTAGTGAAGGCTCACAACGCCTCCTCGGAGTAAAATTTTAGTGAAAGATCTCAAGGTGTAAAATTTTAGTGAAGGCTTAAAATTTTAGTTAAGGCGTAAAATTTTAGTGAAGGCTTCCAAAACCTCATGGGAGTAAAATTTTAGTGTAGGCTCCCAACGCCTCATGGGAGTAAAATTTTATTGAAGGTGTAACGCCCGAGAAAATTACGTGTATGTTATAATATTTAAATATGCTTTTAATATAATTTTTAGGATGTCATATTTTTTTTATTTTTTATATACATTTATTTGTGTTAGGATTTTTAATAAATAGGAAAATTACCTGTTATGTGTTATGTGACTTCTGTGTAACATAAAATATTTTATTCTATTTTTCTGTAATTTTTATTTTGCTTAGAAAAAAGTTATTTCGATTTGTGATTATCGGGTTCAGCCCCTGTATTAGACTAGAGACCTTATTTTTGGTTTCTTTATTTTTATGGAAATGATAAAATCCTCAAAATAAAATTATTTTATTATTTTTGGACCATTCATAATTTTTGAGGAATTTTGACATATATATTATATTATCTTGAAAATATTTACTTCTATATTTTATCCCATAAAAATTATTTTTTGACATTTTATTTTAATTATGGGGTAAATTATCTTTTAATCAAAATTAAGCCCCTAAATTTTTCTAAAATATAAATAGCTTTTATTAATAAAGTTTTTATTAAAAGAAATTTACTACTACTTAGTAAATTTGGGGAAGAAGGAGTTCTTGAGTGTTCTTGTGAATCAAAGGCTTGTTGAAGGTGTTAGTGGACTCCGAATTCAACATATAAATACTCGAATCGAATCTCATCACTAGTACTATCCATCCATATCATCAATTTCATTTAAATAGTTTTGTAGTGTAAATTGTTATTCAACTGCCTTCTAATTGATTTTTTCATGTTGAGCTTCGTTGATTGTTAGTTTAATTGGATTACATGAGTAGTTAGATCGTAACAAGAGCATGCTAGTGGTATTTTTATTTGATTTTTCTGAGTTTGTTTTCGTATTCGCCGGATTTTGGTCGGTTCTTACTTGAGTTGACCGGAGTTTTGGCTACGGGACTTGGTTCTAGATTCTGGTAGTATGGTTGATTTTTACCTCGCCGGAATTTGCTCCGACTTGGCCGGAATCGGTTTTTTTGAAGCTGGGTTGTTGATTCTGATGCAATGATTGGGTTGTATGCGAGTCCAGCAACCCGTAGACATCGATTTTGTGCAAGTCTGGGGTGATTCTCGGTTAACGGAAAAAAAATCCGGTCGCCGTGTTCATATTTTGGCCGGAGGTAGAGCACCTGGTCTGTTCTTGGAAAGGCAGTAAGGGTGGTGTATGCTAGTGTGTGTGTGGGGTTTGGAAGTAGACTGACCGGAGCTGTTACGGTCAAGGACATGACCGCCGGAATCCGGTCGAGCTCATCGGAATCTGGGTTTTCCAGATTTTCCGGTGACCTGTTCTTCATTTTCTGGCAGCTGTTCTTGACTGGCCTCCATTTGATCCCCCAAAACCCTAACCCCTCTTTATGAAAATGTTTTTGAGATTAAAAATTGTTTTTATTTTCAAAAGTTAGTTTTAAATCCAAAAATTATTTTATAAATTATTTTAAATTCGAAAATTGTTTTAAAAATTAAAATAAATTATTTTTAATTCGAAATTAATTTTATTTAATTATTTTAATTTATTTAGATAATAATTTAATTATTTAAATTGATTGGTTAATCTATTCTAATCAATTAATTTAATTAATTAAATATTATTTAAATATAATTAAAAATAATTGGATTTAATTATTTTGAAAAATAAAATTATTTATTTATTTATAATTATTTAATAAATAATTAATTTGAATAATCAATTAATTTAAATATTAATTAATTTATTCTTATTAATTAGATATTAAATAAACCGGTTATCCGTTTTAAACAAAACGAAAAGCCCTATAGCCCTAAAAATAATCCGGAGAGAATAGTAGTGACCCGTGTCGGTCTAGAAATGTGTTGAAAATATTTTAGAAATATTTAGACGAGTCTTTTAATTGTTTGACTTATGTGCTATATGACTTACTTGCTATTTGACTTACTTGCTTATTTGTCCTAAATATATTATATTACTTGTTTGGTATCGATAGACCGCATGGGTAGACACTAGAATCTAAATTAAATTATTTTATTTGTAGATCCGAGCAAGTTAGTAGCTAGAAGAGAAGTATAGTCGTCCCATTTCCGCTATTAGGACAGCTTCTATATCAGGCAAGTATCTTCACCTTGATAATCTTAAACACTTTTATTTTATTGTTTCAGTTATTCATATCATGATAAATAGTTATTGTTCAGAACTATTTATGATTCATGTTTTATTATGTGCATCAGAGCTACTTGTTATTCGTGCTCTTAATATTGGAAGATGATTATAATAAACACATCATATCCAGTGTTATCGTAGTAAATAACGAGGATATGGTCTGTATTTGAAATTAAGCATACCTTATTTTATTTAGGGTTGCTCTATTGGATTAGAATTTATGTAGCGTAAGTGGCCAGGGAGTAGGTCCAGCGGAGTTAAGGAGGATATGGTAACCAATCCATCTTCCTATAGGCTAACATTACTTGCCTATTTTGGTACCTATATTTTGAAATCCTTGTTATATCTATGGGTATAGAAATGTACCGATGAGTTATAAAGGGGTCCTATTGCTTTTAAACCTGATCAGGGGGCAATAGTGTTGTGTGTTGAGTATCCAATCCATATTGCCTGTGTGGCTATTATATATTGATTTTGAGCAGTTGATTCATTTTGATGGCATACTGCATTGTTTCAGTTGAGATAAACTGTGATTTATTGATTGTTCAGTTTTTATAATAAAATGTTTTATATTTCGTTCTCTATACAGATCTCATATCTTGATTACATTTCAATCGTTCATATACTTGCTGAGCATTTCTTTGGCTCACTCTTGCTTTTTATTAAATTCTGCCAGATATCCAGTATGAGTCACAGCGGTAGCTCTAGCGGGCATAGAGAGCCTCAGGTGTAAGGGTGGCTCGCTTTTCGGGCTTCCCAGATATTTAGTTGTATACAGTTTTGATGTAGTTAGAAGGTGTAATAAAAAGAATTTAGACTTAAAACTTGTCTAAACTTATGGATTTGAGTTTTGGATTTAGTTCTGGTTTGTAATAAAGTATTTAGTTTTGTTTTTAGTTTCAGCTACTTAATTTCATACTATAACCTGTTAGCGATCCTTAGTTGTTAGCGGGGTCAGTGCGCCTCTGATTCATTATTTTATTATATTTTATTGTTGATTGGTTGATGACCCCCGGATCTAGACCCCGGGATTTGGAGGGCGTCACAGAAGGCTCCCAACGCCTCATTGGAGTAAAGTTTTATTGAAGACTATCAACGCCTCATGGGAGTAAAATTTTAGTGAAGGCTTCCAACGCCTCATGGGAGTAAAAATTTATTGAAGGCTCCCAACGCCCATGGGAGTAAAAGTTTATTGAAGGCTCTCAGCGCTTCATGGGATTAAAATTTTATTGAAGGCTCCCACTTCATTGGAGTAAAATTTTATTGAAGGCTCTCAACGCTTCATGGGAGTAAAATTTTATTGAAGGCTCCTAACATCTCATAGGTGTAAAATTTTATTGCGTGGGATAGTTCTGCCTGGGACGCCCCATCATGGGATGATGGGGTGTGCGAATTTTGAAGGCATTCATGGGTTAATTTTTATTGAAGAGATCTAGAGATTAATGTTATTGAAGACATTTGGAGATCAATTTTATTGAAGACATCTGGGAGGTTAATTTTTATTTGAGAGATTCATAGATTAATTTTATTGAAGACCTTTTGAGGAAATTTTTTATTGAAGACGATTAGGGGTGTTGTTGATTTTGAAGCCACTCAGAGGTAATTTTGTTTTTACATGGCACATCATAAAAGTTATTGTTATGCGTGAGATATTTGAAGAGTGTGTGGAAGACATAATTTTGAAAGAAGTGAAGAAAGAAGCAGGAATATGCGTGGTAACTACGAAATTTGATGAAGATTTAATTCCTCTTATATTTACAATATTGCAACGGATTAGGGGTAGTTGTTATGCCCAAATTTCAGTATTTTTTATTTGTGATGGGTTGGTGGTATCTATTGGGCTGAATTTATAGTTGTTCGGGTGGATTATTATTGCTGTTATTAAAGGCCATGTGCCTCAAGGATTAATTTGAAGGTTCTCCGTCATCTATGTCTGTCAGTGTCAATTGAAGGTCATAGCTCCATATTCCTCGGGTTGCCCTCGTAGGGTAGTTATGGTGTGCTGCTAACCTTGTCTTGAAAGATCTTTTCCTTGTACTCAGGCGGGTTGCCCTCGTCTGGGGACTTAGGACGCGTCCTACATTCGAGGTGGGTCTAGTGTTGGCTTCCAGTCAAGGTATCCGGGAAATAGTTGTAGTGGACCGACTAGAGCCCACGGTTTCCGGGTCAATGTCAGATTCATGAAGTCTTTAGGCATTATACTGGGCTTTGACTTACCCAAACAAGCCTTAATGTGGAGACCTCTTCCGAGTAGGTTTCTCTTGCATTTTCCTATCGGGCCTCTACTTCAGCAAAAATTACGTGAGCTTGATCCCCTATTATAAATAGGGGTACATAGGCACATTGTTAGTGGTTCGACGTTGAGAGCTCTCATCAACTAAAAAACCCTAACAATCTCAGCCCCCAATATTCAACAACCACCACACTTCGACGACTTTTCTGGTAAAAAACACTACCTTATATATTGATTATGACGATGGACCTCAAATTTTGTTGTTACCAAATTCCTCCATCAACAATATTAGTTATTTTAATATTTATAGTATTAACTTCGAAAAAACACAAAGTTATAAGATTTAAATATCATCAATTACATATGAAAAAATAATATTTATGTTAGTCATTTATACTATTACAATTAAAATTATATATATATATATATATATATATTTAAAGATTTTGTAATGGAACAACAAATTATCTGTTCACTTTATTTTTTTTTTAGACTGCAAGAGGAATCTGCAGGCTATCGCTCTGACTAAGGTTGCCTTAGATCAACACGTGTATCTTTCAAACTTCCACATATGCATGCAATATACTTATCATCTGTATTCTCTCTCATACACCAAAAGTAATAAACTCTTGAAATAATTAAATTTAAAACTCTATTAATATTTGTAAATCAAGGAAAATTATAAACCAAAGCTTGAGCATTGACAAGATGAAGGCAAGTCCTAGTTTCCATCTTTATTGTATAGTAGCTTGATGTTTATATATCCCATATAAATATTTGTAAACATATGTACATAGTACACTTGCTTAGTTTTTATATTGAAGGTGCAACAAAAATTAATGGCTTGGAAATTTTGATTTTGTGGTTCATATTGTTAAAAAATAGTATAAGATTCATTTGGCTCTCTTTTTAATACTTTAAGGTTTTAGATGAGCTGATTACTCAAAATAGTATGAGAGCTCAAGTTGGCAGGGGTCACAAGTTCAACTCCCTGTCACCCCCTCAATATTCTCATAATTTGTGAAGGTTAGGTTGGCGGGGTCACAAGTTTAGATGAGCAATAAATATTATTTTCATTGAGATATGTTGTAATGTTTTCATTAAGTAATATAATAGATAAAAGAATCTGGGAGATGAACGCAAGTTTAGTTCTTGGAAGGCAATATCCTCATAGGTGGACTACAAATGCTAGCTGTGTAATTGTTTCTTTTTTTTGGGAAAAAAATGAAGAAAATTATTGATATGAAAATTGCTGCAGTAGCAGCACATGGTTCAGACGCCTACAAGAATGGGAAAAAATGCAGAGTTCAAAACTTGAAAAGAAGAAACTGCTGAAACTTTCAGAATTAAGTGGCTCTGTGCCAAGAAGGAGAGTGTATGAACAAGTTGTCTAGGGTGCTTAGGTAGGCTGGCCAGTGGGGATGCATGACAGCGATATCGTTTGACCTGAAAATTAAGATTCACAAAAAAGGGCTGCATGTTTTACGGATACGAATCGACTTATAGCAACCCATTGATCAAATATACAAATGCAAAATGATGTGCACGCTGGTTTGAAAATCATTAAATAAAAAAAATCTTGGAACTGGCAGGAAAATAAAACTTGGCCCGAAGAATTTGTCATTCAAGTGTAAGCTGGATACATTTTATATTATGAATCTCCTCATCATACTCAGGGACCATTGCAACCTGCACGTGTTTACTACATGCAAATCTGAAACATTATTTATATTATAAACTATAATATTCATATGATCGAAATTGTAAATTCAATTTTTCGATGAATTATGTCAGAAGCTGAGAGGAAAACGAAGTGTTAGAGCAGAACATTTTTTGCTGGCACGATCCTCGACTGTCACTGATGGAAAAACAATTATAGATTTTTATGGATCTTCTGCTGAGCAGTTTGTATTCTGGTGAGTCACCTTGTGATATATAAACACCACAACTGAGACATTGATAAGATTTTTTAGTAATTGAAACTAGGCTTGTCATTGCAAACATCATCAAATGCATAATGAATTAATTGCTTCAACTAGTGCAGGTTACATGTGCTAAAGCCGTCTGCATCCGTACGATCGACAAAGCACATGTTATTAGCCATGTGTTGAGATATCGTAAGCATGTGCATTTTACAAATTTCACAGGAAGATCTCTGGAAAATATTGGGAGCCATAACATAGGTAGCTGTCAATCTTACGACTACTTGATTCAAGCAGTGAGGAAGAACCGATACAAGCAGCCTTTTTTCAATTTTCATAAAAATGCGGGATTTTTTTCTTTTCATGAAGATGTTTCAGGGTCGGAACATATAAATCTGTGACCTAGCGATAGCCTGTTTTCACTTGATTATGGAGCCAAAATAACATAAATCGTTACGTCATATAATTCATTGTTGAAATTGAGGTGTCAACAAATTTAATTAACTACTAGGAAGCTAGTTAGATCCTTCTTTAGACAATTGCTTGTCAGTGAAGAAGCAAAACAGTTTAGATATTGTGTTTGAACACACATCTGCAAGTTAAAATATGCAACGGCGCCTTGTCCCAGTGCAACAAAAACAGGTTCTTTCTATAGCTAGGAGGGGCAGTGGGGAGGCACGCCAGCGAAATTGTGACTTGACAAAGATTCCTTGAAAATGGTACATGTCAAATCTGTGAACATGTCTTAACTACTGATATTTTTATACTATAATGTGTACAAGTTGAAAACTACACATGTGAATATATCGAACAGCCGAAGAAAAGAAGATCAATGAATATATCGAAAGGAAGTTGTGCCTCGAACAATGCTTTGTCCCTAAGCTGCAATGCGATGTACATGTTACATATATGCATAAATGATAGTTGTTATCTCCTTTTCTTCTGTTTCGGCTTCTTGTTATTTTAGTACTCTTTGGTAGTGAGAGAGATTTTTTAAACTCCACAAAGAAAAATGTGCAGACGATCAAAAGCTCTCTCACATGAACAGCTACAAACTCACAGAGATATATGTTTCTAACACAAAACAAATAAACAACTGATATATTAATGAAAATGGCTATTTGCAGGAATCCCCTGAAATCAAACAGATAATTAGCAAAGCAATTAAACAAGCTAAGATGATGAAAATAACCTTTTTATACAGTAGAGCTATTGGAATATAATTTCTTTATAACCAATAATTCAAAATTGTGGGACTTTCAACTGTTGAATCTTGAAAACAAAAGGATGATTAAAGCTGCTTACTAATAGATATTATTATATTTACGATGAGAGTTGCATTTAATTTATCATCTTTTGTCTCATCTATTAACAGAGTTTAGTAACTTACAAATCGATGCAGTTGCATACTTGCACATGGTAGAAGCTTAAAAGATGGAAGGAAATGCAGGCTTAACTCTTGGAAACAAGAATAGTCATTCTAATTTCTAGCAATAAAGAATTACATAAATGCAAGTTGCTTTAAGCATTGTTTGGCTGATTGCATTACTTTTTTCAATATTAGCTGTTGAAACTGAAGAACAAATAAAAAAATTGTACCATAAGATCCATTATGTATCATGGCTCCATCCTCCACTCTTACTACACTGACAGCTGAAACCTGCACATTTTAAATAATAATATGATACTGCAACATCATTATTGTTTAATCATATAAACACTTGGGCATATGTCCGATTGAATAGGCATTTTAAGTTAGCAAGATAAGTCATGCAAGGCAGCTCATCTTGTTTAAAGCTAGAAAGATAAGAATCTGATATAACAGATGGTTTCGCTGGCATGATCCCTACAAGGGTTTTGATTCTGCACACACATGCTCCTAACAGATGGCAGTTATATTCAATCCCCACGGACACATAATATAGTTCTGCCATAATATATACCAGTAGACGACGACACATTTGTATGCTCGTTTCTATTTTTTATATTAATTTTTCCAAGTCACTGGTTTGTGATTTCTGTGGAATGAGAATATACTTTACATTATTAGAGGGTTTTTTAGTATACTGTAAAATTTTCAAAATATTATCAGTAGACTAACAATGAAACCTCGCTAGCGGTTTATTTTTTCGTTCAGGACATGTAACAATCGCTACACTTAACACGTTTGTGGAAAGTTTGAGAACCCAATATTATTTTTCCAAATATGAGCTGCTAGGGATCAAATTCAAAATATGGTAGAATATGCTGCATGTTCCTCCACCCCCCACCAACATAAAAAACATTGACTCAGAAAAATCTATTATTGTCTTATATCAACTTTCCACCCACTGGTTTTTTGATGTGCTATATAAGCCCTCTATTAGAGAAATAGCAAAACAAGTCATTCTCATCACCAAAGCATTACTAAAGCAACAGAACAACAACCAGTTTCGAGATATTAACTCTCAAAAAAATAAACAATGGAAAGCAAGATGAGGAAAGCAGCAAGTGCAAAGAGTTTCAGAAGTAGCAGAGGGCCTCTACCGCAAAGGGGGCAGATAAAATCAATTATAGCATCAAATGCTCTTCATTCTATTGTTTCTGTTCTCTCGAGAGCCTCTTCAGATCACCACCGTTCTATTAGAAAAATAATTTTCTAATTGTGATCTGTATATATAGCATAAATGACAGTCGTTCTCTCAGTTAGCAAAAAGATAGTTGCGATCTCTTCTCATTCTGTTTTTACTTCTTGTTATTTCAGTGCTCTTTCGCAATGAGGTAAAATTATGAATTCCTCAATGGAAAAGTGTGCATATTGCAGAATAAAGAACACTCTCTCGTGAGGATCAGCTACAAACTCTTATATAAATATATGCAACCTAAAACAAAGAAACAACTGAAGTCATATGAACATGGCTATTTGCAGTTGCAATTAGACAAATATAAGATGATTTAGGTACAGAATGGAGCATCAAAGTAACCTTGTTATGCATTAGAGCTATTTGAAAAGCATTTCTTTCTAATAAATAATTCATAACTACTAAAGAAAAAATAAAAAAAGAAGTTACAATGTGAGGCATGAACCGTTAGTTCTTATAAATGAAAGGGTCACTGCATAAAGTAAGCAACTTACTAATAAAATATCATTTAGAATGCGAAAGTTATATATATTTCACTTATTGACTTGAAAATTTTAAAGAAGCAGGATTATTGGATTATGCTGGAGATGAACCTAAGTCTCTTGCCTGGAAGCCAATTATCCTAAACGCTGCACTGCAAACGCTAAATGTGGAAGGTTTGCACTAAAATGGTAGACACATGAAAATTTTTGTAGTTATCTTGACGATTTTAATAGTATCCTGATCTGAATCTATGAGCTAACATTAAGGCCATCATAAAGATTAATGAATTAATGATATAAAAGAGAGACTTTACATATTTCTTGTGCACATAATAAATATAGGAAATTGGCAATATGCATCTTGCTGCAGAAGCACATGGTTCAGAAGCATACAAAGATGAGAGAAAATGTAGGGCTCGATTCTTTACAAACCAGGTATAGAAACTCCAACAATAAAAAATTGTATACAAATGCAAGTTGCTCTGAATGTTCCTGATTGCATTATATTTTTTCAATATTAGCTGTCAAATTGTACCATTATATCCATTATGTATTATCGCTTCATCCTTGTCAACTCCCAACACATGGACGGCTGAAACCTGCAAGACCATTATTGTTGTAATCACCACACACACATACATATATGCCATTTTGTATTGGTATTTCCAAGGAGGAAGATGAATCACTCAAAAAACTAGGTAGATAAGGATCTGATATATATAACCGATGGTTTCGCTGGCATGCTCACTAAGCCCCACCAATTGCAGAGATAAAAATTTTACATGATTAGCATAATTGTGAGAGTCACCCTGTGCTATATAACCCCCGTGTAGTTTAAAGGCAATGTGACCTCCTACTCGTTATCTATAGCAAGAAGCCAACAACAATTACAGTGTAATACATCAATTTAGAAAGGCAATTATACATATAATTTAGTTATGCAAAGCAAGATGAATAATGTCTCAGCAGTAGCAACTGCAGAAGGTTTCAGAAGCAGAAGGTCTCTACCTAAGAGGGGACAAATAAAGTCGAGGATAGCAATTAATGCTCTTCATTCGATTGTCTATGTGTTATCAAGGACCACCAATGACCACCAGTCTGATAGGAAACTTACTGCAGAAAGTTTCAAAAGTAGAAGGTTTCTACCTAGAAGGTCTCTACCAAGGAGGGGACAAATAAAGACTAGGATAGCAAAAAATGTTCTTCATTCAATTGTCTATGTGCTATCAAAGGCCTCCTCCAGTCCCCCATCAATGTAATTGGAAAACTTACTCCTTGAGGAGAAAATTAGCAACAAAAAAACGCTTTACTGTATTGTAACTAATATGCACGTGTGAGTGTGTGACAGTTTTCTTGTTTTTCTTTTACCTGTAGTTACAGTAAATTATTAGTATTCAAAATTAGTTAAAGAAAAAGGAGTGTGTTTTTTTGTATAAAGGGAAGATTTTGGATGATTGAAGCACTATCATTACAGAGTATGGCCTCGTGTTCATCTTCTAAAAATCTCACATACACATCCAACAGAATTAGAGTAAACAATTAAACAAGACATAAGTGTCTATATTTTTGTTTACAGAGTCTAAGCATCCAATACCAAAAGCACTAAACAAAATGAGCTGATGTCAAACTGCCTACAAAATGAAGCTAAAGTACTTGAGTAAGATATACCGCCTACCTAGTACAAAATTTTATTTTGTGAATTTGCTTTGTGCTATCAATATCATAGGCATATGTTGCAAAGATTATCAATAATTTTGGTCGTTAACAACAGCAAATGCCAAAAGAGCAAAGTAAAATGCGAGTTCTACGTTCTTGGTGGTTCTAAAATCATTGATCAAGATAAGCTTACCAATTAGTTAAAGGATTTTTGGAAGATTGTCACTTAGGTAATTTTGCAGCACAGTAGGATGGGACTTCACAGTAAGAAATGTGAGACTGCTAAAGAATGAAATCGGCATTATAGTTAAAAGGTGAGGTACTTGAAGAGCAAGGCAAACAACAATCACGAGTAACTAAACCACATGAAAAATTTTACAGCAGAAGTTCACCAAATTAATTCTTTTCATCATATTTTCCTGTCCCTAAGATTAATGCCAACTAAAAGGAAGAACATATTATGTGCCTGCATATATAAAATAAAACCTCCCCTCAATGCATGTGTAACCAAGTGCTTGCTAATTCAAAAAGATAAAGAGCTAGTACCACAACTTGCATAATGATAAGGATTATCATAGTTTCATCATTGCAAACATCACCAATGCATTATAATTCTTCCTTAAAAATATGAAAATGTACTTACTCTCCATGTGCTGATCAAGCGTATATTTGCAAAGCACGGGGACTTGGCATGTAGCTAATAATCAAAACCCATTTGTGATTTCCAATGATAGATCCCTGAGAACATGGATAGCCCTTGTGGATCTAGCTGTCAAAGTTAACAATTACATATAAATAAATCTCACCAGTAGATCCTTACCATGGTTGATCCTCATTTATTTCAAAATATATAATCTTTGTTACCTGTACGAATCCACACGTGTGATTAAAAACTAAAAATCCAAAATGAAAATTAAATACAATCATCTATAGTGTCATATTAATTATGCCAAGAGCAATATAATGAAATCAAGTTGTCTCAAGTTGGGGAGAAAGGAATCTTCTGTAGCAGACTGTTGCTGGCATGATCCTAACCCCCATAAACTAAAAGAATATATTAAAAATTGAACCATATTGACAGTTTCCAAGCCACTCAGCAGAGGAATCACATTTCTGTTATATAATTTATGCAATTAATTATGATGTACTTATTATATATCATCAATATGGTGTTCGTCTATCTATTATTGAGTTCTTATTCCATATTTTTTAGTGTCAAATGTTCTATGTTTGATGAATAACCTATGTTAAAGTTGTGTTCTTATTGCATTAGTTGATGTTTCCCTTGAAAACATAGATAACGGCTAGTTACTTCATGAATTCTTGCGTAAATGTATGCTGTTAAAGTTATTTGTCAAATACAAAAGAACAGTCCTGACAAGATCATTTCTGAACAATGCTTAGTTCTCATCCTGTTTGTTCATCAATACTCCAGATTCCAATACATGTACCTGTAATATCGTAAAGCCTTATCCATGAAGTCCCTCAATTGTAGCTGATCCTTGGGCCTTTGTGATTTGGTCTCATCGTGGTAACCTCTCTCAGCTGGGTTTCTATGGTGAGAAACCTAGCCCATGTAGGTATTTTACTCTCCAAAAACTACGTATGGTTTGATTCCCCATAAATAGTGATACGTAGACACATTATATGATTTGGAAAAGCTATTACATTATGTATTACCACCTTATACTCATCAACTCCCACCACACGGACGGCTGAAACCTGCACGTGTTCGTTATCAACATACATGTTATGAGCATACATGACGCTGCAAGACCATTATAGTTTTGATTATATACACACATATAGATGTATGTCAAATTGTATTGGTTTTTCCAAGGAGCAAGATAAATCATGCAAGGAAGCTGGCTATATAAGATTATGATATAACCGATGGTTTAGCTGGCAGGCACCCTAAGCCCTGCCAATTACAAAGCTAATATTTTACTTTATTTTTATTATAACAAGAGTCACCCTGTATATATAATCCCTTAGGTTCAAGGCAATAAAACCTCCTGCTAATCTAAGGCAACCCAACACCAATAAAAGTGCATTATTTTAACTTAGAAAGGTGGTTATGCAGAGCAAGATGAATAATGACTCTGCAGTTGCACCTGCAGAAAGTTTCAGAAGTAGAAGGTTTCTGCCAAAGAGGGGACAAATAAAGTTGAGGATAGCAACTAATGCTCTGCATTCGATTGCCTATGTGATATCAAGGACCTCCGATCACCACCGATTTAATGGAAAATTTGATGCAGAAAGTTTCAGAAGTAGAAGGCCTCTACCAAGGAGGGGGCAAATAAAGTCCAGGATAGCAACTAATATTCTTCATTCAGTCGTTTATGTGCTATCAAGGGCCTCCTAAAATCACCTACCGGTTATTGAAATGATTTACTGTATCATAAATAATATGCATGAATAGTAGTAGTTACTTTTTTCTTCTCCTTGTACTTTCAGTTAATCATTGTTATTTAAAGTTAGTGATTGAGAACTGGAGATAGCTTGATAAAAAGGAGCTTTCATTTTTGTTATCTAGGGAAGATTTCAGATGTTTGCATCATTTACTTACAGAGTGTGCCCTCATGTTCATCTGCTAAAAAACTCACATACACATCCAACAGGACCAACACAATTAGATTATATGACTAATCAGTGACCCCAAGATTAAAGTTTCTGATATTATTTACAGAGTTCAAGCAGCTAATACAGAATACACTAAAACAATATCAGATGATGTCAAACTGCCCACAAAAAAATGAACCTTTAGACTTGAGTATGGTATATACAGCCTACCGGTACATTTAATTGTTTTGTAAACGATAACAACGGCAGAAAGAGTTAAAACGAGAAAGTATAATGCAAGTGCTACATGCTTGATGGTTCTACAATCATTGATTAAGATATAAACTTACTAATGAGTTAAAAGGACTTTTGCAGGATATTAAAGACAACAAAATAAGCTAATGTTCCAGCCCAGTAGGGTGGGCATGTACAGTAAGACTGTTAAAATATGAAATCAGCATTATAGTTAAAAGGTAAGAAAAAAACAAGGCAAATAACTATCACAAGGCAAATAACTATCACGAGTAACTAAACCACATGCAATCCTGTACAGTTGAAGTTTATCATATATTTCACCTTGTCTCTAATGCTAATGCCATCTAAAAGTAAAAACGTATTATGCGCCTGCAAAATTTTTATGAAAACCTCCCCTTAATGCATATGTAAGCGAGTGGTTGCTAGTTTAAAAAGGATAAAATCCAATACCACAACTTGCATAATGATTAGGATTATCATCGTTTCATCGTTGCAAACATCATCCGTGCATAAAGATTCCTGGTAAAATATTACTCCCTCCGTCCCATAATACATGTCATTTTTGTACAAAAAAATTGTCCCAAAATACTTGTCACTCTCTTTTTCCAAAGCAATTTTTTAAAGATTTTTTCACAAAATATCCTTGTATTACTATTTTCAATGTTTGACTAATTTAAATATACAAACAACCCATCTACATTTAATGCAATTATTAGGGGTAGATAAGAAACAAATTATCTACCTAACTTTTTTTAAGATACGTATTTTTTTTCAAAAGTGACATGTAAAATAGGACAGAGGGAATATAATGTACTTCCTCTCCATGTGCTGAAGCCTCATTTGTAAATTTGCAGAGCACGGGGGCTTGGCATGTAGCTAATAAAGAAAACCCATTCGTGATTTCCGATGATAGATCTCTGAGAATATGGATAGCCCGTGTGTATTTAGCTGTCAAAATTAACAATAAACATATAAATAATTCTCACCAGTAGATCATTACCATGGTTGATCCTCATTTATATATTCAAGATATATAATCTTTGTGCTGATCCATTTACCTGTACAAATATAATCTTTGTGCTGATCCATTTACCTGTACAAATCCACACGTGTGATCATGAACCAAGAAACCAGAATAAAAATTAATTGCATTCATCTATAATGTCATACAGTATTAATTATGCCATGAACCAATATAATGAAATCAAGTTGTCTCAAGTTAGGGAGAAGGGAATCTTCTGCAGAAGACACTGTTGCTGGCATGCTCCTAACCTCCATAAACTAAATGAATATATAAAAAATTGAGCCAGATTGAAAGTTCCCAAGCCACTGAGGAGTCACATTCCTGTTGTATAATATATGCAGTGGATTATGATGCACTTATATCTAGAGTTCTTATTCCATATTTTATTGTCAAATGTTTTATGTTTGATGATTAACTGATAATATATATAGTTGCATTTTTATGGCATTAGTGATGATTAACCTTCTCAATATCATCTATATCATGGCTAGTTACTCACTTATTCCATGGATTCTTGCCTACACATCAGCTGTTAAAGTTAACTGTCAAATGTACACATACAAAAGAACAGATCTTACTTGATCATTTCTGTACAATGCTTAGTTCTCATCCTGTTTGTTCATCAATACTCCAGATTCCAATACATGTACCTGAAATATCGTGCGTATTAACCATAGGCAGATCAAAACCAGTAATCAGTCGCATTAACTAGATTCATCTACATTGAAAATTTCAATAAGTCGACTCATTACTAATTAACCAAATCACCTCGGGAGAAAGGAATCTTCTGCAACAGACAATTGCGCTGGCATGTTCCTCAACCCCAACCAATAGAAATATATAAATTTAAAAAAATACTTATGCACCAAATCAACACTTTCCCACTTGTATTTAGATGAGTCATTATGTTATATAAACTCCCCACAGCACAAGCAAGAAACCTACTAATATTCAGTTGTATTTACTAATACTTAGTGTCCATACACAACCTTTATCAGTTCTAAAGGGGTGACTGAGTTAAGGAATAAACATGGAAAGCAAGATCTTCAATGTACCAGAAGCAACAACTGCAGAAAGTTTCAGAAGTAGAAGACCTCTACCTAAGCGGGGGCAAGTGAAATCAAGGATGGCCGCGATTGTCCTTCATTCAATTGTTTCCATGCTTTCAAGAAACTTTTATGAACACTCTAGTGGAAATCCCATTTGAGAGTGGTGAAAGTCATCCAAGGTTGTTAATGTAGATAGAGTTTTTGTAAAAGTTTTCCTTCTCTTCTCCATTTCATTTTGATATTTTTTTTCTCTTTTTTTGTGGGTTGCTTCTTCTGCCTGTAATCCAAGTTATATCAGAAATACAGGTAGTCTGTATAGTTTAGACAAGGAACTCTGAAGATTATGGAACTAGCAAGACAAGCAAGTGCATTCTTTATCATGAGAGTATAATTAATGCCAAAGTACTAACATATCACTTTGGATCATTAGAAGAGAGAAAGTTTTACAATAGAACCAATGTGCTACTTACCACTAAACAAAAGATAAGAGGAGCCTATGCAGACTCACAGTCAGAGTTGTACATGCACAAACTCCGAATACTTCACTTATTTAAGCGCGATGAGATAACTCAAGTGGTAAGGGCTTATCTCTTGTCATGTCTTGGGTTCGATTCTCGCTCACCCCCGAGATGTCTTAAAAAGATACTCACATTGTAAGGCATATAAGTCAAATTAGTCAAAAAAAAACCTATGTTTTGATACATTTTCCCACTTCTAAGACTAGCCATTTCATGTGTCAAAACTCAAAACAGTGATGATATGATACACCAAATTGAAATATATATATCTAGACATCACTAGGTTATGAATTAGCACCGCCCTTTATAAACTTTTCGCCGTACTGCAAATAATACATGGTCAGTCTTGAAGATAAACATACTGAACTACGATTCAATCACCAATTATGTGTCACCTCAAGTGGCAAAAAAGAGTCTTCTGAACCAAGCATTACCTGATTTGCCCCAATTTCTGATTATGTTTAACAGCTCCAAACAAACTATATGTCGATTTGTCAGTAACACAAAGAATTGATAAACATGATGCATGACAGGAAACAACTTCTAATATAATTTATAATTTGTTGGAAATTTGCCGAGTGTTCGAAGATGGATATGGATTATATAAAATAAAAATATCTCACATACAAAAATTGATAAATCAGCCCTACACCCAATCAAACTTTACACAAAGAGTATGACCCCCCCCCCCCCCCCAAAAAAAAACAAAAAAAAAAAAAAACCAGTAAGAATGTGAGCAAATGAGTATCTGATTAGCAGTTGCTCACACATCTCAGTATCTCACTAACAAAAATATGATTCTTGAAATAATATCTTACAACTGTTTGAGTCTCCGTCTTTTTACTAAATATTCACTTCTTTATAAATGCTTCTATCTATATTTGTAATTCCTTGCTCAAGGAATCAGAAAAAGAAAACATTTCAATTTACATACATAAATATGATCAATCCAGTGACCTGATCAATTAATCACACCCTTCTGTGATCTATGAATAAAACAACAATGTTAATTTTACAGTTGTCATCTACCCATCACTTGTCATTCCATGCATAATCCTTAACCAAGTTGGAAGCCTTCTAACAATTATCCACGTGAATTATTACTACTGTCTGCATACCAACTTATCAGCCATCTTCTCTTCATCAGGTATTTCCATCATCTGATCACTCAGAGATTGCAGGCTAAAATAAATTTCTTTACACTCAGGATGAGATGCATCAGCAGCAAAAAAGTTATGAATGGCTCCTCTAACTAGAGTCCAACTAGAACCAGGTTCCTTTTCTACTATTTCTGCTTTCATCTTCCTCCTCAATTCACCTACAACATTCCACATGCCAGCAGAAGCATAAATATTGGAGAGAAGAACAAGAGCCGAGTCATTTTCAGGCTGCAGCTCAAGAAGTTTACTTGCCGCAACTTGTCCTAGATCAATGTGTCCATGAACATTGCATGCTGATAAAAGAATTTGCCATATACGGGCATCAGGGAGAATTGGCATTTGAGAAATAGTACTTTCTGCCTCATCAAGGAGACCAACTCGACCTAGCACATCGACTACACAAGCATAGTGTTCTAAACATGGGACCACTCCATGAAGATCAAACATGGAATTCAAGTGATATTTTGCTTCATTTGCCAGTCCTGCATGACAACAGGAACTAAGAACACTGAGGTAAGTTATCTCATCAGGTTGCACCCCACATTCAGGCATTGTGCTTAATAAATTGTAAACTTCATGATATCTGCCACATTGAGCATATCCCATCATCATGGCATTCCAAGCCGGTAAATTGTGTTGAACTTTATCTCTAAAAGCCTTCTCAGCATCACCTATACTTCCACACTTGCAATAAGCATCTATAACAGCACTCTTAACAAAAATATTTTTATCCATACCCAATTTTAAAACCAGAGAATGGATAATTTTCCCATGATCGAGATTTGTCAAAATGCCGCAAGCTTTGAAAAGCATAGTAAAAGTCACATGATCAACTGCCAAGCACAAATTCCATCTCGTCTGGAAAAAATTGAGAACGTCAGCATGGCAGCCGGCATGAATACATGTACTTAACATTGCATTAAGATGTACAGTATTTACACGATCAATCTCAGAAAACAGCCTCTTCGATTCAGTAATCGCATTGCATTTTCCATATGATGCCATCAAACAGGTCTGCATGGATTCATCTGACATAAAGCCAAGCTTGACTATAAAAGAATGGATTTGCATTGCCTGCTTTGGAGAATTTGAATGCGACGCTGCTCCAAGAACACAAGCAAGAGTATATTTATTAATCTTTATTTGAAACTTCTGCATTTCGGAAAACACTCCAATAGCTTGATCTGCAAGTCCATTTTCTGTATAACAACTTATCAAAGCATTCCACGAAACAGAGTCCTGAAATATCATTTCATCAAACAACCGTTCAGCATCACCAATTTCCCCACACTTCCCATACATAAAAACCAAAGCACCACAAACAGATGCCTCAGTCAAATACCCGTCCTTACAACAAAAACCATGAATTTGTCTTCCCCGTCCTAACACATCCGGCCCCTTAACCGCTGACAAAGTATTAGTAATACAATACTCATTAATCTCCAAGCCTCTATCAACACACATTTTAAACACACTAAAAGCTTCTACACCATCATAAGCTGCAAAAATCCTCCCGGACCACGAAACCACATCCCGTATCGGAATTTCATCAAACACCTTAACTGCACATACCTTATACCCAAACCTACTATACATATTCATAAGTCCATTATTAAGATGACTTGAACACCCACATAAAAATCCAATCTTTACCAAAAACCCATGAATTTGCTCCCCTTCAACAACATCAAACACCCCACCAAGCATCCCACTCAAACAAAACCCATTAATTTCCATCCCCAAACCCCTCATTTTCAAGAACACAGCCCTAGCTTTACCAAACCAACCATTCAACACAAACCCATTAATCATAGCAGTCCAAACAACACAATCAACCACCAAACACTCATCAAAACACTTCTCACCCTCCCTAACAAACCCTAATTTACAATAATTCTCCACAAGCCCACTAACAAAAAACACACTACTCAAAAACCCCATCTTCAAAAACAAACAGTGGGCCACCACATTTTCTTGAAAACTCACACAAGCACTAATCAAACAACTGGGTGTATAAGCATCACAACAAAGACCCATGTTCCTAAACCTGTTAAAGAACTCAAAAGCGGGTCCGGGTCGGGTATGTTTAGCAAACCCGGAAATTAAAGAGTTGAAGACAACAGTGTCAGGGTGGGGGGTGTCATTGAGGTAATGGGTGGCGCGTGAGAAGTCAGCAAGGTGTGAGAAGTGAGAGATGAGAGTGGAGGAGAGAAAGTGGTCAAGAAAAGAGCCTGATTTGATGAAGAGAGCGTAGATAGAGTCAGTGAGGAGTGGGGTTTGGTAAGAGAGTGATGATTTGAGGGCTTGGGAGTAGAGGTTTTGGGTGAGGAGAGATTTTAAGGTGGTGAGGGGGAGAGTGTGAGGGAGTTTCATGCATGCACAATGTTGTCTACTTGTCTAGTTGTGTCTGTGTTTTTTTTTTTTAATATACACACTTGTAATATATTTGTTTGTGAGACATTCAAGCTGGATTCGAATTCAGAAAACAGACATATAATCACATTTTTAATGTTTTGTGATGAAATTTATGTATATTATATACTCTCGAAATAATTGTTCTATTTTGATCGAATAATTGTCTTAATTTAATGCAGATTAAGCTCTAAACTTCTTCTTTTTTCGAAAAACAAAGAATCGTTTTATTGATATAAACAATTGATAATACAACGCAAAGATAATAAAAACTTATTATCTAACCGAAACATGGGTCGAATGACTCATTATAAAGAGATTTCTCTGAAAATTTAGATAATAAAAAACCTTTATATCCGACAAAACGGCCTCGTTAAAAATCCGGTTGAGTAAAACCTTATGGGAAAAATCTCAAAAGAGAAAAAAAGTGCTCTGAAACAATCATGCAAATCAATACATATAGTGACTCCTAACACAAAAACCGGAAAATTTTGAAGATTTGTGAGTCTAGTCTTGTTGCTTCCGTCATTAAATCCAAACTCATGTCTTCATCCACCTTCTTTTTACCCTTATTTCCATCTAAGTGAGTATCAAAATCATGCTTCCATTCATCTTACATCTACACACATTCATCTTCTATCTGCACACAATAATCGATCTAATTAAATCTGGAAAAAAACCAACAAAGACAAATAAGTCGATGAACGTGTAAAAAAATATATAGTATAAAACTCTTAATTCATAATAAAAGTCATCTAATATGACACAAAATTGTCATCAACGACATATAACCATTATATATATGGTCAAAACGCTATCAAAAATGGTCAAACCCCATAAAGGTACAAAAAGTCATCACATATGACACCAAAATCGTTTAAAAATTCAGATCTAGGAGATGTGAAAAACATATACATATGATATGAATCAAATCCGAAAGATACGAAAACATATTTGAAAATTTAGAAAAGATAAAATTTTAGATCTGATAAGATGATATATCTTTTATATAAAGAATTATGATTTAAATTAAAATATTGATATAGAAAGAAAACGTGTATTTGAAATTAGGGTGGAAGAGAGAATGGGAGGGGTGGTCTTACTTTAAAATGCAGGAAAAACTAGAATACGCTCTAAACTTGAATCTGTCACATGTAGAGCTGTAAACGAACCGAACTCGGACGAACTTTTAACGAACACGAACAAATTCTTAACGAACCGAACAATGTTCGGTAAGCTTATCGGACAATTTTTCTTGTCCGAACTCGAGTTCGGTAACGAACCGAACGAACACGAACAGTTCGCGAACATACCGAACCGAACCGAACACGAACAGTTCGGTAATTATATATATAATATTGTAAAAAAAATAAATATAATAATTTGAAAAATAAAAAAAATAAAAATATTATAAATATTATTATTTTTTATCGAACGAACTCGAGCTTACTGAACTCGAACGAACTCGGACGAACTCTTAACGAACTCGGACGAAAATCCTAACGAACCGAACAATGTTCGGTAACCTTACCGAACATATTTTATTGTTCGAACTCGAGTTCGTTAAGCTTATCGGACGAGCTTAACGAACTCGAACACGGACGAACATACCGAGCTTACCGAACATGTCCGGTTCGTTTACAGCTCTAGACTCACATGTATTCAAAATAAAATCATTTGACAAACATATTTAAAATCTAAAGAAAATCTTTAGTATCTTTCAAAATATTTATTAACCAGGATATCTAATTATAACATTTTAAAACATTTTTAACGGTATTAGCTTAAGCGGTTTGCTAAAATAATATAAAATATTAATTATTTAAAATTTATTAAAACTGTAAGAGATTGTCCTTTGAATTGACTATAATAGTTGGTTATATTTGAAAATAGTATGTTATTATTATTTAAATTTGTTATAAAAAAATGTGTTATTTTAATATGGTAACAGATGATGGTACATTTTGCTATAGATTTTCAGAGGTTTAACAAATATGGTCAAAAAGATGGGATTGACTAAAATTTTAACCAGGAAGAATCTTTAATTGAAGTACATATAATTTTTTACGCAATTTCTATAATCATATTTGTGACATTACAAACTGAATTTTTAGCCAAGGACGTTTTTTTAATTTAAATAATTATAATTTAAAACCTGGAACGACAGACGAAAAAGTATGCAAGTAGAAGAAGCCTAATAGCAGTGAGAGGCGATAATGGTTAAAAACGGGGTGAAAAAGGCAGGAGGAGGAATTGGAAATGTGGTAAAGTGTAAAAAATATGATCATGGTAGAAAGAATAAAATAAAGACAGAAGGGAATAAGATTAACAAGAAAACTAGTACGGAGTAAGAGTTTTCTGCTAGAAAGATGTTGAGATACGAGCAACAAGAAAAGGAAAGAAGAGTTTTCAAAGTAAAGATAAAGATGATATGACTGAAGAAGCAGAGAATAAGTTATTACCATCTTGTGAGGTGGAAAAGAAAGCTGATACTGATCAACCCCTCAAGAGTAGGAGGACAAGGAATAGGAATAGGAGGAAGCAGCCAAAGCAAAAGCAAAATCACAAGCTTGAGGCTGAGGATGAGGATCTTAATAATATCATTCCAGTTAAAAGTAGGAGACAGTCAATTTAAACACACGAATTTCCTACTTAAATCTAAATCCAAACAACTGCTAATTTATGTCCCTTTTCTCTCTCTATTTTTATGCGCACTGTATTCTATTTATATATTTGTTTTACTTGTGCTGTCCTTGCTTACTGTTTTAATGATCATGTTCCATCTATGTACCCACCTCTCATCCAATCCACTCTGTTTGTTATTATTATTAGGTTGAGCCTGATTTGATGGAGAGCTTTGATAGAGTCAGTGTGTGATTTCAATAAATATCACAAAACCACCTTTCTTCCAATTTATAGTTTAAATTATAATTTAGCTGAGGGCCAATCCAGCCCGTCGACCCGGTTAGTAGAAGCAGCTAAATTCTGCTCCTATTCTATTTCTCAAAATATCAACTGTTTTCCATAACAAGCTCGAATTTTATAATAATAAACAAAGAATCACAAAAACGTTTTTGTAAAGAACAAGGATATCTTTTCAATAATACATACTTTTAATTAATTAATTAATTAAAGAATAAATTATACTCGAAATCAGCCAATCACCAAAGCAATTAGTGATAAATTTCTGATTATGGAACCAAGATAGTGCAGTCAACGAAGATAACTTTTAAAAGACTTTACTAAAAACAGAAGTCTCATAATTTCAACACTTGTCTATTCTTGCATCGAACGGCGTGCATGTTCTAAGACCGGGACGACAGAGAATAAACATTTTACCACTTGTGATATTGAATCGTGCTCGTCCCATATAACTAGTTTAATGCAGATTAAGCTCTAAACTTGAATTTTAATATATATAAAAAAATGCTATTAACTAATTTAATTTGATTATTAAAAAAAACTAATTTAATTTGACAAATGTTATATGTATTAAAAAATTATCTCAAATACTGAGTTATAATTGATTACTTTCCTAATAATAATATAAAATTTCGTGTGTGTACCTATGCGTCCACTAATAAACATATCTCATATATCACACGAATAAAAATGGTATATGAGAAAACATTTTAGAATATTTTTGGACTACACAGCATTCCTCATTTTATTTACCACTACCAAATGCTTGGATTAAGCTCTAAACTTGAATCTTAATGCAGATTATTAGTAGTAAGTAGTAACAACACTTTTCAGGTTAAGAATGAATTAAACATTTTAATTAGTTTTAAAAAGTTAAATTTTTTATCCTTTTGACATTCTGCACTAATTTAAAGTGTATGAATAGGATATAATATGTTTGGATTTTTTAAATAAAAATTTAATATTAAAACATATATTTAGAAAATAAATTTAAAAATAATATATAAAACTATCTTTTTATATAACTTAAAATACATATAAAAAAAATTAAGAAAACATGTATTTCGAAACAAAAAGAGTACTAAATTAAGTATAACTATAAGGTAAAATAAATCTTTTTTTAGAAGTTATAATAAAACTTGTTAATAATCATTTTCTAAATATATTAATTTCCAACCTTCCTGAATTTTATATCTACATTTCTTTTACTATAAATTAACATATTTACCAAAATATTTTATTTTCCAACATTAGAAAAATCATACTTTTCGATAAGATTTGAATTCTACATTCCACTGGATAAGAATATTATTTTACACTTGCTTACATGTATGATGCATTACATACATGTCTACATGTACAGCATATTTATATACTAGATTGTATTGAAGCTAAAAACAGCATTTTGTGACAAGCCTAATGCAGAGGAGTTTTCCTACCTGGCTGCTAACTAATGCATGTACTCATCTTCTTCTCCTCATCCCACACATCATCATAACTAATTTAATTTCTATTCTTCTTTGCTTTTTCTTTCCATTTTGCATTCATTATTTACCTTTATTCTTCATTCTTAACTTTCTATAAAAGTGCCCATCCTTTTTTTTACTCAAATGTATTGAAAGATTGAATCTTTACATCAAGAACCAACTTTTATAATAAACCCCTTATAAATTTTCTTGAAAGTTTGTGTTTTTAAGCTTTAGTTCTTGTATACCATGAAAATTACTGAGAAAGATTCAGAAAAGATGATTTGGGATCAGATGATAAGCCCATTAGGAAATGGAAGAGCTTTGACAAAACTAATGCTTTGCTTGGTTTTGATTGTTTCAGCAACTTGTTTAGTGTTTACTGTCAAGTTTGCTGTGAAATATTCCCCTTCTTGTGGTGATAAAAATTTACTTAAATCTATGCATAAAGGCCTCTCTGCTCAAGATTTATCAGGATTTTTGAGTCAGAATAAGACCCTTTGGGCTAAAACCCCAGAAATTGGTCAAAAAACTGAGCTCAAACACATTGTTTTTGGCATTGCAGCTTCTGCTAAGCTGTGGGAAAAGAGGAAGAATTACATAAAGTTATGGTGGAGAGGCGAGGAAATGAGGGGAATTGTTTGGCTTGATAGTCATGTCAATTCCAAGAAAGATGAGGCCTTGAGCTTGCCTGAGTTGAAAATCTCAGGCAAGACGGATCGATTCCCCTACAAGAACCCGAGGGGACATAGGTCTGCTATTCGAATTTCCAGGATTGTATCGGAGACTTTGAAGCTGGGAATGGAGAATGTGAGGTGGTTTGTAATGGGAGATGATGATACAGTTTTTGTGACAGAAAATTTAGTGAGAGTTCTCAATAAGTATGATCATAATCAGTATTATTATATTGGGAGTTCATCTGAGAGTCATTTGCAGAATATTTATTTATCTTATGGAATGGCTTATGGTGGGGGAGGTTTTGCAATTAGTTATCCATTGGCAAAAGCTCTTGAAAAAATGCAAGATAAGTGTATTCAGAGATATCCTATATTGTATGGTTCTGATGACAGAATACAAGCATGTATGGCTGAACTTGGTGTTCCACTCACTAAAGAACTCGGTTTCCACCAGGTCTGTTTTTTACTATCTCTGGCCTTTGCTTTGTTTTTCATAGTTTTTGCATATGTTATCTATTTTTCAATGCATTAGATTTTTTTTTTGTACACGAAAAGGGGGGAATGATGATTTGAACCCATCACCATGGAAGTAGCCCACCACTAGGCTATCATTGAATCCCCGTATTTTTGTTTTTCAAATCTGTATGGTATTGTATCAGGGGTTTGCCGACAAAATAGTAATGGATTAAGGGTGTCTAGTGTCTTGACAATTTATGTTCTATGAAACACAGCAAACTGTTGGTGCCTTGTAATCATATTATGTATTGTACTTCAAAGTTCACTTTCATTAAGTTGCTAGTGCTAAAAATGGCATTTTGCATACCATGCGATCTGGAAATATTTGTATGTAATGAACTGAAGCAATATCATTGATCATGAATCACCCATAGATTATTTCCTGTGCAACTTTAAACACTCTTTTCCATGTAAATATCATATATATATTTATGGCAAGTATTGAAGTAATTTGAAGTCTAACCCATCAAGCTTCCAGTTAGTCAATATTGACACTGTCAAATGGACAAGTTGTTAGGTTGAGAATAGACTAATAGTCTTGGTACAAGTGTGGTTTCTGAGTCAATAATCTTATGAAATTTAGTGTTTCCTCAAAGTCTAAAAGTCTGTTGCTATCGACAACATTAATAATGTGTAGTGATTGTAAAAAACAGGTAGGGTAGGTAATGTGCTTCAATTTTTAAATTTTCAGTTGAATATTTGCTAAATACTTAACTAATTACTGTCCTGAAAACTTGCTACACAACTTTAACGGGGACCTCTTCTTTGTATTTGACTATACAGTATGATGTTTATGGGAACTTATTTGGTCTTCTTACTGCACACCCTGTGACGCCTTTCGTGTCATTGCACCACCTTGATGTGGTGGAGCCAATATTCCCAAATGTGTCTCGGGTGAAAGCCTTACAACAACTGATGATTCCAATGAAGCTCGATTCAGCAGGTCTTATCCAACAATCCATTTGTTATGAAAAGAAAAAGAGTTGGACCATTTCAGTGTCCTGGGGGTTTGCCATTCAAATTTTCCGAGGAGTATTATCTCCTCGTGAAATAGAAATGCCGTCGAGGACATTTTTAAATTGGCATAAGCGAGCAGATTACACTGGTTATGCATTCAACACACGCCCAGTTGCACGAATCCCTTGCCAGAAACCCTTTGTGTTTTACTTGTCAACAGCCAGATTAGATTCCACCACCAATCAAACAGTGAGCATATATAATCGTCATCAAGCTCCTCATCCTGATTGCAAATGGAGGAATATGGTATCTCCTGCAAATATTGACAAAATAGTGGTTTACAAGAGACCTGATCCGCATCAATGGGATAGGGTAAGCATGAATCTATATACCATTGCCCTTTGCTTATCAACTATAGCCATTAATATATTTAGTTAAACCAAAATGGAACCCAATCATTTTGTGAAAGACTGATGCATTTACAATGTCACTGTTGAAATCCAAGTTGTTCCGTAGGTACTTTTTTCCATTATAAAAGAATAATTCTTTTTTGGTCTTCGCTATCAGAAAAGAATAATCATTTTTTGGGTGAAACATTTTCGCTACTTGTCTGATACCTTCAATTTGTAATGTGTTTCTTCTCATTGTGGTTCATTTGAATATTTGCTTGGCAGTCCCCAAGGAGAAATTGTTGCCGGATACTAGAGTCGAAAAGAAAAAGCCTAGTGTTGGATGTGGGTGTATGCAGGGAAGGTGAGATTGCTGAAATATAAGGACTAACCACAGAACAAGGTCCTCTTTTGTCCTTTTTAAAATCTCTCCTTGCAAATTAGCAAGTTCTTGATTTGTTAATTTTTCGGTGTCCAAGTTTAGCTAATCCTTTTCTTCCTGGGTTCCATTAGAGGAAAAAGGACTTTCTAATGTATGTAAATGTTGTAGAATAGATTGTAGCATAGAATTTTAATATTAATTACAATTTTAAAATTGTAATAACATATGTCCGTAAAATTTATATTTTCCGTCTCAAATCTTTAACCTGAAATTTTTGTTGTAGATGCAGACTGCAATACTAATCCTTCACCTTTTTAAATTTTATAGTATATTTGAGCTTGGAACACAGCAGTTGCATGTTTTTGCAAGTGTTGAGATCCAAAACAGGTAGCTAGTTGGAACTACTTTGTTACCTGCTAATCTCTTCATATCAGATTGTCGGTTGCATTATTGATGCTACACTGATTGTGATGGTTAGTTTGTAGACTTTTTATCTAATACTGAGTAAATTTTTCTACTTTAGAACAACACAAATTTTGTAATTTTTACAAAAAAAAAATCATAATTTTCAGCTTTCTGGAGAAATTATTGTTTTCATGCAGGAGTGGTAGTTCATGAATTGTTTGTATATCTCAAAGTTTGAGGAATGTCAGGCTTGTTTTTTGTCATAGTATGATTGAAAATAGCAGATAGATGATTGAAAAGGTATATGACACTGATGTTTTTAATGATTTTGTACTCTTTAGAACTGGTATAATACAAGGTAACTTTAAACTGAGCATGTGATTTGTTGCTTTTTCTTCTTTCTCCAAGTCTCAAAGCATGTGCCATTTTGTCACTGGTCTAGTTGTCTCTCCACTCTAGTATAACACAGTTTATAAGTTGGAGAAAACATAACGGAGACTTTCTTTTGTTACATTGTAACTGACAATGGAAATAAAAGTGTCTGATGAACAAAGTAAGAATTTTACAACTTTTCCGTGTATATCTTTCTAGTTTTCCCTTCTGCAGCTACTAGGGTTGCAACTTGCATAATATTTAGACCATCAATAATTCAATATTGTTGGTTTTTTTGTTGCAATTTTTTAACCCTATTTACAAACAAAATTTGACATTTAAGCACCCTCTTGATTAAAAATGTGCAAGCTACCAAAAGTCCTTAAAAGAAAAAATACCAATTGGCAGGAAGTGACTCCTTATTGCAAGTAAGTTATGGCTTCAAAAGGCCTGCAATGATAGGTCTAAGGGAAAAGCTGGTTTGTGTAAATTAACTATATTTACAATTAACCAATATAATGTACAAAGTTTGAAGATAGTAAATAAGCTAGGAGTTAAACTAGAAACAAGAAAATAGAGAGATTACACAATTAAGCTTCATCACTTTCTTCGTCTTCGGGCAACTCTACGTCCTCTCCGATACCTTCAAGCAATTGGTCAACATCTTCCCCCAACTCTGTCAACCTTGCACTCAGTTTCTCGACTTTGCTCTGTTCTTGTCCGAGGCACACAAGCAAATCATTCAGTTCTGCTTCGCTCTCCTTTTGGCTTTCCTCTCTTGCTTCTGCCTTTATCGACTCAATATCTGGAAGTGGCACAGCTCCTCCAGCCTTTAAAGCTTTAATTTCGTTTTCTAATTGGTAGTTTGCCTGCTCCAGACTATTGTAAGCATCTGATAAGCTCTTCAGATCAGACTCAGTTTGGCTTTTCTCCATATTGACCATTTCCAATTGCTCAGATACCTCCTGAATATTTTTCCTAAGTGTCTCTTCTGAATTCCCAACAGCTTTATGTTCAGAGAGGGATAAACCATCAGCATCACCTGTCTTCGAGGAGTTTCCGGCCAGTATTGCAATCCGGTTAAGAAGATCCTTTTGTGTGACAGAGGAAAGAGGAAGCAAATGTTAGACATAGCAAATTGTTTAAGCTTCGGAACCTTAGTTCTTCGAGCACAAAATCCTGATACCTCACCAGGTTAATGTACAAACTACAACAGGCAAGTCCCTTAACCATTTTTACGAGATGTACAACATATATTACATAGAAAGACAAGTTTATCATTAAGACTACCTGTATCTCTGAATTCTGTTTCCTAACAACTGCTTTCAGCCTTTTGGCGTAATCAGTATCGTTTTCAGCACTCTTTTGTTCCAGTTCTGCTGGCATTACTGCTACACTACTCTTTGGTTGAGTATAAATCTGTAATGTGCTTTCCTTGATATCAGCTTCCAAACTCTTGATAAAGTTCACAAACTGAGAATCAAATATTGACGAAAGTACAGAATTTTCCTCATTTCTTTCCTCAGTTTCTTCATGATCATCAACATCTTCTATCTCTGACATACTTGCAGCATTGGATCTTGTCAGCGGTTTACGTGGTTGGTCTGGTTTTGCAGATGAAAATCGAAAGGTTTTCTGCATGTCGTCAAACTTTAGCAAGTAGGATGTAAGTCCAATTTTCTGGTTAATGGAATCAACTATGCTAAATGAATCCTTTCCAGTATCAGAATTATTATTAAATACAATACATTCTCCCAATAGCACTGCAGTCATCCCTCTTATCCACATAGTTGTGTCTGGATTGGATACCAGCTCAAAGAGATAAGTAAGGTGGGGACGTGAATCTAGGAAGCATTGAACTGCACTTGGGTAATCATAAAGCCATGTGATCAGCAATTTCAGGATAATTGATTGACAGTGAAAATTTGATAATGTACTTGACTTCCCATCTCTGCCTTTCAAGGAAGAAGCAACAGCCAAGTATTTCATTGTCTGGTGCAATAGGGGCTCTGGCGTTCCTAGTGGTGACATTGCTGCTTCAGTTTCAATTTTTAAAACCTGCACGAAATTACAGATTCTAATACTGGAGAAGGAACGGAAGTATTAAAATTGTCATTTTCAGATGATAGGAACTGTCATTGAAAAAGGGGGGTGGGGGGTGTTGTAAGATAGCATATCTATTAGCAGAAGACATATAGGTGACAAAACGAGACACAAAGCATACCTTCTCCTTGCAAGATATGTTATCCTTTATAACATGGGTAAGAACACTAGCAGCTCTGCAACATGTCTGCAGTCAAAAGCATTAGCTGGGGATGGTATTCGACAACGTCAAGCAACAAAAGAGCTACTTAATTGCTGATATCATAAAAATCAAAGCCTAGGAGTAAAAAAAATACTTTACAAAGTAAGATAACCTAAGATGATACATATGAACATCATAACAATGCTTACACAAAGTCATCTTATCACAATTGTACCAAGGCATTTAACACAGGTATTAAACATATTCACATTACTCAAAGTTACTGAGTAATGGTTAGTGAACAAAATACTTGGCCGCGGTAAATCATTGTGTACACATTAATTATGAAAGGGCAGTTTGGTTTCGTGCAACGCCCTCACAGCAGGAAGCGGGAGCTTTTAAAAGGAAAGTCCCTGTGTTGTGTTGCGAACTAGAAAGCGATGCCTAAACAATAATATATGTAATAGTAATAAAAACAATTACCTCAAGATCACCATCATTTTCACTGAGGGTAAGACCACGTAGTAGCATGCTGTAAGAAAAAAGATTTAGTTTCCACCATAAAATGACAGTGAGAAGGTCCACAGAGTTGATTGTAGATGTATTATCAGTTGGAGGCTCCAAATTTTAGTGTAAATATCGGCGAGAGTATTACAATACAACATAACAAACAAACCTTCCAAAGGACATGTTCACATCTTCCTCATGTGAAGCATGGGCCGTTAGATGTGGCTGAGGGATTAATGAGGAAGCCAACATCATTTGACCATCAGGGTTCTTCTGTTTGAAATTGGTTGATCAACCATGTTAAATTTATGTCATTAAAAAACGCATCAAAAATTACTGGAGTTTTAAAAAGAAAAAAAAACAGAAACATCATTAAAACCATCTCTCAAAAGAATCAACTTCAAGAGAGATATCAAATCTACAATACCAACCTCACAAAAGCACTTGAAGATATAGTCAGCTGTTAAGAATTCTTGCACGCTGGAAGTTCGTAAAATTATCCGGAGAACAGAATTTAATGCAGATTCTTCATGCGGCTGCTCGCCAAGAACTTTTCTTGCAAGAGCTTCAAGATTCTTCCCATGTCCAGCTATCAGATCCCCAATGCATCGAAAGGTCTGGCAAGGGAATGTTGCAAGTTTTAATTTTGAACAATAATGATCTATATTAGAGCTTTCATTAGATTAATATTAAACTTGTATATTTTTAAGGTTTTATAAGTTATTTAATTTTTTTTCCACAAGCTCATAGAATTTCGCTTAGTAGCATTCCCTTTTCATCAGGACAAGGTGCAAAAGATATTAAAATATAGCCCGTGTACTTGAGAATATGTTGCTGAGGAAAAAAGATATTTTCCTTTTTTTTTCTTGCTCTAATTACCTTCTTCGTGTAACATGACATGATCACATAGTGTAGATAGAAAATAAAGTGACATTAAGGTGATCCAAAGCAAGTTATCTTACCGCACACCGCACAGCAACAGGAGCCCACTGGCTTTCGACTCCCAACAATAAAAGATTGTCCAGTACTTTCCTCTACAATCATCGGAAAAGATCAATCAAGCGAGACGAAGCATCAAATAAGTTATCCATCAAGTCCAAAATTGATGACCCATTGCATTAATATGGGTAATTGAATAAAGCGGTAGAATACTCAGGTTTTCAGTGCTATAGCTATAACTGACAAACCTGAACTAGCACCGTCTTATTAGTCAGAATGTTGGCATCTTTTCCTGGCACCATTTCTGGAACACCCGTTATCAACAAACTAATAGTTTCTAATACGCTGAGTAGATTTATCGTCTACTGGTTCCAAGGACAACAAAAATCAATCAGTAAACCGTCTGCAAATCTATGAAACATACTTACATGTAGCACATGCACACATATTGTAGTGGTAGTAATTGCACATACTAGGAAGAGAAATTATAATAAACAGGTAAAACAAAATTTAGAAACAATTGTTTAGCAAAAAAGAAAGAAAAATTTACAAACAATTGAAATCTAACCTTTTGTTGGGTAAAGCTGTATGCACTTCCTCTCAGCTTCAAAATAGATATCAAAGGCTCAAAACCAATTGTCTCCCTCAGCAATACCTACAACACATCCTACAAACATCAGGTTCTGCTAGTACTCCATTATTTCCTATAGGTTTCTCTCCCACAATCCAGATTATAACACACTGCTCACTGCTCCGTTACAAATAGTAGCTTACTTTTTTATTGCTTCCTAATAAATAAGATGTATAATTTAACCCAACGTTTTTTATGAACACTTTGCACTGCAGAGGCCATGCAGATTCTATATAAGAGAGATCTGCCTCGGTGCAAAGTTGTTATTTATTCAGTTGAATTTTCAATGAGGAATTTAAATATACAAATGTAGACACAGAATATGGACTGTGTTATACGTGTCTTGGAGGCGAGATGAAGTATATTGACGAGTAAAAGATTGTTAATGTTACCATCCTATGTTGGCATATAAATTAGAATAAATTGGCAGACCTGATTCGATGTATTGTTCCGTAGAAGATTGTTCAACAACTCAAGGCAATCCTGGATCGTGACATAAACGAGCATCGGTAAGAGATTAATTTTATAATTGCTCAAATAACGCTTTAGTGCCAGCATACATGCATATATATATGGACCAGAAGCAGTTCACAACTAATTGATAAAAAGTCGTGAAAATATATGCAAAAACACAAGTATTAATACAGATAATATAATCCTGTCCATGAACGATTAGGCATTAGACAACATATATCAGCAGCATATTAGGATCAAGCTATAAGCCTATAATACATCTAATTTATTTGTTCTTCCATTACTTTTATCATGCAATGGATAAATTTTAGATTACACTATAAGAATCTACATGTATATTCTGCTAAAGCAATAACACAGTTTAAGTTATTTTGTCAGTTGTACTCTAACCCTCATAGAAATGTGAAAAGAGTATTATACACTCATTAAGGCATGGATGTTTTATATCATATGTTCTTCAGATTAAGTTATTCTGTAAGTTGAACTCTAAACCTCATAGGCATCAGATAGATGATAAAAGTTCACATAGCTGTAAGACCAAGATGGGCACTAAATCACCAAAATAATCGTCTTTCATGTCAAAAGAAAATAGGAGAGCAACAGAAGGCATCACACTATCACCTAATCGTTGGAGCCACAGACTGTTATTATGCATCATAACATCATTAGCCATAAACAGGAATAAAATAGTTAGTAATAATGTGACAATGATCAACTACTGATGTCGTGGCGGCAACAAAGCTTATTAAGATGGTAAATAATCTAAATATGAGTCTGCCACCTGCCTCTGGCATGCTAATAAGTATGTCCAATCATTATTTATAAAACTAACGTTCAATTCTTAAATCCTTGAATCTGTAGGCAGTTGATGGCTTGATGTAATCATTAGATACATCCACAAGTAAATTTCAAAACTCTTTTTTTCCGTTCTATAAGAAACAACACAATCCCCAACTATTAAGAGACACAAGTATAACCACCTTATGTTGCATATTGCATGTAAATCTATTTTTTATCAAAAGAATGGATACTGGGGAATGCTATACATATAAGAATATTACATTCCTGTAAGCAGACATGAGGCGAATTAAATTTAAGTACTTCATGTACCTGCACAACAACACCGCCTTCTGATCCTCCTTCCTCCTTAATAATACTAAAAATCTTTTCAAAAGCGCCTTCGAAAACAAGAATTTTTTGAATTTCCTACAGTTAAACAGCTATACATTATGCCTGTATAATCAAAGCAAGTAATTTGACAAAATTCTTAATGACACAAATAAGAATGATCATAAGCGTGAATTAGCTTACCTCGGCTTCCCGTGTCAAATATGTCAGGAGTAACAATGCCTCATTTCGTATAACCTAGAACAAAAACCGCCAATGGTTCTCTAAGATCTAATGAGGACCAGAAGAACACAAAGGTGCTGATACACATTACCAGATTCATACCTCACGATCCATAAGCATATCCATAAGGCGAGTTATACCACGAGGAGTGCTGAGAATAGCTTCCTGTAACCTGATAAATAGGTGAAATATCACCCAGATATGACCAGACAACCGAAAGAAACAGAGTTGCATGCAACATCAAGAAAATGACTCTGTAAAAGAATACCTATTCCGGGAATTGGTGAGAAGGGCAGTCAAGAGTTGAAGCGTATAATATCGGACATAAAAATCCTCCTCTGACTGTCAAGATACATAATCAGTAAAATTTCATCTATATGTATGATCAACATAAATTCAATGCTTGATTTGTTCACGGTACTAAAAAATAAATGTAGAGGTCCTTACTAGCAAACTTAAGAGAAGAGAAATGCTTTCTGATTCTCTTGATAGCAAATCAGTATTCATTATATCTGGTTGAACCTCATTTGGAGGACCTTTTGCATGAGCAATTGGAGTTAAAGCACTCACAAAAGTTTCAAGAGCCCCCCGAACCTTCATTTGATAGAAGAAAGATATATTAGCATGGTATCGTGAATAAGGAAGAGATGTCACTAAAGATGCATGGTCTGAACAAGTTCTCCATCTACAATAAGGAATACTATGGAGGTGGGTTTTTTTGGGGGGTGGGGGTGGGGGTGGGGGTGGGGGTGGGGGTGGGGGTGGGATATCCCACCCAAACAAGTTCTTATTTGGTAGAAGTACCTAAAAATGGTATTGAGTTTTAAGTTTGGAAGTAATTAGTATCTTTGCAACTAGTCCATGAAGAGCAGGACAAATCTTTATCGTGTAGAAGTTGCTACAAACTTTTAGTTCAGAAACTACCAAGTAACCTAAAATCTGAATATCATCTTTGTAATTTGTAAATACAAGGCCTAAACAGTGTCAGAATAACAGAGAAATCTTCTATTACATTCAGTTAGCTAATAACCTAGAATAATAAATTCATTCCTCATATGTACAAAATTTCTGTTATTAATATACTCATGTCCTTTCGTTCAAGACCTTGAATATCCAAACAATGGATCACTGCAATTCACTATTATTACTGAGACAGCTGTTTCAAAATCACAAATTACATCCACCAACTTGTAAAAGAAGTTGCAATCAAAGAAAGAATATACATGTAGATAGACAAGCTGCTTCTAGGTCAATTCATACCATTTCAACATCATCACGTTCTTCCTTCAAGACACCTAAAAGTACAGGAAAGCCTGCAGGTGAAGTGAATAAAATATCCTATGAACAAGAGCATGTGTTATAAGTCATATAACTGCAAGTTCATGTTACAGAAAGGTTTACCCATTGCACCAAAAGCTAACTGCGAAGCACGGGTTTCTGCTACAACAGATTGCAGTTCAATAATTGCATTTCTCCTATCTTCTGATAGGACCCCATTACTTATCCGGTCAAGCAACCGTTCAACATAGCTGTTGACAAAGGCCATGGATTAGTTATTCCGAACGTATTATATTAAATCAATCATATACATATATATTCCAAACATATATATCGAATCAAGCATATACATATCCATGCAACATAATTAAAATGACGCAAAAGAGAACACATAATCTAAAGATGGATAACACCATACGCTGAGTGCAATGAAAAACGGAAGTCTTCACGTTGATGCAATGAATTTCCACAAGTACCAAAGAACTTCAGAACAACGGAAATAAATTAATTTTGATATCTGAATCACATGACAGAGTGTACATGAAATTGTATTTTCCTGCATGATGCTAAATCTCCAGTTGTGGTGGTACCGTGCCATATATTACCAAAAAGTAAAGGGAAATGCCTCACTATTGTTCAACATCTTTCTCGTAATTAAACGTTACACAAACTAAAATCGTGTAACCTAAACACTAATTCAAGCTGTAAAATCGAATTAAATTCTTGCATAACATCAAGATACACCTTTTTCAACTAAAACAAACAACATAAAATTTGCAGAAAAAGAATTCACCTATCCTCGTTAGACCCCGAGTTCTCATTTCCAAACATCCGCCCAACAACTCCCTGCACCAAACCACCCAAAAGAAAACTCAAGACTAAAGCTTTTACCATTTATGAACACAATACTAATCATATCCTTCAACAAATACCAATACAATTACATATAAGTACCTTATACCCGGAAACCAAATCCATTCCTCTCTATATATAGCACCACAACAACTTACACAAAAAGACACTGCAACACATATATAAATCAGTACTAATAAAAATCAAACCCAACATTGATAAAAAGTCAATCTTTGCCTACACCACCAACATACTTAAGAAAATAACAAAAATAAAGGACATAAATTACAAATAATACCATTTACAGGTCTCTTTGTGTTTGTGTGTGTGTGATATTAAGATGCATCAGGATTGAGTAATTGCAGAGATAATTAAAACAAAGAAAGGCCCAAATTTAATTGATAAATTAATATAAAATTAAATGGGGTTGGGAAAATATAAATATATATACAATATATATACATATGGGTATGTGTGTATAGGCATATACTTACAGCCCAGTTGCCGGAAAAGATGAAACAAGATCGGATCGCCGGAGAGTGTAGAGATTCAAGGTGTGTTGTATGTACGTATAAACTCAAACTAGCTCAGCGCCCACTATTAAATGACTGTTTTTAAAAGTTATATGTCATAATTATTAAAAAAACATAGTTTAGGAAAATAAATAATTATATTTCTTTCATAAATATAAAATATTAAAATTGTTTAAATATATTTAATAAAATAGAAAAGGCAAACACAAATCTTGATACATATAGAAAAGTTTAAATAATGTTTCGAAATGTAAGAAAGTAAATTATGCATTTGTTGACTAGATTTAGATGATGATATATTAAAATTTGCAAAATTGAAATTTACTTTCAATTTTAAATAATATGGTGAGAGTATTCATTTTTTTTACTCATATCATGTTTAGAGCATAAGGCTCCGTTTAAGAGTGTTGAAAATTGATGTGTTGTTGAAAACTGATGTGCTGTGAGAAAAAGTGCTGGGAAAAAGTGTTGTCACGAAAATCAGATGATTGTTTTGTAATTTTTTTATTTATGCATATTTTTATGTATAATATATAAAAAAAATATTTTTGAAAAGATTTGGTGGTGAAAGTGATAGCTAGCATGATTTTGCTAACAGTAGTTTTTAAACCAAAATCGTTTTTCCACACAACAACTTTTAGAATTTACCAAAACAATTTTTTAGGAACAAGCTGTTGTAGTGGAACAACAATACCAAACGGAGTCTAAACGTTTCTCTGAATATGGTTTTGGCACACGATTTATTTCATTAATGATGTTCTTATTTTTATTAAAAAAAGTTTAATTACTTTTACTGAAAATAATTATAGTTTTCTTAATAATTTATTAAACTTTCGACAAAATACATGCAATGTCTATCCGAATTCAGCAAAATTCTACTATATATATTTATTTATTTATCATAACTTTTTTTAAACTAATAAATAAGGATCACAAACTAGAAAAGAGAATCATAATTTTACATCATAAAAGTTGAACAACACATTCACTCGCCATTAAATAATAAGAAAGAGCTCAATTTATATTGAATGTTTAATGCTAGTAACATGCTAGTAATAGAAAAAGACATATGAAATAACAATCTTAATACATTGACTGTTTAACCAGAAAAGATCAATAATCTTTAGCATCAAAGATATTAGGGCATCTCGATAGAGCCTCTTAAACCACATTTGTCTTCATATTCGAAGTTTAAATGGTACAAAACTATCTCCAACAATAGTTATCTTTATCTTTATTTTTAAAGTAATACACTGTTTACCTTCAAATATAAAACTGTCATGTACACTTGAAGAAGATATTATTTTTTTAATAATCTCACTCAAACACTATATCTATCTTTGTCTTTATATTTATATATGTATTGTTATATGAGAGGAATATTAATGGTTTGAAGAAAAATTTAGAGTAATGATTGGAGATGAAATAATAGTTTAAAGTGAAAAATGTGAAAATATGAAGATAAAGTTGATTTAAAATAAAGTTTTGATTGGAGATCACCTTAGCTAGTTTAGTCTTCTAAACTATTGGTATCATACTAAGAAGACATATGAAACTTTCAATGTGAATATAGGAGGTAGATTAGTGAGGGCTTCGTTTTTCAATTTCATAGTCAGGAACAAATTGACTAGTATGAAGTTCATATAATTTTGGAACCACTTCTTCTAATCACAATTCCATTGCTTAAATATTGAGGGACATAGAAATCTCGGTACATCAAAACATCTCCAACAGGGATGTCAAAATCTTGAGTGCCTCTCTATCGGAGTCATAAGGGTGCCTAAAGAGTGTCAAGAGAAGTTGTCAAATTTTGGCATCCCTTGACACTCACTTTAAATAGATAAAATAAAAGCACTTGCATATGAGTCATTCTCAGTAGGGAACTGTTTAAATTAGTAACCTTGACACCCACTTTAAATAGATAAAATAAAAACACTTGCATATGGGTCATTCTCGAACCGTTTAAATTAGTAACCTAGTAACTCAATATCATTGGTTGGATTAAATAAATAATACATCATTCAGATTAAGACACGTCACATGTTTTTAGAGATATTGATGCACACACATGCACCCCACGTATAGGGGAACCATATTTATAATATTAAGTTTTTAAAGTTATACTATATATACGTATTATTGTTTTTTAGTTTGTAGGTTTAATATTAATTATTTTTACAATTTATTTTTATAAAATGTGATTTAAAATTTCTTTATTATGTATATTTACATCAAATTTAAATTAATTTTTGTTCTTTATTTTTAAAAATCAAAATTTTATGTAAATAAATATAAAACACATAAAAACTAAAAATAATTGAAAAAACTTTTACCAAACATGAGAATTTTACATAACATTATAAAAAAACAATATGCAAAATATACAACACATTTAATAAATATAAAACACATAAAAAATTAAAGAGCACAAAAATATATATAATAACATTTGTAGAATACTAAAAAAACATAAAATATTTGCAAAAAAGTATAGTTAAAGAAGAAAAAAGTTAACCAGCATATTAACTAAATTGATCTTTTTACATTAAAAAAAGAACACACAATATACATGATATTATATAAGACACATAAAAACCAAAAAAAATAGAAATAACTTTTACAGTACATTATAAATATTTACAGCACATTAAAAAAGCAGTACACAAAATTTGCAGTGCATTTAATAAATATAAAACATACAAAAAATTAAAGAGCACAAAAATATAATATTTGTAGAATATAAAAAAAAATATAATATTTGCAAAAAGAGCTAAAGAGTACAAAAAGAAAAAAAAAGTTAAGGAGCATATTAAATAAATTGATTTGTTTATAGAATTTAAAAAAAGAAAGAATACAAACTATATATATAATTCAATAAAACACATGAAATCAAACAAAAGGTCGAAAAAACTTTTATAGTACATATAGATATACATAACATTACATAACAGAAAACATATAACAGTACACAAAATACAAAACATTAAATAACAGTACACAAAATACAGACAGTACATAAAATATACAGAACATTATATTTTAGAAAATTATAGAGCATCAAAAATTAAAAATTAAAATTTAATTAAAAAATATTATCCTATTCAAATATTATTTCCTGTATTATTTTAGAAATATTATCTTGTAATTATATTATAACCTCTATTTTGTGTAGATTATATTATTTACTAAAAATAATGTGTTCTGTATTTTTTAAATGAACAATTTTGTATGAATAATATTATTATTTAAAATATAAAACGATTTGTGAAATTATAAAAAAATTATAGAACACATTGTAATTAAATTATAAAATTTAACTTAGCAAAAAAAAAAAATTATAAAATTTCATATGTATGTTGTTTTTCTAAACAAAAAACTTTAATTTTTGAAATAAATATTAATATAGTAATGTTTCATAAAAATGAAAATGTTTACTATTAAAATTATGGTTGTTAAAAAATTTGAAAAATAATTATATCTCTTATTATATATATATATATATATAATTTGATACTAAATTTAATAAAAAAATAGGACATCTATACTATCTATACTATATTATTAAAACCGAAAAATTAAAAGTTTTGGTCGTCGGTTGGTTTGGTACTGGGTGAACCATTGAAAAGATCTTGACTGTCCAATTGTAAGTAAACCATAGAAACAATCTTAACCGTTGAATTTTAATAAAATATAATTTTAAAAGAATATAGTCGTACATACAACTCTAACACCAGTAGTTCTCTTTTTATACAACTCATCAAAGATAGAATAATATTATATTATATTTAAATTATATTCTATATTTTTATTTTACAAATCCTACTTATCCTATAATTTTTATATAATATATTATTAAAATTTATCATATAATTTTAATTTAATATATCATTGAAATTTATGATAACATTGAAAGTTTGGTAGTCGATCAATATTTGGGCCGGATAGTTGATTAATTGTTGGGTCTAATTTTAAAATATTAATCTTCTAACTAAAAAACAATCTCATATCAATCTTCTAACTAAGATATCTCACATTAATCTCCTAAGTAAAATACATCTCTATACAAAACAAACAAAAATTATCATATTAAAATATAAATACATATAAATTATATAAAAATATATACATATAATATTAAATAAAATTTAAAGTATTATTATACAAATACAAATAAATTCAAATCATTATAAAATATTAAAATAAAAATATTAAAAAACTAAAAAAATTCATCCGTGCATCGCACGAGATAAAAGCTAGTATTATTAAAGAGAAAGATTAAAAGTTTTGGTCGTCGGTTGGTTTGGTACTGGGTGAACCATAGAAAAGATCTTGACCGTTCAATTTTAAGTGAACCATAGAAATAATCTTAACCGTTAAATTTTAATAAAATATAATTTTAAAAGAATATAATCATACATGCAATTCTAACACAAGTAATCCTCCTTTTATGCAAACAACTCATAAACATTATAATTCTAAAGAATATAAACATTACTACTAAAATACAATCTCATATTAATCTTCTAACTAAAATATCTCACATTAATCTCCTAAGTAAAATACATCTCTGTACAAAACAAACAAAAATTATCCTATTAAAATATAAATGCAAATAAATTATATAAAAACATATACATATAATATTAAATAAAATTATAATTATAATTATACAAATACAAATAAATTCAAATCATTAAAAAATATTAAAATAAAAATATTAAAAAATTAAAAAAATAGGACATATGTATATAACAATTGTTCAGTAAAAATTATCAGTATTTCAAAAGAAACTAAACCGTTTAGTAAAAATAAATGTGTTTTATAAATGATACAAATTCGTTTTATAAATAATATTTAGAAAAGAGTATGTTCTATAAATAATATAACTTGTTATGTAAAAAAAAAAATCTACAAAAAATTATGTAAATACCATTAGTTTGCGAAATATATAATGGAAGAAAATGTACTAATTACTACAAAAAGAAACTTAAAATATCAAATCAAATAGCACGATAAAACCAAGACAACACTTTTCATTAAAACAACAGAAAGTAGAATAACTAAACAAACAGAAAGACTCTAAATTATAGAACAGAAGGTTCCAAACATATACTCTGGTACTGACTCAAGTTCTGAACATATATAGTACTACTTGCTAAATCCATAAAGACCCTTCATCTACATTATGATAAATCATATATATAATCAGACACGAGGCTGATCACTGATCAAGACCGACATCGAAAACCAAGAACAAGAAACTGCAGCAGGAGATTACTTACAATATCATCTTTAATCAAGACTGATTAGGAGCGAAAGCAAGAACGGAGAAGAAGAAACTCTCAGAAGAATTGCACCAGAAGAGTCCAATCTCATCATCTTTCTTAAGTCCCCTTTTATTAACAAACTCACTTCTCCAATTAGTATTAAAAACATAACAATAACTGGAACCATGCTTCCTCAATGTCAACACATACTCTTCCCTTCTATCACAATCCCTCACTTTAACTGAAACCCCATTCCCCTCATCTATTATCCTCAACTCCTCAAATCTCCCCGCCATTTCCCACTCTTTAATAATATGTTGTTGAACCCATCGTTTCGATATCATAAGCCTACACAAACCATTAACATCCGTTCAAGAACTTTCTTGATCTTCCACGGATCATCAAACAATTTGAGTTTAGTACAAACCCCATTGAGTCTCTCCTCAGCTTCTTCCTCCATTGTATAAAAACTAAAACTCTTGAGTCTCTTAGCCCGTATCACAGATTCTTGTTCATCTTGATCACTAAAACAGAACATTCTTTTCTTGCAATTCTTGAAACTCATATCATTAGTAATAGGACTAGTACTAAAAATTATACTTAAACTCAAACTCGAATCAATGGGTTCATGATCATGGTGTTTCTTGGATGGAGAAAGAACAAGAAGGGGTTGATTTGATTGTTGTTTAGACATGTTTCTTGGAACCAAAGTTGAGAGCTGCTTGGAATTATGCATGGGGTTATGGTATGTATGTATACGTGTGTGTATCATAAACTAGAGTGCAAGGTGAATAGGAGGATGGAATGTGGGGGTCATGTGTATATATAGTACAAAATTGTTAAATTTTCGTATCCTATTAGATATAGGAAAATAGTATATATTACCCTGTAAAGTTATAAACAAACTCTGTTTATTTTAATTACTTTCCTGTTAGATATAGGAAAATTTCGCATCTCCCGTGGTCATCTAGGTGTTCTAAAAGTCGGTATATGCGATCTAGGTGCTATGAAAAGAATCAAAATTGGCCAAAATTAACATTAAATGACTTAGGCAGTCAAAATTAGATTTTTTTTTGAAAATCGATCAAATTCGATATTGGATGGTGAAAATCGAAATGATATTGGATGGTAAAAATTGAAATGAGGTAGTCTAAATCGGAATTAAATGCTCTAAATTGATCAATTGAAAAAATAACTAAAAATAAAATGATTTTTTAATAAATAAGAAAATATATTTAAAATTTGAACAAATAAGAAAATTTTAAAATTTGAGAGTAAGTGTATTACATCTCAATTTAAAAAACTCGAAAACAGGACGAAAGACTCTATGCACAGAAAATATTTAAACAATAATTCAAAACCATCTTTTTTACTGCCACTTTGTATATTCATTTCACAATCTTCTTTACTTAAATTATTCATATTTTACTCCTTATCATCTTGTATTAGCAACATTAGCAAGATCACTAGTGCCCAATAAAAGTGCAAAATATAGTTCAAAGTTTCAATCACCGTAACTTAAAATTGTAAATACCCGTCCAAATAGAGCAATTAACAGGATTCAGAGTGCAATTAACATGGTTTTGCCTCCAACATTGAGTCTTAAACAAGACTGGTTCGATAATAGATTAATAGAGACTTTATAAATAGAAGCATTCGATAAGTTGTGTTCCTTCCATAACATCTCATGCCTTCAGTTCCGCCGCATCCATACAGTATTAGGCTTCATCAAAACACAAATATATATCTGGAAGTAAAAACCATCAGAAAGACTTAGGTATGTAAACTACAAAAAGATCATAATTGTATAGCTGTTGTAGAAAGAGACATTGCCAACTTAAAAATTGTAAAAAACAATTATATTACTAACACCACATGTATGTCATAGACATAACATAGACACTCAACTCGATGAACAGTTATATTTGCATATCGCTGTGTTATGCAGCAACCAAAAGAAGAAGACATTTAATCAGTAATATATGACATGCTATGTTTTTGAATTACACATTTTAGCAAGTCAGCAATCAAATTAACTTGGTCATTTCACTAAGCACTTTTTTGACAATGTATAAAATTAGCAGATCATGTTAACTAACCTAGAAACTAGTAAAATTACAAGAACAGAGCACTGTAATTACACCTTCAAAACCTTTAAGGTTTTTTAGAAGATAGTTAATGTTATAATCATTGACTGGCCACCTCAAACAGGAAACAAAAAAGTAAATAAATTATGTAATAAGCCAATATAGGTCACAGATTCCAGTGCTTATAATATAGAGAAAGAAGCACACATATGAGAACGATAAAGTACAAGATGTAATCTGCATCTTTATGTACCTTACGAAACCTAGATGCCCCTAAATTCATTAATAAACTATCCAAAACTATGGGGTCTCAAGGGGAACAATATTTAGAATTTCCAAGGTAGTAGTATTGAAACAACTGAGTGGAAGCCAGAGAGTTGAGTAAAGCAGGTTTGGGAAAAGAGTCCCATCTGTCTAACAAGTACAAAGATTTTCCTTCTTCAAAAGTAAAATGATTCTTACAGCCAACAAAAATTGCTAGAAAGCTTAAATTTATTGATATTGAGATTCAAAAAGGAAACATACAACTTCAGAGTAACTACACATGTTAATAATAGTATCACAATTAAGAACTCTACTAGTCCCATACCTTCCAAAAGATCCACACTAAACATGCAACACTGATTCAAAATCTTTAGACAACAATTCCATCCTGCATGCAAAGTTCAAGTCAGATAAAAAAGTTACAGCCATTTCAGGAAGAGTTTAAAAGAACTCTGGCATGACAAGGTAAAGCCAGCATAGAGAAAACAAATTGCAAAAATTTACTTGTGGCGATATGTTATACATTGAGAAGCCAAAACATGTAGATAAGCTGTACAATGCATGAAAAATAGTTGATTTTCCCCAAATTTACAAGGAAGCAACTAAAAACCAGTCACTACAGAAAGCACCTGATCAGTCATTTTTTTGTAAAAGCCTGTTTAGGAAAACTAGTGTCGCCTCTGTCAAATAAAAGGCTTTTTAGTCAGGTTCATATAATTAAGGATTCCACAAATTAGTCTAATAAAAACTGTAACGATTTAAGCATGCCTAGCACATATGAATTTCATGACAACAATGTTAAAATCATAGTACAAAAAATAATATCAAATCAAATGAAAGGAGATACCTGTTCATCTTCTTGGGTTTGATTTTCTTCTTTTTATCCTCCTTCCCAATAAACTCCATTCCCTTAACAGAAACTAGGCTCTCTGTGTGACTGTAAGACTGCATCCAAAGTGGTTTTAGGCTTTCAATTCCCATGAGGCTACTCAAATAACTAGCTCTGGGATCATAGAGGTACACATCCCGGGTATGTAACTGCTCCTCAATTATTATCTCACCAGTTTTAAATGACTGTCGAGGAATATGAAATTCTTCATAAGGGAAAGGCCCAATAGTATACATCTTTGTCCAACTACTAGTGTCGTCATCCAACACATACAAATCAATCATGGGCTCATCAAGTAATCCAGGAGTAGATTGAACCATGGCAGCAACAGAATCTTGATATTCAAAAGGTCGTGCCCAAGTACTCATTTCACTGAAGTGTTCTGGATAGTGGACCTTTTTATACAACCCAGTACAAGGATCAAACCGTGCCAAAATCTCATGCTGAAAAGCCACCGCACTATCTGCCATCACATCCATCCCTACGAAATACGGAGCACCTTTCACAATAAAGTTGCAATGATACTGTCGAGGCCAAAACAAGAGTTCACCCCCATGATCAACATCTTTCCAAAAACCCCGGTTCACAGAATAAATCTCAACCTGAGCCCATTTAAAATCCGCATAAAATTCAGTTCTAGAACTAGACATAGTGACAACCCTTATAATTTTAAGATCATCATTAGCCTTATCATAACCCAAACCAAAAGCCGAATGCGAAAGACCATCCCTAGAACCACCACCATCGCTAACTTTTTCATTAACCTTAATAGGTTTCCACTGATTAATACCCGGGTTCCACAACACAACAAACCTCCCAAGCATTTCATCGATATGCATAACCAACACAACCCCATTAATCGAACCCGCAATATGCATTTTCTTGGAAAAATCAACAAAATTAATCTTCCTAGGGTAATCATGCCTATTCTTCGAGCTAGTATCAATATCAAGCAAACTAACAGGCACTTTATCGACACGTAACAACAATACAAGCTTACTACGATTACGACTACTAGCACTATAAGCATTGCATATAACATGAGTATTGTGATTCAAAGTGTTGAAATGAAGATGCTTTTTAATAAAGTTAGGGTGGTTAATGAGAGCATACCATGACTTGGAAACACACTTAAATCTCACCAATGATTTCACTTGAGTGCGACAGAGTATTTCTAGTAGGAGCTCAGCTGGTAATGTTCTACCGGTGGTGGGGTCCATTGGAGGTGGTGGGGTCCACTGGGGGTGAGAATCTGAAGTGGGTTTGTTGCGCCGGATCTGATGACATCTCCGGCCGCCTCTTCCGGTGATGGGCATCTCTGAGTTTTAGTGAGACTGTGAGAGTGAATGGTAGGGTTTTAGTATACTTTCCAATTGGGTGCAATGTGAATTATACATAAAAAAATTGGGAAAATTAAATATCATGGAACTGAATTATTGGTATTTTGTTTTAAGTCTCTTCCTTAAAAAGATTCTAACGTCAGTTAGAATCTTGATGACGTGTAATTTAATATAAAATATTTTAGTTTAGCTGCCTGCATTTTTTCATTTCCTAATTTAGGTCTTTAAATATAATTTTTCAAAAATAATTAAATATTTATAAATTTTAAACATAGAAATCTGAACATAATTTTTTTTTATGTTTATCGTTTATTTTAAAAATAATATTTTAAAACCATACACAACTCTAAACATCTAAATTTATAGTTCTCAAGTTACTTTTAATGTCAATTACAATTAGCATGTCAAATGAACAGGGTAAGCTTCATCTGGGTGTAACTGTAGTTTTGAGATTTTGCGGATATTCTTTTACTAATGTATCAGATCATTTTACTTTTATCGTGTTTATATTGTGTTCCATCGAATACGAGTCAAATATAATTCACTAACATTAAGTATTATTTTGTATTTGAAATATATAAATAACCATTTAATCTAAGAATAAAACAAATCTAATATATGTATCATATGTTCGAGCCGGATACGAGCCACGTTAATGGATAGTCTGAATCAATTTACAGTCCTAGTCATGTCAAGCCGAAAAGCTTCATACAACATAAATTTTAAAATAATTGAATATTTTTAAATTTTAAACATAAAAATCTTAACATAATTTTTTTATATTTATCGTTTATTTTAAAAACAACATTTTAAAATTAAACATAATTATCGTTTAAATTTCAATCTCACATTTCACTCTAGCGAGTAATGATATACTGTAATGATTACAAGTGAATTATTTTGTTACTATTATTATTACATAATATTTATGTTCAATGATAATATCATTAAATAATATTAATTATATTTTCTATTATCACTTAATAGTTTAATAGTCTTTCTATTCCATTGATAGTTATATTTAATTATATTAATAGTTTAGTACTTTTATAAATATATAATATATATCAAAATAATTATATATAAAAAATAAAAATTATAATTATTTTGAATAAAAATTTAATATTATATTAAAATAAAATATAAAATTAATTTTATTTATTTTGAATAATAATATCTCATTTAATTGTTTAATTTTTATACTATCTTCAAAGTAAATTTATTTTAATTATAATAAAGATTATATTAAAATTTACTAACTTTAATATTAACTTTTAATCATTTATATTAATCTTACCACGTCAAAACAATTGCTTGTACAAATAGAAACAATTGTAGAGATTATGATGGTGATTATGAGATTTTGGTTAAGCCATTTTGTCGTTCGCGCTAATTATATGTGGAGTATGTTAACCTCCGTGGAAAATAATCGCGGAACCTTTCCGTATTCGCGGAAAATTATTGAGAAGTGATTAAAATTTTTGTTTTAATCCTAATCGGTAAAATCTCCATCCAACGGTAAAGAAATTGATTATTATTATGACCCTTTCTACATTACTTTTATATGTATTTATATTGTGTTATATTGGTTTTTCTCTTCTCTGTTTGTACCAGATTTTTGAAGGGTAACAAGCTAACAACAATTAATGTAAAATATATAAATTTGGAAAGTAAAGTGTGCTAGAGACAAGAACAATTTGGTGACGCGGAAAATCTCTTTGTAAGAGATAAAAATCGCGGGTGGGTTGTTTCTCAGCCTCAATGTTTTACTAAAATAATATGTTCTTTGAGTACATGATTACCGAATGTATACAAGATAATGATTAGAAAAACGCAGTTGATTAGAACTAGAATTAGCAGAAGTGTCACTGTGTGTGATGATGTCCTCGTTGGTATGCCACTCTTGATATTTATCTTGTTTTGTTGATAAGCTTCCTATTTTCTCGTAACTATCTTCATGCTCACTTCTTACTCCGTGATCCCAATAATTTGAATTAACAATTATCTTATCTCCTATTTTTTAGGGGTAGTTGAGTTGACCATAGACTAACCTTTTCTTCTTTCTGTACTCATCATGTCAATGTCCTCACGTCAGTCTTGGTCTCATCCAAGTCTTGTCGTCTAGACAGCTATAAAGTAGGTGTCAACATTCTCTCGGCTACTTACACGTGCTCAATTAATTTGATTTGTCCTTTCTTCCTAAACTTTTTTTTTATCAGACTACTATTTCTTATTCAAAATTTGAATGTTCTAATTAAATTCAAAATTTGAGACATTATCTCTCTTATAATACCGCCTTTTTTCAGCATGGATCCTGAGATATGGTTTTAGACTTTATATCATTCATACTCTGTATCTTTAGTTTATTCCGGATTTACTGTCGTTTATTTTTTATTTTTGATTAAATTTTATGTTCTTATTTTATTTATTTCTTGTGTATTTGACAAGTGTCATGGTTGGGACAAGGCACTAAATTCGGGAGTAACTATCAAGATATATATGGGCATATATATATATATATGATAGGCTGTGTATATTGATGGTAATTGCCCAATAATATGGGATCATGGGGACAGTTGGGGCGCATGGGCTTTGGGCAGTTCTGGAATTGCTGGGCAGTTATGGAAACTGCCCAATAAATGAAAAATAAATTGGAGATATAGATAAGCATTTATATATATGTAATCTGTATCTAGAGACAAGTCTTACATTCTACACTTGTAATATTGTATGTTAGACAGTAGGCAAAGTCTGAAAGCATATACTTGGTTGTAATCCTTTATATTTATGGTAATATAAGATTGGGCACTTGAGCCCGTAAACTCTTGTGTGTTTTACATTTTCTTGGTAATTAAACACATTTGCACACATGTGGCACTTAGTGTTGCATTCTTGGTTTTGGTTATTCCGCTGCATAGTTGATTTGGGGTTGTTGGGCAACAACCTCTTGGGTTGGCTAATTGGTTTTGATTGGGCTGGTGTCAAGATCAAGCTGCACATGCGCAGAAACATTAAGGCAAAAATTTGACCTTGTGACACCAATATAGGTAGTGATTTTGCTCTTCTGCAATATTGATATTTAAGTGCAATCCAAGGAAAGACTATTAACTTGGAATTTGTACAAATGAAAAGTTATTTAATGTGAAGTTACTTTCCAAATGACAAGAGGTACACATTTGATCAGACATCTTAATGTCTAGAAGATGGATAATCACTTGTAGGATAACTAGCAGATGGATGCGCTTGAGGCTGGATAGTTTGGCATTGGGGTGAGAAATCCTTAGGTTGGTCTTGAGGTAGGGAACCCTGAGGTTGGCCTTGAGGCAGATGACCTTGGGGCGGGTGGCTTTGGGGCTAACCTTGAGGTGCGGAACCTTGTGGTTGGTCATGTGGTGGATAGCCTTGATGAACGAATCCTTGGGGTGGGTAGTCTTGTTATGCGAAGCCTTGAGTTGGGTAGCCTTGTTGTGAGAAGACTTGGGGTGGGTAGCTTTGTGGTTGATATTGAGAATTGTAGCCTTGGGATGAGTAGTTTTGGGGTTGAAATTAGGGGTTGTAACCTGGGGGTGGGTAACTTTGAGATGGATAGTCTTTGGGTTGACCTTTATAACCATACGGTGGTTGCCCATATGCTTGATGATATCCTCCAGTTGAAGGATATTACTAATCGACACGTGACATCTGCTGAGGTGAGGGGTACTATCATGGGTTGAGGACTAGACCGACCATCTCGTTTATCCATTTCAATTTTGTGTTGCGTCAACAACAAATTTTTTTTGAACAAATACTAGCCAAGAATGACACAGATGCAGCAATAAAAATGCTAGGTAAGAAATGAGTAGAATTTTCATGATTTCAGGAGTGCCATTCAAGTAAAAATTCGATGATATTGGTAAAAAATATTGTTCGTAAAACCTGTAAAACTAATCAGCTAGTAACGAATTTAATACTTTTATACAAGCACACACCGTAGCAAAGAGGGATAAAATAATTATTAGTCCCTTATGAATGTTATTTAAGCTAAATACTAAATTTAGAAGTTAAGGAACAATATTTACGTGCAGTAGACCATATCAGACAAGCAATTGAGTAACTGAGAGGCTTTTGATATTTCATCACTATCAACAATCATTGCGACAAGGGAGAATATACATGCTAGTTGTTGAAGACAAACCATGAAAGCCTATGTTGAGAGAATAATTAGTTTACTAGAACGAGAGATGGGGGATGAAGAACTATGCAAATAAAGGTGTAGAGAAATAGTACAATGATGCAATTATTATATTTTGTTGTTTGTATATTAAACTCATCTTGCAAAAGGAAACGAGTTGATGCGACAGAATTTGCAAAACAAAGGAAGACCTATAAAGTTTGACAATATTAGAATTCATAACATCAAAGAAACGCTTAATGCATCTGAAAAACAATTTCTACACCCTGATTTAATATATGTATTAGTAATTTTAACAACATACTTCTTAAAACTCTATTCATCACCTTTTATTTCTATTTGTAAATTACATAACATAAAGTAAGTACAAGGTCTAGAAATTAGCAACAAAAAAATCAAAGTATGAAGAAAGTTGATCTACTTATTAGGTATGTTAATGTTTTCAAATCCTTACAACAATTGTAAAGATTATTCCACTAGAATAATCAAAAGTGATATGGATAAAGAATTTTTTTTAGCACAAACTTTTCAAGGCAATTCCTCTACCTCGGTGCAAAGACACAACTCAGGGCATTGTTTTTCTCCGCATCGACCACTACAGGAAGATAACCACCACAACATTCATACATGTAGCATAATACAAGTTTAATTTGCACACGGGTAAATGCTGAAACAACATAAATAAGGGATAAGAAATTGTTCATACCTCGACATATCATTGTAAATAACTCGCCTGCGAAGCATGTATGATGCACATGGTGCACTACAATCCGATTGAACGTGATGGACTTAGATATTCATATATACGACATATTCACTCTAAGAATTAATGTATTATGATGTTTGCATGACTAAAAAATTTGAGAACATTGACATTCACGTAAACAACACAATCTATAAATTCATCATATGATCCTAAGATACAAATAAAAGCTGAAAATAATTAGATAAAAAAGAGAGTACATACCATAACACCGCAAAACAGCAAACTGTAAGACCATTTCAGATTATTATTAACCAAATATAACATAATATGATGTATATTAAATGAATAATGAGAAACTGATTTATACATGGTGCATCAACTGTCATTGTGGAGATGAGATCTGAGTACCATACATTTCGATAATTTTGTCAAAACTGCATCTTGTCTAATTGTGTTTGCGAGGACGACATTGTTAGTTTCTAGATCAAAACATGAACATTCACTCTCGCAATATGTAATAATAACACTTTTATAGATCCAAGTAGGGTGCTTTTGTTTTACAAAAAACAGGATACAACCCTTTAATAAATATGAAATGAAAATTTCCACACGCTTAGTGAATATGAAAATATGATAATATAATATAAGGTAATTGTTTAATCAAGTAGTAGCTTATAACCATGCACGAGTTCTTTTAATATTTTATAATTTATTATTTAAATATGAATAATTTTTTATATATTGTGTTATTATTTCAATAATTAACATATTTGTATATAATCTAAATTCATATCATAATACAGAAATGTACCAAAAAAATATGTGAAATTAATTATAATAATTCACATATAAAAAGTATTATTATGATATTATTATCTGCAAATTTTAGTTATCTAATATGGATTTTGAAATGAGAGATGTTGTTATGGGAGTTATTTATATAATTATAAACCTTCCGTGATTTCAGTCTATATGTTTATAACTATTTGAGTAGATAATTTGAGGAAATTATTATACTTTTTATATTTAAATGAAATTAGTAGTAAAAAGTTTTTTTTAGAATTTTTTATATTAATTTTAATTTTCTTTGTCATATAAAAATATTATTATATCATTAGTCATATTAATTAATTTACATAAAATTAATTTAATCAAATTTAAAATTATTTATTATTAATATAGATAGTATAACTATAATAAATACAAACCAAACATATTCGGTATATTCAAATTCCCCACATTGTGCGAAGCCGATGGCCATAATGACTTTAAATTAAGTCTACAATCAAATACTATCTCCGTCCCCAATTACCTGTCCCTATTATTTTTTGTGCAGTCAAACTAACAAATCTTTGACTGTAATTTAAAAATAATATATAATTAAAAAAATTTAAAATTTTATATTATTAGAATCTATATATAATCTACTTTATAATGTATTTTTTAATTTTTAAAATTATAAAAGAACAATTTCTAATTTATAGTAAAAAACTAGTCAATTTGACTGAAAAAATTAAAAAAACATGTAAAAGGGTACAGAGGGAATATATTATAAAAACTTTGTTAAAAAAATATACTATAATAACTTAATTTTTTGATAAATTATTACAAAAATTATAATAAAAAATCGCACTTAATACACCAATAACACAACATATTGTTAGAAAACTTAAAAAAAGACAATGAGATGGATTTCAAAAGCTTACAAAAAAAATACTAAAACTTTTACATAGAAAATGTATGTTACATTGGAGAAAAGGCCCTGTATGTCACAATTTGAGGTAGAAATGCCCTAAATGGCACAACTCGTAATAATGGCCCTAAATAGCACTCCAAAACGCTACATAGTGCGGCGTGCTGGAAAAAAAGTGAAAACGCTGCTTCGTTTTGCGTTTTGCACTTTTTTTTAATTTTTTCGGAGAAAAACGCTACTTCGTGTAGCGTTTTGAATTTTTTTTAATTTTTTTAAAATTTTTTTTTGGGAAAAACGCTATTTTATCTTGAGTTTTGGGCTAAAAAACGCTACTTAAAGTAGCGTTTTGGGGAGAATTTTTTTTTCTTCAAAACTCTACACGATGTAGCGTTTTGGAGTGCTATTTAGGGCCATTTTTTCGGAGTGTGTCATTTAGGGCATTTTCTCCCCAAATTGTGACATATAGGGCCAACACCCGTTACATTGTACCATTATCCTAGATTCCAATACTTTTATCATTTCTTATATATATATTGGTTATTATTTTCTAATATCAATATTATATAATCAAATATTAGAATATCCAATTATATATTAGATAATATATTTATGATATCTTCTATTTTTCTAACTTTTTTCTCTCTCAAAGATACTATATTTTGTTTTGGAAGATACTAGTATTATTTTTTTTCCAACCTGTGTCCAAAATTACAATTATTACAATATATTTTTATATTTTGGAAGATACCTCAATTTTTTAAAACCTAATTAAGCTTTATTTTTCCAATTTTGTGTTGTCTAAAAATGTTTATTAGTGTGAAGTACATGAATTAGAGCTTGTAATCTTGATTATTCAGCTGGGGTTTTCAGACAAGCACTTGTTTCATTTCATTTGCTGACCAATTTTTCTGGGGTGGCCAAAATCAAGAAGATATAGATACAAGGTGATATATCTATAACTTGTGATTGTTTATGTTGATTATCATATCTTAAGTAGTTGTATCTTTGCTTTAATGATTTTTTTTTAATGGGTATGTGAATTGATTGTTCTGTTGTTGTTGTTGCTCTTGTTGGCTTTCATTTGATATGTTAATTAAGGTTGCATTTTTAAAGGGGGATAAAGGTGAAAACTTTGAGGTTCAATGGCTGGTTTGTCAAATTCAAAAGATGGATTGGAATTTGAAAATGATGAATTTAATCATGTTAATCATAACCTTTCGTGTTTCCGTCTTGATTTTACTTTGGATGATGGTGTTTCGGATAAGTGTAAGGATACTTTAAAAAGGATGTTTGATCAAGTAATTCCGATATATTTGAGGGAAGTGTCTGTTGGTAAGATTGCAAGACCTTTACCAGCATTGGTGGGCGATGGGCAGACGGTGGATTTGTTTCGGTTGTTTTGGGCTGTGAAGAAGAAAGGAGGGTTTAATACTGTTGCGGAGAATGGTTTGTGGGGTTCGGTTACTGAGGAATGCTTGTTGAGTGCTTCGCTAATGTCGTCCGTTAAATTGGTGTATATCAAGTATTTGAAGGAGTTTAATGGTTGGTTGCAAAAGGTCTTTAGAGATGAGAGATCGGAGGATTATGCGGCCGACGTTTTTAAGAAGCTAGATATGTTAATTGTGGAGTCAGAGGAGCTTAAGGGTCTGGTATGGAGTGATGAGGACAAGAAGGGGGGTAATGGTGAACTTGGACTGGAATTTGATGACAAAACTGGAAGTTCTGTTGATACTAATAATGGAAAGCATAGATTGCAATTGTCAGATGGACGCGCCTTTAATAATGAGCATCATAATAAAGAAAATATTAATGATGAAACTGGAAGTTGCGTTGATCTTGGTACTTGCTCGAGTGAGTTGCTTTTGTCTAGTGGCGGCGGAGACCTAATTCAAGTGAATCATATTGTAGAAAGTAGTAATGATAGTGAGAAAGATATATGTATACAAGGTGACGGAAGTATCATGTCTTCAGTCAAAAGTGTTGGTGAAAACATAGTGAGCTCTGAAAAGATTAAATTGGGTTCGGAGATCAAATTTAATAAAGTGCAAGGCAAAGTAGAAGCAAGTAGAAGTGATGACGACGACAAAGAACTACCTATCCATGATGATTACGATATCCTGACATCAGCTAGAAGTGTCGTAAATAAAGTAATTAGCTCAATGAAAAGTGGATTTTGTTCATTGCGGGGAGTAAATGTCCAAGAGAATGTAGCAAAGACTTATGATGATAATGAAAAATTATATGATGACTATGATTTACTGTTATCAGCCAGAAGGATAGTTGATAAAGTTGTCAGTTCTCAGAGTGTGGGAATGAATTTGTGGCCTAGGGAAGGTATTAATGAAGTGCGTGAAAATGCAGGAAGTATAAAAGATGAGTATGGAAAAGTGCATATTCAAGATGATGCCAGTGTTGAAGTATCATCGACGAGTATTGGCAACGAAGTAGCTGTATCTCGGAAGAGAAAATGGGAATCTACATCTTTACCAGAAATGCTAAACTGGATAGCTCAAGCTGCAAAGCGTTCTGATGATCCTGCAATTGGAATAGTACCTGGGCCTTCCAAGTGGAATGATCATGGAAATGACGAATACTGGATGCAGGCTCTGCTAGCACGTGAGGCACTCTTAATAAAAAGACCAGCTAATGCAAACCTTGAAGAATCTTCCCAGCTGGTACGTTGATTTTGCCTTGGAATTCTCACATACTGTATATAATTAGTAGTGTAAGACCTTTGCTCTTTAATTGTCAGGCTAGAAGAAAGATCTGGTTATTAAGGTTTCCTAACTGTTGCAGTGTAATTGGTTTTTAAAATATATGTTTGCATTGGCTTTGCTTACTTTACCAGTCTATATTTAATTATAATCCATTATTCCTTATTATAAATATTGTTTTATATGTGTAGATCAAAAAGATCAATAGTCAAAGAATGTTATTTTTTCTGTCCCGCTCTCTATAGTATATAGTGTATCAATCAAATAGAACCAAACATAAAGAAAAACAAATAAAAAACTAGAAACTGTTTAGGAATGTGAGATTATCTGGTTGTTTGGTTTAGCTGGTAAATGTAGTTGTGGTTGTACAGCATTAAAAGAGCAACATGGTGGCATTTTCAGCCGCTTAATAGCTGGACAAAAATGATATCATGAAATTCTAATACATCCCATGTTTTTTAAAACATCACTATTTTCTTCTTCTAAAATTTGTAGGACTATGGAGAGAATACGAGATGTCAATAGTGTTCGCTAGGTAGCAGTACCTACATTTGGCCTTCCATCACATTATAAACTACCTTTGATATCTGTGCATTAATACCATGGCACTTTGATTCCCTCTGATACAGTACAGATGACCTAATTGTAGAATCAACAAGTAAAATCATAATAATAAGGAAACTAGTGAATAGAGGAAACAAATCTTTTTAATCTTTTACAATTATATCTGGACTATATCTAATTATATATAGAGGAAAACAAACAAGTTATGTTAACAATCTCAATTTAAGTCAAAACTTGTCTATATATATATATGATCTAAAAATTGAATCTTTATAATGCATTAAATATATTTTCTGATAATATTTTTCCTTTGTACTTTATATCTATAATATAATATTAATAATGTGCATTACAAAATTGGTCAATTTGACCAAAATAATCAAACTGGACCAAAATAAATGGGATGGATCATGTTTTCGTTCATATAGGAGGTTCCAATATAGATTTGATTAGACTGATTGTTTTAAATAGTATATCATGAATTTGCTTTAATATTATTATCTTTTTTCTTTCTTGATTTGTTAGATCTCCGATGCTTTTGTTAGTAATATAGTTGCTAGTTATGTTTAAGATCTAAGATCTAGATAAATAGAGAAGACTTGAATTTTATTTATTACAAAACCCTGATTTGTTTCATAAATTTACAAAAAGAAGAAATGGCAACATAAAAGATAATGTACAAATCTTTAATAAGATAAAAGAGAAGACACGAGAATGAGAGCAACAGAGATGTATGCATGTGCGTGTTTATGATTTTGGTGTATTTCTAGACCGTGGTGAAGTGAGTGTGGCAATGAGAATATACTTGGGAATGTGTATATTGAAATATTCTTATTTTAACGTTGTGCTTTTATATATTTAATTTAAAAAAAATCATTAATTTGTGTAGAAACTAGCCTTTTTATTAGTTTTGATCTTAAGGCTGTAATTAGTTTCTACTTACATGTTCCAAGGGAATCAATGACATCCCCCCCCCCCCCCCAAACCCCCAACAACACACACGTCTAAAACACTAGCCACATTACTTGTATATATGCAGAATCAGGGAACCACTACCTATAATATTTGCAACTGTAGTATGTGGTGTGTTGATCTATATTTTTATAATTATATATTGCTAGTGACTATTAGTGTCCCTCTTTTGAATGTTGCAATTAGACAGTTTCTGGTGCAAAGTGATCAATTAAGTGTTTGTCATAAGCATATATGACATGTAAAATGCAATCACCAGCTAGGCAAATTTTGTTTACATCATAATTTTAACTGTTATATATCTTCCATATAATGTGGTATTAACTTGCAGAAGAAGCCTAGGATGCATCCTTCAATGTACGAAGATATAAATTCCATCCACCAATCTGCAGAGAGAGTAAGATGTAGCAAAAGGATTCCTTTATCAAAATCCCAGTTTTGCCCATGTTGCAACCCTGGCCCTGCTCCAAATAAACTTTCAAATCCTCGCAAAGCAAAAAAACGTGACCGGAAATTAACATCATCTCCTATGACCGTGGAAGTACCAAGCACCCCTGCATTGGATGCTTCGCATAGAGAGGAGACCTTAGCGACACATGTTTTTATTGGTCTTGAATTTCAAGCGGAAGTTCCTGAATGGACAGGTGCAGTTGCAGAGACAGAGACTGATTCCAAGTGGTTAGGCGTACGGGTGTGGGCTCCTGAAGATGAAGACAACAGAACCCTTATAGGAAAACATCCCATTGGCAAGGGAAGACAAATTTCATGTGATTGTTCTCTTGCAGGTTCTTCTGCATGCGTAAGATTTCACATTGCCGAGAAGAGATTGAAGTTGAAGCGATCTTTGGGGGGGCTGTTCTATACTTGGAAATTTGATCGCATGGGTGAGGAAGTTTCACTTTCCTGGATAACCGAAGAAGAAAAGAGATTCAAGAGCATGGTGCTAGAATCTACAGCCCTAAACAAATTCTGGAAAAATGCTTTCAGGCTATTTCCTTCCAAATCAAGAGAAAGCTTAGTTAGCTATTACTTCAATGTCCTTGTTCTCCGACGTAGAAGCTATCAGAACCGCGTGACACCAAAAAATATAGATAGTGACGATGATGAAAGCGAGTTTGGCTCAGTTGGGGATAGTGCTTACTTTGAAGGAAACCAGGCTCTAGAATCGAATTTACTACCTGCATGCTCTCTGAATGTGCAGCAGACATATTTGGAGTAGCCTTGGCACTGTTCACTATATTGATATGGTGAGTTAATCGGTGCCATGATTGTAGAAGATGGCACTTGGTAATGAAGTGCCTCTGCTGCTGTTAATTAGGTATTCAGTAACAGATTTTGAGTTGCTCATTTCATGAGCAATGATACATATAGATTTTCGAAGTTTTTTGGGGCTTGTGACTTTTTTGTTTCTTGCCGTCAGTGTCATGATGGTTTAGAATGTTGAGATGCATCAACTCTCATGTCTTGAAAAGGATCTAGAACATTTTTAGAGTCTATATTCCTTTTTTTTTCTGTTGCTAAACTAGAGTCTATATTTCTGCCTCAAATACAGAGGTAAAATATGATTCATTCTGTGTTAAACTTTTAGCCAGCCCATAAGTTTGAAAGTTTGGAAGACAAAGGCATTTCCTTGTGTAGTTCATTGTGCTTTCTCTTTCTTTGCTCTTTTCCTAAATGAATTATCCTTGGATTTATAATTGAAAATAACATTTAATTTACTTCTTACGTACACTAGTAATATTTTAATTACATCTAATACTTGTAGAATTCTAGAAGATGTCATAAAAGCACATTATATGGACACATATTCACTAATATATTAAAAAAAATTACACATAATTGTAAGTCTGATTAGTGTAACACACTACTCAAGTTGGTAGTTTTGTACTTTTTTTATTATATACGACTGTAAGAATAGTAATGCATGTTTGTTTGCGGGCCTTGCGGCTGCTTTTCTCATCGTAGTCATATCAAATTTTGCATCGGTAAGACTGTAGTCTGTAAGAGGAGGAGCCACCATTGTCGTTTCACGTAAAAAAGATTGCTGAAAATTGATTCTTTATTACTGTTTCATATAGAGATTCTTTTTTTTGCACATCTAAAAATGTTTTGATATGTGATTCGTAATCCTACTTGCGAAAATTGTAAACTTTATTTTACAACGGATATATTTAGCTTTCGGAGTATCATTTAAAAGATTAATTTTCTTGCCATTATTCCAACGAAGTTCTTTATCTTCTTTTTTTAAAATATTTGAGATTTTCTTTAACGATCTTCATTACTCTATTAAGCCTCTTGCCATACAATTCTATACCCTATATCCTAACTTGTTAACATAAAACGTGTATTCATGAATAACTAGTATTATACCCATGTCACGCACACTTGAATTAAAAAATTTATTAGAATTAATTTTTTATTTATTATTATTTTATATAATATAAAAGAATTATTATTTGAAATTATTTAACGTGACGTTGAAAAATATTACTATCTACGTGTTATTTATACTTTAAACTTTTTATATTCTCAAAAAGTATAAATCATATACATATAACATATGACATCAAATTAGATTTTCAATTCATAAATTTAAAGAATTTAATACAAATTATTAAGTTAAATTATTTCAATAACAAATATTAATACAAAATGAGATTATGTTAATATAAACTTAAATCGAGTATAATTTTAATACATCACCTAAATTTCAATGATTTTATAGTAATAGAACAATATAAAAATATTTATATGTCGATATATGTATACTATTTTTTATGAGAAAAATTATTGTCCTTATCACCTCTTTTACTTTCTTATTTATTTTGTTTAAACTTTTGATATTAAACTCAAAAGTCTATTTTTTAAATTAATTTATTATATTATTACAATTGTAGTATATAAATCAATAGACTTATTCTTAATAATACCTTATTTAGTCTTCTAAATCAATTTTGGATTTTCAAATATATATGAGAGCATAATATAGAATTACCATTTCTAATATTGTCTTCATCGATGACAATGTTCAATATATTCTCTTCCAACCAGAAATTTGTCACATTTTGAGTGTCTTGATACACTTTGAGTTATCATTAATTTTGGTCTTTTGGGGGAATAGTGCCAACAATTCTTCTCATTACTTTATCAAAAACATTTTTACATTATCATGTATTAATTTCGGCTAAAATGTTTAAAGTATTTGAATATAAAATCATTATTTACCTATAATGAATATGATATATAATATTATATTATATCTATACATTTCATGATTATTTAAAATCTTCATGTTTATAGTGAAATTAAATTTATTAAAAATTAAACATAATTACTTTAGTTAGTAATTTATTAGCAAAACATAACAAAGCAATTAATTAATAACAAAATATTTAATTGTTTATGAAAATCTAGCATTGATGGTTGTCTCCTTAGAAAAATCAGAATCTCCCAAAGAACTTTCATCTCCTAAAACTCAGGTATCAATCTTTTCTCCTGAATCTTTACTCAATTTAGACTCTGGTGGTATAAAAATTGTATAAAGTGAGATTAAAAATATAATGACAAACTATAGGTATCTCACTAATGACAATGACAAGTTAATAGAAGAAAATTTAACCTTGACAAGTAGGAATAACCATTTAGAGTCTGAATTAGTGTTTATGGAAGAATACAAAAAGGATTCTGAGAAATGCAGGCACAACTACACTGAAGTCTTAAAAGCCTATGACTTTGTTAAGAAAGAACTAGAGGAAGAAAGACTTACGTTCAAAGTGTGGACAGACTCTGGTAGAAAAGTTTAGGAAATTCTCAATAATAAAATGTGTGTCAAACTGCTGGTCCAGGCTATGACAGAAGTCAAGGCAAAAGACCTATTGATGAGATGGATAACGATGAATCAGCTAGCCAAGTTAATAAGACTAAGGACAAGAGTACCTTCACTCCTGTTAAGTTTGTGTCTTCTGAAGGAAAGATTATTTTACCTAAAGAAACCACAAACTCATTTGTCAATGATCCCCCTGTTGTTGACAAAAAGACAGATGAATCAGGAGCAAAGAAACTTAAGAAAACCATTATCATTGGGTATCTGTCTAAGTCTAAGTTAAAGGAAAAGCTATAAAACTTATCAAAGTCTAAAAAGACTAGGAGAAATAGGAATGGTAAGGAAGACATTAATAAGGCCAATAATTATCAAAATGATCTTAATGCTCCTAGAAAGAAGTGTTATAGATGTGGAAACCATAACCATTTAGCTCTAGACTGTAAAACAAAGATTGAAAAGAAATCAAAGTCTATTCCTTCTCAGACTCTGAAAAGTCGCTACATTCAACAGAAGCCTTGTTATCACTGTGGTAGCATATTTCATTCAATTTATATGTGTAGAGACTATCATGATTTGTATTACAATTTTTATGAGCTAAAATATTCAATTGATAAAAGTTAGTATGACATTGTCAAGACTCCACCAGAGTCTAAATCAACAAATGAAACAGGTAAAACAAAAGTGATGAATACTAAGTTTGTTTCACCTAAAGTTAGTAAGAAAGGATCCAAAACTGTTTGGGTCATCAAAACATCTAACTAGTTGCTTTATGCATGCAGGGAACCGAAGTAAATAAAGTATCCCTAGTTTTGGATAGTGGATGTTCAGGACATATGACAGGAAATAAATCCTTACTTACAGACTTTATGGAGATGGCTGGCCTAGAAGTATCCTTTAGAGATGGCAACAAATTAAGGACAAATACTGGGATATGACAAGATTGTACTTGAGAATGTCATCATTGATTAATTAGCTCTAGTTGATGGCTTGAAACACAACTTAATTAGAATACGTCAACTTGGAGATAAATGTTATCATACTGGCTTTGACAACAAAAAGTGTCTTGTTACTCACAAAGAAACAGGCATTCTGGTTTTCAAAGGGCATAGACATGGTAATATATATGAAGCCAGCTTGGAGGATTGCAATCACAAGGAAGTTACATGTTTATATAGCAAGGCATCAACTAAAGAAAGCTGGAAATGGCACAAGAAACTGTCACACATCAACTTCAAAACACTTAACAAGTTGGTGAAATATTGTCTTGTAAGAGGACTACCACATGTTGACTTTGTGTAAGATGGACTTTGTGAGGCATGTCAACTTGGAAAGCAGAGGAAAACATCCTTTAAGAGCAAGACAATAAACACCATTTCTAAACCCTTTTATCTATTACATTTTGATTTATTTGGTCCAGTAAATGTGATGTCAATTAACAAAAAGAAATATGCTCTTGTCATTGTAGATGATTATATAAGATACACATGTGTTTTTTTTTTACACTCAAAGGATGAAACTTCACAACATATAATAGACCATATCACTTTTCTGGAAACAAAATCAAAGAAGACAGTAAGAGTTCTAAGGAGTGACAATGGTACTGAATTCACTTATCAAATTGGTCACAGTCTCCTATTTGATAAAGTGATCAACATTGGTGATATGTTGCTCACTCAAATGGGAGCTAAATTAAACAATATGCAAGAGGGGAAGAAGAAAGTCTACTATAATAGATTTCTTATGATTCCCCTCAATTACTTAATTCCTGACATGTCAACTAGGTTGGCAGATGATTGTTGTGTGTAGGCCTACAGACAACAAATGAGAATTTTATCTGACATCAAGCGAATTGATGAGAAGAAGAAAACCAACATGCCTGCAAACAACAATCCATCCATCTATAACTCTTCATTTTTTTGTGATGAAATGGTGCAGGAACAAGTAATGGAGTTTCCCCCTGCACCTACCTAAGTAGCCAAATCCCCTTCAACTAAACAATCTTAAAAGCCTAGAACTAGGAAACCAACCTCTGGTGTTTCTCAAAAGACACCAGTTGTAAAAATGAGGAAGTTGGTTCAAACCAGGATAATAGATGAGCAAAGTAATGAGGAGCTCAACCCTTTAGAGAAGCAGATTGTTGAAGGGCTTTCTTTACTAAAAAAAGGTCATGATGCACCTGATTCTAGCCCAAAAGCCAAGACTGTAGACTCTCCAAAGCCTACAGTCTCTGAAAAACCTAGGGATACACCTCAGGACTCTCAACTAGAGTCTCCTGAGAAAACTTTTGCTAAGAAATAAAAGAGGTTTAGGAAGGTTTCTTCTACACACACACAAGCCTGTTGTTATTACTAACCCTGTTTTGCAGGAAACAGATGCTCCCAAGGCTCCTGCAGAGCCAGACTCTGAAAGCAAGAAAACTCCTAAACCAGTGTCTAATGTTGAGTCAGAGTCTAGACTGCCTTCAGACTCTGATCATGACACATTTTTGGGAAAGAATGCCAAATGAAGCAGTCTCAAGTCTTATAGACTCTATAATTGTTCCAACTGATGAGGTGTTTATCTTTCTATATCCTTTAGTGGAATCAATTGAAGATCCAGAATCATACAAGACACAACAATAAGTCTTGGATCTTCTCTCAATATATAATGCCCTAAGGAAGAGAATGGAGTTGGAGCTACATATGTCTGCACAGGATGCAGTCACCAATCTATACAGTTATCTCTTCAACTCTTCATTACAAGGTTAAGCAGCTGGGATCATAGAAGGCAGGACAAGTGAAGTTCTCAAAGCACTTGGTGTGCCAGACTTTGAAAAACCAAAAATGAAGAAAGTCAAGATGACAAAAGCCCTCAAAAGGAGACAATCAGAGTCTGTTGCTGAGTCAAAGACTGAATCTGAGCAACCAGACTTTGATTATGAAGCAATTTGGGATAATGGAGTTACCTACAGGATAACCATACTATGGATTTCTCACTTCCAACCTCTGTCAAGACAGCTGGTTGATTATCTTGTCCACAAATTAGGTACAATTGCAAATAAATACATCTATCCAACCTACCAGAGTAGATTGTATCAATTCAAAGGCATATACTTTGAAAAAGTGAGAAGGGAACTGCAGGAACTCTTCAATCTCACAGATGCCCAGACAATTAATGCAATCCATACAAGGGCCTTTCATCACAATTTGGATGCATTTATTATTGAAGAACAACAGGAAAAAGAAGGTGTTGGAAGGAAGTTGGAAGAGGGCACTAGTGCATCAGTGGTGACTAGTGGAATAGGTGCTCAGTCTGTCTCACCCACAGAAGAACCACATAGTCAGAGGTTGAGTGATAGTGGGACAGTTGAGCATACTGATAGGCCCTCTTTTCCAACTCACCAAAATGCTAATGAGAACCCCAATGATATGGGAGGAAAGATTCTGATGGAGACTCGTGAAGAAAATTCTCAATCAATTTTGTCAGAGTCTATCTACTTTGAGGGGGAGTCTTATGCAACAACAGTTAAAGATGGTGAGACTAAGACTTTGGCTTCTAATGAAGTCATACTGAAGCAGTCAGAGTCTATAGTAGACCCTGAGACTGGGATACTGGAACCAACAGATCCTGAAAAGAAAGAAGAAGCTAGTAAGGGTTCAGAGTCTGTTGATGCTCACCCCTTGGTAGAAACCTCTAACCTTCAGACAATTGAAGGGGTCCCTTCCATCAAGGTGGTTCAGGTATTGAAGCATCTCTTACTTCTCTCACACCTTATTCTGTAGAATTTTTTAGTGCACCCTCCCAAATGAGTGAAAAAAATGAAAATGAGAGGCTGACACTGGCCCATGTAAAAGGAGAGGTAGAAAATGTTGTAGAGAGCCAGAGTGAGGATGAGAAAGTGGATGTCCAACCCCACTGTGAGAATGAGAGACTAGGGTATCCTGAACCTAGCTTTATTTATTGGGATCAAGAATTTTCTCAAAGTTGGTCCAATGAGTTGAGGCAGGGGATGGATGAAAATTCATTTTTACTTATCTTGTAGATTGGCAAGAAAGAGGAAGCTCTAGCTGGCTAGAAATCATTCACTCAGAGACCACAATTTTATTTAGTGGATTCTCTAGCTAGAAGAGTAGACAGAGTTATGGAGGCTTTGGTGGATGCACCACATATTCAATCCGAGACTACAAAATTGAAGTCAGGAGAACCAATTCTTATCATGCCTATCTAGGCTAGGCTTCTAGAGTCTACAGAGTCTGATCACTCTAAGGAGGAGTCAGGGTCTATAGTCCCTTTTATAGTTTCAGAGTCTACTCCACCACCAGAGTCTACACCTTCTGTCACAAAGATTGAGCCTATTAATGCTGTTGTTGATTCAGTCTCTGAAGATGAAGGGGAGATGAATCCATCTTTCACCTATTTTGATCAAGTTTTTCCTCAATCATGGAAAACAACATAGGCTAAGGGTTTCATTGATTTTGACACTTTTAAGAGAATTTTGGCTATTCATCAGTCTAAAAGACTTAAAGCTTTTCAAAAGAAGTCTTTTCTTCAAGAGCATGGTCATTATCCTGATGAGGAACAAGATGTTTCTCTCATTCAAGAAAGTGAGGCTATAAAAGCTGATAAAAAGGTAGCTAGGGAAAATGTAGCTGATCAATTGGCTGATGTGCTCACTAATATCTCTCATATCAACACAAAATTGATCAGTGTTGAAATACCACATCTATGCTAAAGACACGGTTTAAATCTTTGCACTCTCTTCAACTCTCTAAGGATGTTGCAGTCAAGGATTCCTTGGCTGATTTCAAGACAAAATAAATAACTCTTCAAAATGATGTCAATTCTCTTAATGCAAAAGTTGATTCTATGATTGCTGCTCAGGCCAACATTTCCTCAGTGCTGGAACAAATTCTTTTGGTTGTCACAAATGGTGATGATGTCAAAAAGGGGGAAAAGAAAGAAGTTGAGAGTTCAAGGAGTAATAAGGATGATGCTTGTAAGGATGACAAGTCAATGAGAGTTAAAAGGATGAGAGATATTGATGATGTTGAAGCTGGTAATAGTTCTCATGGTCCTAGGGGTCCTGGTGGTGTGCAATAAAAGAAGTATGGAGTCTTTGTTAAGAAACAATCTCAGACACATCAGTCAGGGACTGGACATGGAAAATCAGAGTCTAAACCAGACTCTGGTAAAGGTAAATAGAGTACAGACTCTGATGAGAAGAAAGAAGGAGAAGTCAATGAGCCAAACTATTGGAAGTGAAGTCAAACCAATATACAATTGAAGGCTATGTTGGACCCAAATCAAGCCTAGCCTATGTAATTATTTGTCTTGCTGTAACATAGTTTGTACTTTTATAATAGAGTAGTTACTTAGATATCTTTATGTAATATTATAGAGAGAAGCCTAATCAGATTGTATTTCAGTTGTAAATAAAGTCAAGAATAAAGTCTGTTAGAAGATTCAAGTTGAATCATGAAACAAGACAAAGAAAACTTTTTGGAGAAATAAGGAAAACAACCTGAGAATTCTACTAAGCCAATTACCCAGTCGAGAAGTCACCCATTTGAGAAGTCCGAACTATGTAAACAATTCTAGAAGTCTCAAGACACACTCAATAGCTCAGTACTCGATCGAGAAGTCAGTCATTCGAGAAGTTAAAGTATTGAAGACATTCGAGTAGTGTGAAATGTGAATCATTCGAGAAGTGTAGAAAAATAATTCGAGAAATTAGCAAAAGGAGCATTCGAGAAGTGGTAAAGCTGAGTCATTAGAGAAGTCACAGTTTCAAGTTTACATTCGAGAAATCTAGTCTAATCGAGAAGTCATCAAACAGAGTATGCGATCGAGAAGTCTATTCATTCGAGAAGTCAATCATTCAAGGACTAATCGAGAAGTCACAACTAGTACTCAATCGAGAAGTCAATCACTATGACTTCTCGAATCAATTTAAACAGAGTACTCAACTACACCAATGAGCTATTTTCTAGGAGAATTGCAGAACAAGACAGATAATTTTGCAGCTCTGTTTTTACAGGATAAGTCAAGCCTGCAAAGATAGAGACAAGTCTATAATGAAACTGAGAAGATAGTCAAGACAAGTGACAGAAGGTATAAGGCTGGATGTAGTAGTTTGTCACAACAGTGTTAGCTAGAAATAAATATTAGTCAAATGTAAAGTATGTCTTGTCTATTTCTAGTTTTAGCCAATTTATCTTATGTGAGCATGTGCACATGACATATTGTCTATATATTTTATGCACAGCTACATTTGATAGAAGTCTTAGATTTTACATTTGTAATCTTTCAAGAAAAAGGAGCTGAAGTTTAATTTAAATTTCAGATTGTAGCAAAGATTCATTCTAATACAATTAGATTGAAAGTTACATCTGTGTTTATTTTACTGTTCCATGATTTAACAAACACTTTGATAAACACTGAAATTGTTCAAAGATTCAAATAGTAAATCAGTTCATCAAACTTCATAAGCATCTACAAAAAAAAAGGCAAAAAGGTTGAAGTATACATTCACCCCCCCCTCTGTAAACTTCTGGACTCATTATTCCTAACAGACTAGAAGGACAAAAGGGCTTGGAGGTATTTCAGCATCTGATAATGACAAGACTACAACTCTAGTAGCTAATCCACAGTCTCTTACAAATAGTCAATTTGAAAAGCTCACTCAAAAACACTTTGACAAAGTGGTGTCTGCTCAAATTGTCTACAATATTTTTGAAAGAAAGTTGCCAAGAGGACAGGGTAGAATTGAAAAGGTGAAAACTGAGATGCTGGTATGTTTTCTGAGTGGAGGAACTATAAGGTGGATAAGTCAACAGAATTTCATATTCTTCAAGAAGGATGATGAGTTGCAATATATCAGATTTCTTCTGTCAATAGCAGTTGAGGTGAACAAAAGTAGGAGAGAAGTGACCAATAAATGGTTTATAGAGATTGATATGAAGTTGACACTGCACAGACATTCAAATAAGCAGATGTGCAAATTTTCTTTGAAATATGTTGATACTGAAGGGAAGGATCAATACATGTTTCTAGAAGTAAAAGAGATTAAATTTCAAGAAGGTGTATGTCACTACTTTGGGTTTCAACCTATGGAAGGGAAGATTAATGTTTTGATGCTTAAAGACTTAAAAGAACAAGAATGCAGTGCAAATGATCTAAGAGCAACTTACTGTCAAATCAAATGTGAAAATGAAGAGATGATCAAATTGAAGAAGTTTGTTGGTGAAGCTCTAGCTATTGTGGAGGAGAATATGCTGAAATCATTTTTGAGGAACCATACAGCATTTGAGAAAATCAACTGAGAAGTAATTCTTTTTCCTTATGAATTTTTATATTGTTCTAGATTAATTGTTTCATTCTTTAGTTTTGACATCATCAAACCTTGATTTATTCTTACATTTTATAAAGCATAAATATGGGGAGATTGTTAGGAATATCTTATTTTGATGATGTACAAAATACTAGAACAGAGTCTAACATAGTTTATCTGTAACAAGTCTGTCTAGTCTCTGAACTTTTTCTATAATCAGAGTCTAGATAGTCAACATTCATTTATAGATGTCATTTATACTTAGAAGATTTTCAAGCAAATTGAAACTAGAGTCTGGATGCAAATCAGAGTTTGAGAGTTGATCGGAGTCTATAGACTACCAGAGTCTATAGTGTGTCAGAGACTGAAGATCATCAGAGTTTGAAGTCTTTCAGGATCTATAAAGTTGAAGCTATATTTGGAAGGTGATCAACAGAAAGGGAAAGCTTTGAAGATAAAGACAATTATATTGCTGATATGCTATGAGAAGGAAAGAGAATTTCAGAAGGGAACTGTAAACTAATAATTAGGAATTTTATTCCTATTGTAATTTAATTTTCTGCTATTAGTTGATAGGCAGCTCTCTATATAAACATTCTATGTAACCTAATATTATTGTCGAATTTTGTGAGAGCATAGAGATAGAGAGAATTGCTGTGAAAACACAGAGAACTTGTTAAGGGTTTGTGGCATCCTAGGAGAGTTTGTATTCAAATTTTTTTTAATACAAACACTAATATTTTTATTCTCTGAGTTTTGATCTTTGTTAATATAGTTCAAGTTTGATTCTTCTGTAATTGATTGAAACTAAGAAGAAAAGATTAGACAATTATTCAACCCTCCTTCTACTTATGAAACTGGGATAACATAGTTTTATTAATTTTTATAATTTATGAGTTACTTAAAATAAAAAATTTATAATTTATAAGTTTTCCTTTTGCAAAAATAAAATTTATAAGTTGAACATATGAATGATAATATTAACATTAATTGAATAAAATTAAAACAATTTATTTAAAAATACCTTTTACAGATTCTTAATTTTAATTTATTTTCAACTTATCATACAAATATATATTTTTGAATTGAAAATCAAAAATCATTTGACACATTAGATAAACACATGAGAGTCCAACCAAACACACGCTCTTATGTCCTTTTAATTATCCAAAACCCTACTTTAATTATTCATTAAATGTATAAAATCTTGTAGCCACAATTTGTCATCTTAATTCTCATTGTTGACAATTGGCATGACTAGTAGGAAGGTATTTGTACAAGTACCTAAACTATACGAGTAACATTATCGAAATAATTTAATTATTGTTGCGGTTTTATCAAAAAAAAAAATAATTATTGTTGCGGCTGTGAAGATGAAATGCCGGACAAAAAAAGAAAATATTAAAGAAAATAAAAATTAATAAATTTAAAAGTGATACTTTTTTTTTTTTGGAAACTAATATAAAAGTGATACTAATAACTAACAAGTAAAAAGAACGCGACAACTACACGGTTAAAGTTAATATAAAAATTTATAAAAAAAATTGCACCTTTTTAACCCTGTTAATTTGGTCAAAAAATGCAAAGTGAAGCGAATTTGAAATCTAAAATTGCAATATGTCAAGAAACATAGTTTGAGACTAAATTGAAAAAACATCTAAAGATAAGGGATGCAAAATGCTAATTAATCAAAAAAATTCCGCTATTAATAACCAATTATCAACTGCTTTTTCTATAAAAAAACTCTTAAGCTTCTAAAAAAGTGCTAAATATCATGCGACTCGTCAAAAACATATAAACAATTCACACTGACTCAACATAACAGTTCAAAAAATATATATACAAAATTAAAGTGATTCAATCAATAGATATAACTAAATAAAAAAAGAGTAAAAAATTAGGGTTCTTGACAAATAAAATCATACCTATATTTTACTATATAATTAATCAAAAGTTGTAACAAGTTGAATATGAAAAAAAATTGAGAGATTAAGATTGAAAGTTCATAAAAGAAGTTGAATAAGAAAAAGAAATCGAAAGATTAAAATCATATCTCATTGATTGGTAAAAAAAAAGAGTATAGAAGTCTATAGAAGATGTGATACAAGTGACGATTTATGAATGGACTACTATGGTCGAAGAGAAAAGATAAATATAATATTAGAGTTTTTTTATATTTAAATGTAAATTATTAAAATAAATCATAAATACATATATGTTACAATGTTAGTATAATATATAGAGTAAAGTGAAGTGTACGCGTAGTTTGTGTGTCAGACTACTTGAGATACCACACTTCAAAAACTATTGCGCGCTATACTGCATTTCCTAATTTTTTACACTTTGCTGATTTTCGTCTAATTGAGCTAACGTCGTGACTTTTTACAGGGTTATTTAGGTCAGTTAAACAAACCCATCATCTTCTTCATTCTTGATCAATCCTTTTTGTAATTTTTCTCTATACTCTGTATATCTGTATCTGTATTTGTTTAAAGAACTCATCTTTTTACAATTTTATGTGCTCAATTCACATTTTGTGTGTGTATATAATATGGGTTCTTTCAAGGTATTGTGTCTCTATAGTGTATTTAAACCATGTATCTGCCTTGCAAAATTTTGTGGTATTTGATGATGTTGTAGAGAGTAATGTTCTTGTTTTTTTGGCAGGAATATGTATACAATAGACTCCAGTTCAAGTGTGTTGATTGTATTTATTTACTGTTTTACGTATGTTGTTCATTTTAATCTAAATTGTTGTTAATAATTGGATATTAGATTTCAACTATGGGTGGTATTTTACCTTTATACAAGGTTTTGTATACTTGGTGCTGTTATATTTGGAGGGCTTCACCACCAAGAAAATGGTGAACCCGTGGAAAACTTATGTCAAATTCTCGGCTGTTTTGATGGGGTCTCATGGTTTAACCAAAGGGTCTTTAGAGAGGAAATTGAAGAGATTGATCAAGAATGAAGAAGATGATGATTTTGTTTAACTGACCTAAATACCCTTGCAAAAAGTAACCGCATTAGTCTAATTAGACGGAAATCAGCAAAGTGTAAAAAATTAGGAAATATACCATACGAAGTGCACTTTACTCTAATATATATTAAAAAAGAATAAATTCTGATAAAGCTCACGAAATTAATAAATTAAATATTTTTAAATAATTAGTCTAATATATTATTCAAATTACTTGAATTCGAACTGGACGAATCGATTTCAAATAAACCCAACTGTTTAATTCGTTTATGCCCCTATTTGTAATTACTAAAAATTATTATACAAAATTTATTCTTGACCCATATATTGGTTAATTGGTTTGTATAAATTCAAATTTGTACAAAGTGCCAACAGGAGGACCATGATGTTTGTGTCATGTGCGTAAAACACAAAAACACAAGTACATTCCACAGAGTGTTTTTCTCTCATTCTTCTGGTCCAACTTGGACTGCTCTTTCAATCAAGCCCCCCAGTCTTTACTTCTCCTATTTCCCCGCTTCTTATTTTCTTTGACTTTCTTATAATAACCTCACACACACACACGCACACACTCATTCATTCACAAACTTGACAATTCTTGATCAAGAATCCAAAAAGATGCCATCTTTTGCTTCTTCAATACCTTGTGCAAATGGGGTTCATTCAAAATCTCAAGATTCAAACTCAAATATATTCACCATTGATGTGGGGGGTCATCTTTTTCAAACTACTAAGCAAACTTTAGCTTTAGCTGGCTCTAATTCTCTTCTTTCTCAAGCTTGTAATTCACATGATCAATCTGTGCCTTTTATTGATAGAGACCCTGATTTGTTTTCTATTTTATTGTCTTTACTAAGAACAGGAAATCTACCATCTAAAGCTAAAGGTATTGATCTTCAAGATTTGATTTTTGAAGCTCAGTTTTATGGGATTGAGGATCTTCTTGTTGCTTCTCAATCAAACCCTTTTCAATTTGAAGCTTTTAATCTAGAAAAATCTTTGATTTTGTCATTAAATGGTAGAGATTCACCTAATTGTATGTCTACAACCCCTTATGGTTCTGTTCATGTTGCACATGGTAGCAAGATCACATCTTTTGATTGGTCATTGAGGAAAAAATCAACAATTTTGACACAATTTACAGTTGTTGATTCTTTGTTGTCTATTAGCCCTGTGATTGCAGCTGCTGGTGCTACTGATTTTTCGGGGTTGCAAATTCTTGATCTTGATAAAGGGTTTGTTAGGGAGACATTGAGTTGGGAGAATGTGACTAGGTCTAGTTCAACAGTGCAGGCAATTGGGTCATCACCTGATTTTTTGTTTAGTAGTTTTGAGTCGGGCAGAAGAAATTCGAGTGCAATTATGGTTTATGATTTGCAGGGTAGTTTTCGTCCGGTTGCTGAGATTGGTCATTGTGAAGTCTATGGTGCTGATCTTGGTTCTGCAATTCCACCTACGAAATTGAATTGGGTTCCAAGTTATAATTTGTTAATGGCTTCTGGTTCTCATAGTGGACCTCATGGAGTAATGGGTAATATTAAGTTTTGGGATATTCGGTCTGGTAATGTTGTTTGGGAATTGAAGGAAAATGTTGACTGTTTTGCGGATGTTACTGTTATGGATAATCTTTCTGCGATATTTAAGGTTGGTGTGAATTCAGGAGAAGTTTTCTTCTCTGATATGAGGAATATGGGTGCTGAAAACTCATGGGAGTGTTTAGGTGATAAAAGGAAGGCGAAGAGTGGAAAGAAAGAAGGTGTGGGGTGTAAGATTCAAAGTCACAACAATCAGGTGTTTTGCAGCAAAGGTGGAGATTTGGAGTTGTGGTCGGAGGTTATGGTAGGGTCTTTGAGGAAGACTGATAATGGTGCAGACGGGAGGGTCTTTAGAAAGAACCTAATGGGGAGAGAGAAGGATATGGGTGGAAGTAGAATAACCAACTTGCAGTTTGGAGGAAATAAAATGTTTGTGACAAGGAAGAATCAGCAATTTGTTGAAGTATGGCAGAGCTCAGTAAGGGGATTTTAATATTCTTACATAAATATTTGTAGGATTGGATAGATAGACATACATTGTAACACCGCATTTGTGTTATCCAGATGTCCCATTTATTTTATTTGTATATGACTATAATTTATTAAATCTTCAACTATATGATGTAAATACAAAACCTCATATTTTTTCCAGTCATGTTTCTTAGAATAATTGCATAATAATATGTAGTATATGAGTGTTAGTTATGGATGTAATGCTGTTCCTAGATTGTTCATAGGATTATGTTACTTAAAGAAATTGATCTGCAGCTATTTATGATGCTCTCTTATTATGAATAGGCTCATAGTATCTATGTGCCTGTGTGTCACCGTGGATTATTACTGGCATGGAATTTATGTTTCTCCGGTGGTGATTAAGGAGGCAGAAGCTAGACAAATCCTGATTTAATCAGCTTGCACTCTAAAGATTAGTTTTGCTTATATATATGCAAGTAAATTTGGTAATGTGATTTTTGTATAGCATTTGCTGCCATAGCCTACTTGTGATTTGTGAATGGCCTTGTCAATGACTCTCTTATAATGCATAGACTGGAAATTTCCATGAAGGCTTAAAGGTATATAGACTTGTTAGTAGCCTGAATCTAGATATGTTCAGGACTTAATATTTAGGCTAACAATGAAGCTAGGACCTGTTGCTTCAGGTTCTTGAAGAGTTGGAATAAGATATTAAAAGAAAGGCAGGTCATCTGTGATTGGCGAGAAGGTGACCATCATTTTTGGCAGATAAATCCCATCTCCTTAAAGTATACGCTGGAGACCTAGATGCTTTTTAGTTGCAGTTGCAACAGATGGAAGTTACTAGGAGTGCAGTTCAATGTTTGTTCGGATCTTCATGAGGTTTGGACTGCGTGGATGCATGTTCTGAACATTGTTACGTACCCGTGGCTTCAGAAATCTTACTATGCTGATTGTGTTACAGTGTTACTTGAGACCTAATTAATAATTCATACCTTCCATCCTGGATGTTATATTGCTTTACTTGTGCTTTGTTCTTTAGTGATGATTTGGAGCCAGTTGATAATTTTTGAGAAACAGGGTGGTACTGACTACTGAGAGGTCTCTAAGCAGAACTTATCAATCAATTTCGATCATACTTAGCCTTTCTAAGTTATTCTAATTTATATATTCAAGTAGTACGTTGATGGCTATGGAAAAGTTTTTGTTTTTTTCTTTTGAAATTTTCTTTTCTGTGGTGGAGAAATGTTACCTTATGAAATAGAGTTTGGGGATTAAGAAGGATACCTTCATTTTATTTCTTATCTGCAGATGATACACAAATTTACTGTTCTGCAAAACTAAGCAGCTATATAAGTTCTCCTGTATTGAAGATTAATTGTCTACGAGATTTAGCTTGATGGAAAATGTCAAGGGTCTGTTGGTTGATTTCATACTCTTTTCTCGAAAAGCACAAGGTAAGTTCTAATATTGCTTTGATGTATTGCTTATCATATAGGTGTAAAAGTAGCTCTGTATAGCATAGATGCCATTGAAAAGATTAAAAATGTTAAAAGTCAATAACAGTTAACTGATGCATGTTTGAAATATCGATTTTCTTGTCTTTTTTCCTTCATCTTTTGAAAGTTGTAGACAAATGCCTGGACCTTAAAATAGACAGCTAACCAGAAACAAATTCAATCTGGGGCTAACCTTCAAAGTCAAAGCTCTTAGTCTTGGTCTTATTACTGTCTGTGGTACCATACAGTAATGCTGAATAATCCAATCAACAGAGGCTAGAACCGTGACTACAGAGATTTCATAATTCCATAGTTTCATAATTTGATTTATAAAATTAGCAGAAAGAATATTAATGATAAACATTAATATGCGACGAATCTCATAATTTGATTTATAAAATTAGCACAGAGAATAATAATGTAATGAAAAACCATGAATATGACTACAGAGATCATAGGCCACAAGTAGTCAGAAATGTTTGATCGGGTAGCAGATTACAAACCTGACTTGATGATAAACATTAAGTAGCCGAATGTTTGGTGAAGAAACCATAAATAGTCTATACAATTTGGTTCTTGTTACTTCAATTATTATGCAGTTATGTGTTCTCCCTCTAATATAACATTTCAATAATTGTAATGTAATCTTATATGTCAATATGTCATAGGTCAGAATCTTCCTGTGTATACAGACTGTAAATCTAAACCCTATGTATGATGGTACCTTAATGGTGCATGTTACCCAAAAACATATAAATTGATAGCCAAAAAGCCAAAATTGCGTATATAATAGAGACACTACAGAAATTGATTAGTAGACATCAAATCTAGCTGGGGATGCCGGAGGATTAGAACAGGTGTCCAGATTATGACAGTGATATCTGTATAGAAGGTTTACCAGTTCAATGTAATACCAGTGTCGAAATATAATGCAAGTGTAGTAACTATATAGCGATACAACTGTATACATCTAGCGTTTTAGTTGTGAATTCTTGAAAATATTTTCTGTAAGTTAAATTCTGAATAAACCTGACTGTATAATACTTTGCTTACACGCAGACACACTTGCCCTGGAGGGGCATTTTCTATTTGTAGAATGGCTCATGCCTAATGTGCACGCAGTCTCGCATTAGCAGGTATGTGAAAATTACGATGTATGCAGTATTACCCTTGTTATCTTCTAATTACATAAAATTCTCACGCAATTCTAGTTGCATACAGAAAGACAGTATTGAAAATTGGAAATAGCTTCACTATTATTATGTTACATGTGTAAGTTTCAGCTCTAAGAGATAAACAGAATTTGCTCTTCATCAAATATTTCGATTTCAGAGCATTACATATATCTTCTTTTGTAGTACCAAAAAAAAATTCGAATACTAAACACTCTAGTTGGCCCATTCATTTTACTGCCAAATTTATCCAGTGGCATGAAAAAACAATCTTGTAAATAACAAATGTGTAGTACATAGGAGTTGTATGTTGTTGAAATATTCAAACATGACAGTAGCTAGTGATGATTACTTGTGACATCCATAGCTCCAGGTCCATGATTAAATGGAACTCATGCATATGTCTGACAAGAGAGATCATCAACAAAGCCAGAGGCACTGTACATATAATACACACACATATATATATGTAGATACATTATATAGCAGTGTTGTAAATATTTATAGAAGAGGACTTATTCAAGCAGTGATCCTAAGCAACCTCAGCAACAAGCGTGACATATTCCAGATCCTCATCACGTGTGTTGCCCATGCATGCATAATTATCTCCAATCTTAGCCACTATAGGAGTCAAGTCCCTGGGGTGCACATCAACCTTGAGCCCATATTTCATAAACAATGTCAATGACATCTTCTGTTCCACTCTGTGGCCAGCTGCCACCGTCAGACGGTGGCGCAACAGCAGTGCTGCCGCTATAGACTTCATTTGTAGATATGCCAAATCCTTACCCAAACATATTCTGGGCCCTGCATTAAAAGAAACAAACTTAAACTGATCTTTTGTTTCAAATTTGGTTCCATCATCAGTTAACCATCTTTCTGGTCGAAATTCAAGACAATCTTCGCCCCATATGAACTTCATCCGACCAGAGGAATATATTGAATATGTGATTGATGATCCTGCTGAAACAACCGTGCCATCAGGCAATATGTCATCCGCGATAACGTGCTTTGAGTCCTCCGGGACAGATGGATAGAGCCTAAGAGTCTCAGACAATGCTGCCTTAAGGTATATTAATCTGTCAACTTCTTCGAACACTAGCGGGTCATCAAGCCACTTGGATATATCCCTGCCACGCGTCTCCATCAGAACGGCACATATCTCCATCAGAATTTTTTCTTCTACCCTTGGATTTTTTGTGACCAGCCAGAAAAACCAACTCAGCGCCACAGATGACGTGTCACGTCCAGCTAGGATGAAGTTGAGTGCCACGTGTTGGAGGAATTGGTCAGTGTAGGACTCCTTTTTCTTCATGAAACGGGATAGCAGGTCGTCATGTGGGATCCCACCACCACCATTTTGCTGAGTAATCAGTTCAAGCTTACGTGTATTAATGACATTTGTCAAGTATTTGTCCACATGTCCAATGCTCTCGCTCAAACTGATTTCCATTCCAAGGCGTAGCCATCTTCTCAGCTTCCAGATCATCTCAGGCAATATAAAGCGTTGCAACGTGGCTTCCGTGGCTCTATCAAAAGACGATGCAAAATGATTCTCAGGCAAGCCAGGAGAAAGAGTTTCCGGATCCTTACCAAAAGCCAAACCACATATATTATCGAAAGTAAGCCGGAGCAAGAGGTCTTGGAGATCAACCGGCTTGCCCTCGAGCTGAGCCGTCTTAAGAATAGGACAAAACCTGAGCTTAATAGCTCGACTAACCCACCTAGCCATGGCTTGGCGCAATGTCCTGGTGGTAAATTCCAGGGCAGCAGTCTTACGCTGAAACTTCCACGTTTCACCATCAGAATTAAAGATCCCTTCTCCAAGCAAATCATGAAAAACACCTTGCCAAGTCGGACCCTTTGGGTAGTTATCGAACCTAAGCTTCAATATATGCTCCAGGTTCTTAGGATCACAAGTGACAGTCACGAGCCCCTGCTTCAGCGCCAAAAATGGCACTGCGGCTATGCAGGTCTGGTACGTGCCACCACACGCTCGTAGGTTCTCAGCTATCCAATCATGCATCTTATTCGAATTCTCGATCAAACCTGGAAGACTTCCCACTATTGGCCAGACACGTGGACCCTTCAAAGGCCTTATCATAGTCCTAAACCACATTAAATAAGCCGCGATCATCGCCAACAACATCATAACCGTTGATGCATCCATCGATCTTAAACTAACAGCAACCACCCTGGAAAACCACTCAAACAATCGTACGTACCAATGTTGCGTATAATTCAAAAAAAATTCCAAGAAAAGAACAATTTAGAGGCAATGTGGGCTGCAATGAGTGAAAGAAAGATGGAGGAAGAAGAGAATGAAAGAGTGAGTATATAAAGGAAGGAGAAGTAGAAAGGGAGGCTATTAATTAATAAGGGGGTGGGCCGACTATCTGTTGAAAAACAAGCAACGAAGCTGCGTGGTATATTTTTCTGATCAGTGTTTCCTAATGAAGAGCTTTAAGACAGAGTATATTTAATGCCAACACAGGTTGTTGAAAGTGAGCTAGCTTGCTATCTAACTAATTACTGTAAACAACCACTTCCATTATTATTAATACTAGAATTATACATGCATGCATGAACATTTTCTAGTGCCTCTTCCCAGTAATATTTTAGTCCGTCCCCATTATACAAGATTCCCGCATCTACTTCCTACTTCCTGAATTATTAATATACGCAATTTTTTCATTATTTTACGTCACAAATCATGTACATAAATATACACAATCGTATCTTATGCATAAAACTCTCGTCTGGACGAGATACAACATATATATACTATGTCGTATCCGGTGCACAAAACTCTCTGAACTGGTACTCACTAGTCAACGGTCTACGTTACTTTTCGCCACAAATCATGTAGTATATACATACATTATAAATATTATACATTATAGAAGAAATACTAAAGATATTGCAAGTTATTCTCACCCAATTTGGCAGGAAAGAAGGGTTGAGTGATAAAGTTGTAGCTAGCATTGAAGAAGGGGGAGGGAAGAAGTAAATGGGATTAGTTGTAAAAAGAAGGAAAACACACATACATGTTAGGATGTAGGTATATTTATAGATGTGTATATGGTTAGAAGATGATTCAAGTGCACACAACTAGTACAACCCCTTAGCTGGTTTTACAAGAAAATGGAAAACCCATAAAATATATTAAATTCACTAGTTTTGATTTATGTTTAAGCTTAATTAGCTTAATTAGCTTAATTGGCTTAATTAGGGAAAGATACAAGAGATAACTTAAGTGTTTAAACTAGTTAATTTACATGTGACTGGTTAAGGTTTGTTGACTAATTATCAACTAACCTCCTTTCAAATCTTTAATGTTGTTTACCCATTGTTACCTTTTTCTTTCTTCTAATCATTTTCTTTCATCAATTATGTATAATTAAAGACTTAATTAATTAATTCGCAAAGAAAAAAGACTTAATTAATTAAAGATACTACTGATTACAATTGTTAGTTAGTTTAATACTTGTGCGCAATTGTTCCATTCCTTTTAAGCTAATTAACTACTCTTAATGCATGTTAGAAAACATAAATATTTCTTGACTATTTGAAGAAATGTGATATAACATAATTTATTACTTGAATTGTTCATGATATCAAACAGATCATCAGATTATATCGATTATATCGATTATATATTTAACAATAAACAAAACTATAGCGTTTAGATATTGAATATGTGGACTCCCGAAAATGTCTGTATCAACTACTGTCTTTGTTGCTTGTGGGAGACCATTTATTAAAAATTTTGGCCCGAATCTTTATTTTTGTTTTTCGAATACTTAGTAACACATTTAAAGATTAGGCTCGTGTTTTCATTAAGACTCGAACCTTGAAATATGGATCGCGCATATATAATGTTGAAATGAACACTGATTCGATTTTTTTTTAACGTAAGAAAATGCAGTTGAAGATCATTGGGAAATTACTTAACGTTCTGCATTTTAAACAGTGGTTTTCCTACAAATTAATTAAATCAATACATGCACGAGTGCAGCTTTGTTTATCAGGAATGGCGTGACTTCAATTATGTAGGCTGTTCTGTCCTACTTTTTTACAATCGCAGACGACATTTTAAAGCAATCTTCGTGAAGATTAAACCGCAACAATAATATTTTTCGTGGCGTCAGATTAAAACAATACTAAATTACAATTTGTGCGGCTGAATATTTGCAGAGTGATGACTAAATTAAAAAATTAGTCATAATGGTGGCCAAATATATTTTAATTGAACACAATAGGTGCTCTGCCTAAATGTCGTTAGTTACTCCTTAACACTATTAGATTTTTTTTTTGTAATTATTGATTAGCAACGTGGGTAAATCAGTAATTTTATATAAAAGTGATATATACTCTGTATGTTTATTGTCACTTATTTTCCCTCCAAAACCCTAGAGCAAAACTCTTGATTGCAGGCGGCTAACCGCATAAATCAACCAAAGATGACATGGTATATAAGGTTTAAAGAAGATGGAGATGTTTATAAACCACAAGAGTGAAGAGTGTCCTGATTATAGAGGTACGAGTGCTAGCCATAAAAATATGTAGTAAGATTTAGAGTTTTTTTCATATTATCTTGTTCTTGTAGAGATGCATGTTCTATATTGCATTTGTTTGTCTTTTTAATATTATGTATCTACTGGTTTGATGTATTTTTATTTGTTGTTTACTAAGAATTAGGGTTTTTAGATCAATTGATTTTCCTGATTACTTAGTTAACATGATAATATAGTTTTGTAATAGTGCATCTTGTCTAATTATTTGTGTGGAAATGTTTTGATAATATTACTAAGAAATAACATATTTTATGTGATATACTGATATGTAAAGATTAACTAACAACTGCATATGATATATTAGGAATGCTACTACTATTTTAATCGGAGAATGCTACTAAATATTTAGTTTATTTAGTTATTTTACTATGAAAATGTTTCAGAATTATATATAGGATTTTATATTTGTTTTAGTATATTTGTCATTTATAACTAAGTTTTTGTTAATAATTAACGAGTAATTAACGGCAGTTAGTCGGAGCAGTTATCGTATTTAATTAAAATATATTTTGCCACCACTCTAGCTAATTTTTTAATTTAGCCATCACTCTGCAAAAAAATTAATCTTCAGCCACATAAAGTGCAATTCAATCTTAAAACAATATTTGTTTCTTTACTCCTCTAAAAAACTCTCATACTAATAGAGTTATTTGGCCGTTTATATTGAAGAAATCTTGTTTTAGCTTCTCCAAGTGAAACTTGGATCGAATATCCCCCTATACTTTTACCACCGGCTTAAATTTTCGATCTCTCGTTAATTGTTATGACTTTAGCTGGCGTAAATCGAGGGCTCATGTTCTGTGTTGGAACCCGTCACATGATGAGGGTCATTGATCACATTTGGGTGACAACCCCTCCAACTGCATTGTCTAAGAATAAGTAAAAGGTTTCAGTTACCATTTATTTTCTGCAAAGACTTCTACCTCAGAAACTGATAAACTTTGAATCACAACAACAAACAAACATTGCGACATTTGAGGACAAGAAACAACGCGCAAGCTGTTCATGCATGACTACTACTCGTATGAAAAGTTGGTGCTAGAAAATCAAGTGTCTAACAGATATTGAAGTGTGTTGATTTTGAAGATAGGGGTAAAGACTTAACGTGTTTGTCATCTTGACCGATAGTGTTTTAGATATACTTTGAAAAAGCCATTGTAATTGTAGCAGTGTAGCTGTGTAGGTGTCATATTCTTACGGTTTACAAGTGCATTTTATCAACCAACACCCAACACACATACTCTTGCAACTCTTACTAATTACACAACACATGGACGAGGAGAACATATAGATGACCAAGCTTCCAGCCTTGAATTACATATGAAAAGAAATACTAAAGATCGAATTCATCTACAGTAATTTATTTAAAGAGCAGAAAAATTTGTAGTCCTAGACTCCTGGGTCAACTTCAAGCAGAATCCCCACTGTTTCTTGGACAATTCTGAATCTCCAGCTATCGAACTAGCTTTAGCTTTATCGCTGTCAAATAAAAAATTGGTATATACTTTATTATCTTTCAGATTCTATGCCCTAAGCCCCTAAAGCGAGTATAGTTTCTGTCCTTTAAGTTAGAAATTGTCCACAAACAAATGTACCTGCAATAACAATTTATCAACAAAAAACTGACTAACAATTTATAATAGGATGCTTGATGTTGGTGTATCGCTCATAATAAGGCAATTTGAACATTCAGTTTAGAGGTTTGTACAGTTGCACAGAACAGAACAGAACAGAACAGAAACGATAATTTGTGTAACAGACATTATCCCATCGTAAAGCACACACATGTCCCGTCCAGTTGGTATACATAGCCTCAACTCTCAGCATATAATAAATCAATGTTATATTAATAAAACGGATAGACATCTTTACCTTTAAGCGTTTTGTAGGATCATTGCCATGGGGTGTTACAAAGATTTGATTGTCAATTAACCTTTCTGGCAAATCTATATCAGCTCTAACCATCCAAATATGACCAGATTATGTATATCTAATCAATATTAAATTTAGTTGTACCATCAGCACTATAAATATCTGATACATAGGTTATGTAGTTTGCATTGTACGCTCAGCCTGTTTAAATAATTAATGTCCAAGTTAGTTACAGTTGGGTAATTTTGTTGAGTACAGAGCTACTATGATTAAAAAAAAACCTGATCTGGTGAAATGTTTTTCCTAATATACTAAAATTAACACTGAATTTGCTAAAATATAAAAAAGACACTTCTGTAGCTGAAACTTCTCTATCATAATTGTATTTGCATATTATTTTTAAATTCACATAGTTAACTTTGCTATTAAGATTGCGTTATGCAAAGTTTTTGACCCATATAACTGTTTATACTAAAACATTTTAAAAACTTGACAATCTTTGCCGGTTGTTAAGACCTGGTTTTGCAACATTATAATAGTCAACTTGGTAAAAGGCCTTCGCAAAACTGAGACTAACTCGCATAAAGATAGACTGTTATTGTAAAACTGTGAAAAGTGTTGACAGTGACTATTCGACTTCCTATGTCTCCTATGATCAATCACACTGTGGGTCAATTTTCTAAGTTCCAGATAACATATCTGTCAAAAAAGAATTTTTTTTTTTAAACTGCCAACATAATTTTCTGCAGAATACGTATAAAGTAGAAACTATGTCAATAGATCTTTTAGTTAATGTCAACAGTAGCATTCTCCAAAAGGCAAGCAAATTGCATTAATCATCAGCAGCAGGCTAATCAGAGTCTGGTTGGACAAAAGTTGTCATACTATGTTCAGATGAAAAAATAAATAGGTACAACCTAAAACATACTCTACTCATGTAACACCTTATAAACAGTGGTTAAATTTAAAAAAGATATACTGTTAAAAAAAACCAAGAGACAGACGGTCTCTAAATATTGTTGAGACCCCTTATTTAAGGCGGAGGAAACCCGAAATTACAAGAACATATATACGCTAATCAAGGATAGTTATACTATAAGGAATTGATTTGATGAGCTATTGTATATTGCCATTATTATAAGGCAGCGTTTTCAATGTTTTGCTAATTATGAGTTTGCAAAAAGAAAGATAAAATATTAGTAGTCTTTCTAATGGTTCGTGGTATCTTGGTGAAGCTATCATGTTTCTTTTTTGGTAATTTGGTGAAGCTATAGTTCGTACATTGCTGCAGCTATAGTTTTTCTTTTGGTACAAAAATAAAATTAAAGCAGCAGTTATAATCCATCATGATAATGTCAAGTAACTGTCAAATTTCTTAGAGAGGAGAAAGAAAGCGGAATAACACATCTAATCTAAACAATAACAACAGATCTATTTGTCCATTTGATTTCAAAATTATGTAGAGTGCTCAGCTAGATGAGTAGCAATGTATGTAATACATATATGCAATTTCTAAATAAGTAAAGGATATGACACCATGGTCAATTACAGCACAGATAATTCTCAAGTATTAGATAAAATGTCCGGATTTCTTGGCGCCATTAATATTCGCATGACATGTACATTTTATTAATATGGTTAATTTTTTCTAACTAGATAAGAAAAATAAACAAATGTTATAAACAGATGATTAATGGGATAATAAGAACCACTTACTATAGTAATTGCAACTCCAGCATAGTTTGAACTGGCAAATAAATCAATCACGGAATTCTGTGATGAATTTAAACACACAATATTCCGGTGACGCTTTAAAAATCATAGTAAGGTAGCACGCAACAATGAATTCTAAAATATCCATATTCTCCGAGTGTATCTGTACGGCTCTACCCTTCTGTAATTCTTTACAGTATTTCATTGAGGAAAGTTCTAATGTGATGCACACTTGTATTGATAAACTCCAACTTAAATACTTCCCCCTAGGCCTGCACATCCTGTATACGCTCTGGTGACATTTGTCCACGCTCAACAAAACATAGCATAAGATTATCAGCCTCTTTCACGTTTCCATCTAACATCAATCTTTTGCACACCTTTTCACACAACTTTAAATCAGGAACCAGATTTCGACCAAACATTCGACAAGCCACTTTATAGGATGCTAATGCATTCCCTTTCTTCAGATAACTTTCAATGAGAAAATGACAAGACTTTGCATCAACCACTGAAGCTGTCCTTAAAACTTTTCCCAATAGCTTATAAGCCTCATCAAGGTTTCCGAAGGTACAAAGTTTATCAACTATCTGGCTATATGCTGTTTTACATGGTTGTCTCGATAGCATCTTATCAATCAGTTTCAATAGATCATCCACCCTGCCATGCTGACAATACCGGTGGATCACAGTCCTGTATGTGACAGGTGTAGGAAGCAATCCACGATGGAGCATTTTATTTACCATTTCAGTTGCCTCTTCTATTCTACCTCTCTTTCCTAATGCGTCAATAATAGTTGTATATGTTATTGTGTCAGGGTGCTTGTTACTTAAATATATATCATCATATGCTGAGAGAGCAGCATCTAGGTCATCCTTTTGACAGAACCCATGAATAACAGTTGTGAAATTCACCACATTAACAGCACATCCTTTCTTCAAACAATCATCCATGAACAACTTTGCGAGATCTGCTCTTCCCTGATGACAAAGAGACTGAATTAACAAATTAATTTCAACTGGAGTTGGATAAAATCCCTTTCCAATCATTTCGCTGACTACATCACAGGCCTCAGACAACTTGCCTTCCCTCCGAAATCCATGCAACACAACACTATACGTAATGGCATTGGGGGTCCACCACTCCTCCTCACTCATATTCATCATCTCTCTTGCCTCAGATGTTTTGCCATTCCGACAAAGCCCATTCAACAGAGCAGTATAAGATACAGTGTTGGGCTTGCAACCGTGCTTGTGCATTTGTTGAATTAATTGTTTAGCTTGATCCACCTTTCCTATATGACAAAACCCATTTACTACAGCGGTGTAAGTGACTACATCGGGGATGCAACCTTTTGAGAACATTTCATTTACAACTTCTTTTGCTCTGTCCATATTTCCTGCCTGACAGAACGAGTGAACAATTGAACTGTAAACAACCTTATCAATGCGAAACTCTTGAGCTTCTGCTTCTCTCAAGAAACTTATTGCTTCATCTCCGTAGCCATGCTTGGTTAGCGCATGGATAAGAATGTTGTACGTCACCTGGTCACGCAACAGATTATGTTCCCTCGTCATTTTCTCGAGTAATCCCTTCACTTCTTCGATTCTTTTATCCTTGCAGAGGAATACCATCACAGTATAGTAACTAACTTTATCCGGGAAGCAACCCTTGAAAGTCATTTCAGAAATCAGCTCTATTGCATCTTCCAAGTGATGCATGTCACAGTAACCCTTAATCAAGCAATTGTACGCAACAACACTAGGCGTAATACCTACCAACTGCATGCGCTCCAAGAACCTCAGTGCCTTGTCCATCCTTTTCCCCTTCACCAAAACATAAATCGCAGCGTTACATATACCTAAATCAGGTTCAATACCTGCTTTTTGCATGAACGTCAACACCTGCAATGCTTTCCTCATATTACCAGCCCGGCTGTAAGAAACCATCACATAACCAAAAGCTTCCGGTCTACGCATAATCCTTCTTCGTGTCATAAGCCGAAGAACCCGTTTTGCACCCTGACAGAGCTTAGTTTTACTCAGAACCTCAAGCATTGCATAATACACAATAGGATCATGTCTATACCGCCACTGTCTGTCAGCCCAATAAAAGAACTTCAAAGCTACCCGTTCATCCGCCTGAGCACGTAGTACCGCACAAACTTGCTGAGGCTTCAAACTCCTTAACAAATGCCTTAACTCACCTTCAAGTTTCGGAGTCCAAGCTGACCTACGATCTATCAATCTACAAATTTCTTTCACCAAAGGGTTTCTTGATTCATCTTCCCTAACTTCAACCCTACTAATATCACCCCTTTCTTTCCTATCCCTATCATACGTCTCCAACACCCTAAGCTCATCATCATTATCATTACCATTATCATCATCCCCCCCTTCTTCTTCGGAATCCTCAACGACATCATCACTACCCTCAAAACCGAAACTTCCTCTATCACTAAAAATCAAATCTTTACATTCTCTACCACCCATTTCCTCCACTCTAACACACCCATCTCCACCACCATCAAAATCATCCTTATCAACCACTTGGGCACACACATCAGCATCAAAACAAGAATTATCACTAGGGTTTTGCCATGAGCTTGTTGAAAAATGAGCACAAACACCCTTAAAACTAAATGGGCTAATCAAACTACTTTCACAGCATTCAATACTAATCTTACAACAATTTACAAGAACTTTTCTTGTTCTACACAATGAATTCAAACTAAAAAACATTTTAAATTGACATTAATCAAAACCCAACTTTGTATATAATAATCATACCTTAAGCAAGTACTTCAAGAAATGATATTTACGGGTCGGGTCAAATCAGTAACAGAGGAACCCCAATTGGGTTGGATTTTATTTATGCGCTGAATTTAAAGGTGTGAAGATTAGTGCCGCCAAGAGACTTCGCTATATTCAAGTGTAGTGTAGTAAATTTTGGGTACTAGTTAATTTTATTTAATAAATTTATTTCCAAATATCAATAGTTATAAATTTACATGTTTAATTTTTAATTTATAAATTGAATAAATATCTCATTTGTGCAAATTGAATAATTTTATTAATATAATATAAAATTGAATAATCACATTTAAATTTATTATATAAAAATATAAACATATGAATATGCTCTAAATTATAAATATTTCTATATCGTGTTAATTAAATATGTTTTATTTGTTTTAAGATTATCCTTTAGTATACTCGAACTAAAAATTAGATATTTGATTGTATAAAATAAGTGAAAAATATATGTTTTGATATGAGAATTAATTTGTTTTTAATTTAATCTAGACATACGTTTACTTGAATGTGCACAAAGTGAATAATTAATGAAATTTAAAAAGAAAACTTAATTTAAAGAGGCAACAAAAATAATAGGAAAACAATATCAAACAAAATGAACAAAAGGTATTAAATAAATGAAATATAAGTTGAGTTTATTTAATGTTAAATAAAAAATAACTAAATAAAATAATAATCAATTAATTAATATTAAAAATAATTTAACAAAAGTAATTAAGTTAGATTATATATTGATATTATATATATCATGCATACAAATAAAATAAAAATAAAAATTACATGTAAAATTAAATATTTATTATTTTAATAGTCAAAGAACATCAACAAGTTAAAAAATAATATATATAAAAATTAGCGAAAATTTGTTAGTATGTATATTGTTATAAACATATATTGATGATATAGGCAGTTACATTAGAAGATTAGAAGAGAAAATAATAACAATAAATTGTTGGGCGTGCATGGCCCCCTATAAATTCTGGAAATAAGCCTTAAAGTAGGTATATATGTATTTTTTTTAAAAATAAGTAATTTATTTTTTATTTTGAAATTAATATTTGGTTTTAAAATTCTAAAACAAATATTTATCTTTTAAAAAATATGAAAAGAAGTAAAAAAACAAAAAGAAATAAGTAACTTATTTTAAGTTTAAGGAATCTCAAACAAAATGAAATATGTATACAAAAATTATAAATAGTGAATGAAGAAATATATATAGGGAATTATATTATTTATATATTTACTTATACTAGCTCTTACACTCGTGCAAGGCACGAGCTATCTTTAAAAATTGATATATTTATACGTTATTTTAACATATTGTTTTGTAGATTTTATAAAATATAATGTGATAGTTTGTATTTATGTACACAATTTTTTATAATACTTAAATATTGAATTATTCATCAATGTTCCCATAACTTTTTCATTATTTATTATAAAATAATGCATTTATAGTACAAAAAATAAATTTATCAAATTGAGATGAAGAGTTAAAGAACATGTAGGATTATATTATAGTTTGTATGTATTCAATGTTGCTTTATACATATAATCAGGAGTTTAGAGTTTACCGGATGAAAGAAAGACAAAAAATAGTTTTGGATCGAAAGAGGTGGAACAGTTGAAAGAATAAAAAATATATATATAGTTGAATATCGATTAAGTAATAATCGATAAAATAATAACCTCATTAAAATAATATTGTTTTTCGGTTCCAACAGAATAGAGACAGTGTATTTCCCTCGATAAACTAATTTTTTTTCCTTGATTCTAAGGTTATTAATTTAAAAAAATTTAACTGTATATGTGTATGTATACATAATATTTATGGTAATAATAATAAAATTAATATTGTAGTTGCATTAATTAATGAATATGAAATAGTTAAAATAGTAAATTAGATATTTAATATAAGGATATAATTGTAATTTCACGTTGAATAAAATGTTTTCACAAAAAATATGTTATGCTATTATATAATAGGTAGATTTAAAAAAATAACATGCTGATAAATATATTACTAATAAACCATTTTATTTTCTATACGTATTCATACATTCATTTGCATAGAAAAGAAAGAAGATTGAATTAAATATGCCTATTTACACAGAAAAAAAAAAAGAGGAAGGGTGATATTGTAATTCATGATTACTGCATGTCATGATATATAATAAGAGTAAGAAAGATTTTATCCAAATGTCAAAAAATCGATTCTTAATAACTACATAATATTATACAGTAATTATTTATAAATTATCTATATTATATTATTATAAGCGAACATGGGTTTGTTTGATTGGTTCAACGCCTTCCAAAAAAATAAGCACCTTCCAAAAATAATTAAATACATATAATTTATTTTATTTATAATATATATAGTATAGTATTATATATGTAACACAATTACAACTTGACTTACATATCTCAATTTCATTATCAATCAAACTCTTTAAATACTATTTAAATTATAAATTCAAACAAAGTAATATAAGCACATAAACTCAAATTATATCAGTTATAAATTATATTTATTTTAAAATTTTATTATTACATAATTTTTACATGTATCTTTTTATGGGCTACCTCTTATACTTTACTTCAAACTATATTTGCTCAACCTATCCTAGAGAATAGCTTGGGGAATAACTTCTTTATTCAATTCAACATGATTTTGTGTTAATTGTATCAGTTATTAGAGAAATGAAAAATTATAAAAAAAATGTATTTCAATATAAATAAAATATTAAAATTGGTTCATCCGTGCATCGCACGGGTTATAAGCTAGTAATTATTATTATGTTTCCTAAAAAATATAATTTTTATTACTTCACTTCACATTATAACTCAAAAATATCTTAGTAATATATAAATTTGAACTTAAAGAGTTATTTTGGATATAAATTAAAAAGAAAATTCATAATTATTGTATTACTTATACGACATATATTAATTTTGCCATATTTTGAGTTTTAGAAGTTAGAATTGGACAAATTTATAGCCCACGTGAAACTTACAAGATTATATTTAATTCTGAGGTGGTCCAACATCCAAAATCCAATTGTAGCAACCCGTCATCTAGACAGAAAAGATAGTTACGAATTTTTATCGGAGAATTATATTTCGTTTAGGAAACCTTTTTATAATTAGTTTTAAACATTAAAATACTTTTTATATTAGATTTATATATAGACATATCATATATCAGACCTTATTATATATTATTATTAAATTAGAATATAGATATTATTATGATTTTACATACAGAGAGATAGAGGGAGACCGTGAATTTTTCTTGTGAGAGGGAGGATTGAAGTTTTTTTATCCAAATATTTTCTATAAAAATATTTAATATATTATATAAGATATTAGGGTAACTTTATACAGAGAATCAGTTACACTTATAGAAGAAATTATTATATTAAGAACTTAGAAACCTTATTCATTCATTGGTTTTGATCGAATTGAAGAAATTAGATTTAAAAAAAAATAATTATTTGAATTCACCGGCTAAGAGTTCAACCTTAGCCTAAGATATTAAATACACATTCTATTTTGTGTTATATTATATATAATCATATATCAAAAACACGTTATCACATACTTTGAAGTTTGAATCATGATGTTTGATAAATCAAATTAAAATAATATAAAATAATAAATATTAATAAATCTTTTAAATTTAATCAATTTATATATAAGAAAATTATATTGAATTACTTTTTAATAACTGAGAACCACTGTTAACTGTTTTTATACTTAAAAGTCATTTATATTTCTAAAAAAATGTTATTACACAAGTTGAATTGTCATAACACACATTATGTATTAATATGGAGTAATATGTGTTAGGTCCAAAATAATCATAGAAGGGGGGGGGGGGGTTGAATATGATATGGTAGATTTTTCTTTTAAATGCGGATTAAGTGTTCGTGTTTTAGAGATATGAAAATGACAATAGTTGAAACACAAGATTCGGGGAAATAACAATATATTATTAAATCCATGAGGTGCTACACTTCTAATCAAATGATTAGCTTCATTGGGTTCAATCAAAATTACAACAGAGATACAGTTGGGTGAGTTTAATGTGTGTCTTTAATAGAGCTTCCCCTCTGTATGTCTTTTGTTGAAGATGAATGAATTCATTCTCTGTCCATATTGATTTAACCCATATATATTCTGTAGTCTTTTTGAAAATTGATTTCCAACAATGTATAAGTCCTTTGTTGCGCCTTGTAGAGTGTAGGCGGTGTGCATGAGCCACTTGAATGTTTGTTGCGCCTAAAGCATGTTTGGTGCGCCTGTATAGTTTTGTTGCGCCACTAGATTAAGTTAGTTGCGCCTATATAGCTGTTACCCTGTACATGCGCCACTAATTGATTTAGAAACATTTCACAAGTATTAATTGCGCCTCTTGACATTTTGTTGCGCCTGCACACTAGTTGCAGTGTGTAGGCGCCACAAAATCATTAAATAACTTTTACTGTGCCTCAACCTTGTTATGTTGCGCCACTAATCTTTTGTTGCGTCTACACTCTCATTCCCTTGTGCAGGCGCCACAAACCATCTCTTTAACTTGACTTAGCTTCTAGTCTTGGTTTGTTGAGCCTTTACAAGATTGGTTGCACCTCTAGAGTACTTCAATAGTGCAGGAGCCACCAAATGTAGAATTACTGGCCTTAACATATTTCTTGAATTCTTGAAGTATTTACTACTTGATTTCCACTCTTCTGGCTTGATCAACTGATTTTCTTCTGATTAATCAACACTGAATTGAATTCCCTTGAATTCTGTTCTGTTTCAGCTGATTAACTTTGGACTGTTACATTGCTTCTGATCACTGAAACCCTTTGACATTTATACACAGATCATTACACTGTCTTTAGACTAAAATCTTCTGAACTCTTATTTGTTGCTGAGGCCTGAACATATTAATGAACTTCTCTAGCCGTCGTTCAGTAAATCTTTCATTTTGAATGCTCTGCAATGATGTTTGTATGATTCATGTTTACATGTTCTTCTGGATTCCTGTGTTGCATATTAGTATTATTTATCTGTCTTTGTTTCTTAGTTGAGTTATTGTTATCACTATTACATACTACGTTACATTATGCTTTACAATATGTTATGTTAAATAACGAATCTGTCATATATTAGTATGAAAAAGTGGAATGTAAAAATTATTATGACAGTAATTGTTATGTATCATTTTATTTTTTAATAGTAACTTAAAGTTTAAATCTAATTAGCAATATAATAACATCTATTATTGATTGAGATAGAAAATAACTCTAAAAACACAATTAATGTTGCATTATTGGGCTCATTGAATGAGTCATTAAAGATAGTGATCACCCATGATGTGGATCCAATCGAAGAATCCTATAGTTGTGAAATATGGACTTAACCATGTTACCCAATGGGCATCCCAATAAAAGCCTGTTAAGGCTCAAATACATTGCTTATTTATTAATTATGAAATTAATAAATAGAGCTATTAATCCACCTAATTGATATCTTCTATCAAAACTCAACTACTGAAAGGAAGCTTCCAAGACATCAACTCCAACAAGATAACATAATCCTGCAAGGAAATAGCGTTCCACATGGAAACAATCACCAATGAGATGCCTTGTCTGCCAAGGTTCCTACCCCTATTATGATTCTAAGACTATCAACGTCTATATAAAAGGCATAACCCCTCATTCTTATAACTACGTCTGTCTTGATTCTCAAACACACTGGGAAATGTAGTCATCTTTTGAGGACATAGTTAAGTCACGAAACACAATCACATCCATTAAAGCTTGATAAGTTCTAACACACATCACAATCAATACACCATAGTTTTTAATCCATAACATTTGTCGCCATCTATGGGAATACAACATCAACCATAGTAAGAACACGAAGAACTGATGGAGACATCATCCCTTCCACAGGGGACCCAACTGCTGTGTTTCCTCCTAACGAAACTCAAACCACCGAGGTCCCCACTACCACCACTATTCCTGATGGAACTCAAGGCCCCAACACTCAAAGGCTAGGCCCGTTTAGTAAAATCGTCCATTCTACTAATCCTGATGAAGTAATCCATGGATCCAACCCTTTATCCCAGGTAATTCAAACTCCTTTTATTGTTACTGCTCCACCTCACGCACAAATCTCTACTGTTGTTATCCCTAGTAGCATTGTTGCCCAACTTAGGCTTGGACTCTCCCAAGCCTAGCCTATCCCCCTCCTTACATTCGGGGGGTTGGAACTCCTATAAAATTATAGGCATAGAGAAGGAATCCGCAATTTTTTAGGACCATACTCCACTAATGATGAAAGATCTTAAGGCACTGATGTCAATCCTATAAGAAGGTGGCCTGGTAAGGAACCTATGAGAAGTCGACGTTCACAGTCCCGTAGGACATTAGATGATAAAATCGCTTTCTATGAGGCTGAACTCAAAGAGTTGAAGAAAAGCCTGAATCAACCGACGATGAAGCCGACCTCGAGGCGTGAAGCCCCTGATGTCATAGAGTTAGATGGAACCCCTCGAGAGAGAAGGAGGGAAGCTCCAAGGGCTGATCCCAATGAGTTGCTACTACTCGGAGATCCTGATGATCCAACACCCCCTTTTACTGAAGCGATTATGAATTCTCATATCTCAAGGAAATTTAAGATGCCTACCATCAAAAATTACGATGGAGCGGGCGATCCAGCTAATTACGTAAGAACCTTTTCGAATGCTTTATTATTGTAACCTATCAATGATGCTATTAAGTGCAGGGCTTTTCCTCAAACCCTGGGGGGCATGACTCAATGTTAGTATAGTCGGCTGCCTCCCAACTCCATTAGGTCCTTTAAAGAACCCAACAAAGCTTTCATAAGTCAGTTCATAAGCGAAAGAGTGTACGATAAAAACTCAGCTTCTCTCATGAATTTGGAACAAGGAAAGAATGAATCCCTGAGGGACTACTTGAACCGTTTTACTAAGGAAGCCTTGAAACTCCCGGACTTGGACGAAAAAGTAGCTATGATAGCCTTGCAATAAGGGATGACTGATCCTTATTTTAAAATGTCATTAGCCAATCATCCCCCAAAGAACATACTTCTCTTTCAAGATAGGGTTGAGAAGTATATCAAGGCAGAAGAAAGCATGAAGAAAACCACCATGTCAATGGCGAATAATGGGAATAATAACAATAACAAGAAGATGAATAATGATCAAGAATATGATGCCCAGGACAAGTATTCTAAGATAGATAAGGATTCTAAATCCTCTCCTAAGAAGAATAACTTAGGGCCAAGGTTTGCTAAGTATCCGAGGTTGAATACGTCTCGAAGCCAAATCCTGATGGATATCGAGAAAGATCGAGATTTATGATGGCCTAAGCCTCTTAAGTCAGATACTGAGAAAAGAAATAAAAATGCATTCTGCCGATTTCACAAGGATATCAGACATGACACGGATGATTGCCGACAGTTGAAGGATGAAATCGAATTCCTCATCAGAAGAGAACATTTTTCTAAGTTCACCAAAGATAGAAGCCGCGATAGGCACGACGATAATGGGAAAAACAATGATAATCGAGATATGAATCCTTAGCCTAGAGGGCCTATCATTAACATAATTTTTGGAGGACCTACCACTGCAGGGAGTTCAAGAAACTTAAGAAAAACATATGCTAGAGAAAATATGCAAGTCGTAGGAGAGACACCTAAATGTGCTAGAACAGAAGTAGTCATATCTTTTGATTACTTAGACTGGAAGGGGTAAAGTTCCCCCATGACGATCCCCTTGTCATAGCACCTTTGATAGGAAATTTAGAAGTAGAAAGAGTCCTGGTGGACAATGGAGCATCTGTTGATATCTTGTTCTATGATGTCTTTGTGAAGATGGGATATAATAATTCCCCACTAACCCCTTCGGATGTTCCAATCTATGATTTCAATGGGGTGAATTCGAAAGTAGAAGGAGACATTAAACTACCCATGAAAATGGGGAGAGAACCTCGAGAGGTCACATAAATGTTAACCTTTTTGGTAATTCAAAGCATCCTCTACATACAACACTATTCTTGAGAGGACAGGCTTGCACGCTTTCAAAGCCATTGCCTCAAGCTATCACTTGAAGATTAAATTCCCCACTAGAAACGGTGTTTGAGAAGAGAAATGAGACCTAAAGATGGCAATAAGTTATTATGTGGCTGCCCTAACACCTGATGGAGTCGGGGGTAAGTCCTGCCCATAGAAGACATGGATACTAGAGAAGATGAAGAAAGAAGGGGAAAATTGACTGAAGACTTGGTTCCAATTCCTTTAGTTCGAGGAGAACCTGATAAGGTTACGTATATCGGGGCCTCATTAAAAGAGCCTATGAAAGGCAAATTGATGAAATTCTTGTAAGAAAATGGAGCCTTGTTTGCATGGACAGCTGCTGATATGCCAGGGATTGATCCTGAACTGATCACTCATAAACTTAATGTTGATCAAAATCGAAAAATGGCGGAGCATAAGAGGCCATAAAATAAGAGGTGAAAAAGCTCTTAAGGGCTGGTTTTATCGAGGAAATTCAATTTCCCGAATGACTCGATAACCCTGTAATGGTCAAGAAATCTAATGAAAAGTAGAGGATGTGCGTAGACTTCACTGGTCTTAATGATGCATGCCCAAATGATTGCTTCCCTCTTCCAAGAATCGATGCATTTATAGATGCCATGACGGGGCATGAGATGTTAAGCTTAATGGATGGCTTCACTAGATATAATCAAATCAAAACACACAAGGATGACATTGCTAAGGTATCTTTCATCAATGACTTTGATGTATTTTGCTATCTTGTTATAGCCTTTGGATTGAAAAATGCAGGAGCCACTTATCAAAGGCTAGTTAACAAAATATTCAAGCATTTCATTGGAAAAACCATGAAGGTCTATGTTGATGATATGCTAGTCAAAAGCCTCAATAAGGCCGACCATATTGAACACTTCAGAGAGGCTTTTGAAGTGCCGAGGCACCACAAAATGATGTTAAACCCTGTAAAATGTGCCTTTGGTGTAGGGCTTGGAAAATTCTTGGAAATGATGGTCTCTAAGAGAGGCATAGAGGAAAATTCCGACAAGATCAAGGCCATACTATACATGGAACCCCTCTAAGACAGTGAGGAACATCCAAAAATTAACGGGAAGAGTTGTGGCCTTAAGAAGGTTCGTCTCTAAGTCTGGAGATAAATGTCCACCCTTCTTCAAGACATTGAAGAAAGTAAAGGATTTTGTATGGATGGAAGAAAGCCAAAAGGCCTTCGAGGAGCTGAAAAAGTACATGGCTGAAGCTCCGTTGTTGGCCAAGTCTAGTCTTGAGGACATCTTATACTCGTACTTGGTTGTATCAGATAAAACCTAAGTTTCGTCCTTATAAAGGAAAAAGAAAAGATTCAAAAGCCGGTTTATTATGTGAGCAAGGTTTTGCATGAGACAGAACTAAGCTACTCTAAGATTGAGAAGTTTGCATTAGCCTTGGTAATGGCCTCTAGGAAGCTACGAACGAGATGCCTTGTCCGTCAAGGCTCCTAACCCTATTATGATTCTAAGACTATCATCGTCTATATAAAAGGCCTAACTCCTCATTTTTAGAACTACGTCTAACTTGATTCTCAAACGCACTGCGATATGTAGGCATCTTGTGAGGACAGAGTTAAGTCACGAAACAGAAGCGTAACTATTAAAGCTCGATAAGCTCTGACACACATCGCAATCAAGACACCCTAGTTTTTAATCCATAATAATTATTTATTGATACAATGTTTAAATTATATAGATTATATAATTATTTATAAATTGTAATTAATACTATACTACTAAAAATCTAATAACCTAAAAAACTTATTCAAATGAATAATTATATTATTATAATATTAACATATATATATATATATATATATATATTATATCTCATATATCATAATATCTATTTAATTTTATATAAAATAAACATAATATAGATATTATAAAAAATATATTTTAATCTAATATTTATAATCTTAAATATATTAAACATATGTTTGATATATTAAAAAAATTATGTTCATAATATTTAGAATCACAAAATTTTAAATATTTATATATTTTATTTATATTTAATTCGTCTGATGTAAAAATATATAACTGAAATAAGTTATAAAAACTAATATAATTATAATATTTTAAAACTTTTTAAAATTATAATGTTATTAGTAATTTTAAAATAAATAAGTAATTAATAAAACAAAATTCGTGCATCACACGATTTAAAATCTAGTATTATTGTAAGCGAACATGAGTTTAGTTTGGTTGATTCAACGCCTTCAAAAAATAACTAAACATTTTCCAAAAATAATTAAACGCATATAATTTAGTATGATATTATATATCTAACACAAATGCATCAGTTTTATTAACACTCAACTTTTTTAAATAATTAAATAACAAAACTATATTAGTTTCATTACCACTCAACTTTTTTAAATATTTAACCTATAATTATAAATAGTTTATAAAGTAAAAATATGTATTAGTATTTTAAATAAATATAATCGATACAAATAATATATATACACTATATTATTAAATCTGAAACATTAAAAGTTTGGTAATCGATAAAATAATATATATACGCTAAATTATATACAAATAATATATATAAACACTATATTATTAAATCTAAAATATATATACACATAAATATTATTTTATTAAAATATAAATATAAAAGTATATAAAAATATATACATATAATGTTAAATTAAATTAAAAATTATTATTGTAAAAATTAAATTCAAATCATATAAAGAAAATATTTTAAAAAATTATTTGAAATATTTAATCAATTCGATTCATTCATCGCACATAAGATAAGCTAGTAATTTATAATGTGTAAATAAAAATCAATCCCTTGTTTTGACTTTGTCAACATAGTTTAAGATGTAAAAAAATTAGTTATACATCTTTTTTTTTAATTTTAATTAAAATAAAAATATAATACTTAAATTATTGTTAGAAAAAATTTAAAAAATGATATATGTAAACAACATTTTTATGCCTTAAATCACATAAAAAATTCAAAACAGTACTTATTTTGGAATAATAAATTTATTTTCGTGCCGACGGAGCTATGCTATTTGCTAGTTCAATTAAAATTTTATATTATATTTTAATATTTCTATTTAGCCATCGAGATGGCAGTATAAAACGGTATTGTAGAGGTTTAGTAGATGCTGCAATGGTAAGGTTTGATTCTCTCATCTCTACCCTCATCTCTACCTGTGGTAGCCTTTAATGAATAAAGTTTAAATTATAAAAAAAAATAACAATACAACATCAAATATATACAGGTATTAGTTTGTTAGTGTTACGGAATAAAAACCAAGGTGTATTTAATGCGGTGTATGTCGGAGCTTAACGAGCTTTAATGGCTGAGCTTGTGTTTCGTAGCTTGGTTCTGCCTTCACAAGATGCCTACGTATCTCTGTTGTGTTTAGAGAATCAAGCCAAAACGTAGTTCTAAAAATGAGGGATTAGGCCATTTATATAGACGTAGAAAGACTAAGAATTATAGTAGGTTTAGGAATCTTGGTGGGCATGCCACCTCCTAGAAGAATTCTGGATTTTTCTCGTGATAGAAGTAGTTTCCAAGTAGGAATAGGTTTCCTTGTTGATTGAGGTGTCTTGGGGGCTACTCCTTGGAGTAGTTTCCAAGTATTTGGACATAATTAATTAGCTGTATATTTAGCCAATCAATTAACTACGAATTTATTTATTAATTAGGGTTTCAAGCCTCATTAATTGGGTCTCCCCTTTGGACCAGACTAGATCCAATTAATTCCACATTGATTATGTCTTTAGGGCTTACTTTCCACTCATATCATTTGCCCCCCAACTTCTGTAAAGTGTGCAATACTTTATAGAAGTTAAGGTTCATGAGTCTGTTACTCAATTTCCCATGAAGAATTTTTCATTAATTCCTAAGAATTTTTCTCTATGTTTAGAGAATTTTCCATAATTTATTGGTACCCACGGGTATTTTTCCTTAATCTCTAGGAATTTTTCTCTATTTTTAGAGAATTTTCCATAATTTATTGGTACCCACAAGTATTTTTCCTTAATTTCTAGGAATTTTTCTCTATTTTTAAAGAATTTTCCATAATTTATTGATACCCACAAGTATTTTTCCTTAATTTCTAGGAATTTTTCTCTATTTTTAGAGAATTTTCCATAATTTATTTGCCTTATAAATCATTTTTAATGATTTTCTGGCATTTTTTTAATATTATTTTCGACCAGGAATCCCAGTCAAATTCGACCAAGATCCTGGTCGATTCTAAGACTCATTTGAATCCTGGTCGATCAGGATTCCTAGTCGATTCTGGGATTCATTTGAGTCCTGGTCGAGTAGGGTTCCTGGTCGATAGTCGACCATGATCCTAATCGGTTTTAGGACTCTTTTGAATCCTGGTCGATCAGGATTCTTGGTCGATTTCCGACCAGGATCCTGGTCGATTCTGGGATTCATTTGAATCCGGGTCGAGTAGGGTTCCTAGTCGATTTCCGACCAGGATCCTGGTCGATTCTGGGATTCATTTGAATCCTGGTCGAGTAGGGTTCCTGGTCGATTTTCGACCAAGATCCTAATCGGTTTTTAGGACTCTTTTGAATCCTGATCGAATAGGGTTCTTGGTCGATTTTCGACCAGGATCCTAGTCGGTTCTAGACCTCATTTGAGTCCTGGTCATGTAGGATTCCTGATCGATTGTTGACCAGGATCCTAGTCGATTCTAGACCTCATTTGAGTCCTGGTCGTGTAGGATTCCTGGTTGATTGTTGACCAGGATCCTAGTCGGTTTTGGTGGCAAAATGTATCCTGGTCGAATAAGACTCCTGGTCGACTTATTTCACATCTCGATTTCTAGTTGACCGGGCACATAAATTTAGTGACTTAATGGGCCTTGACCCATTTCTATTTTTCACGCGTTTAAGTCCTCCTCGATTTATGGGCCACAGGCCTGCCAGGCCCAACCAATTCATGGGCCTTGTTTTTACCGGCTATAGGAAGTTCAACCGGTTGAACTACCGTTTTGTTTGGCTATAAATCAGTGAAGTGAGAACTTCACTTTTTACTTATCACTTTCTCAGTAAACTTCTCTCAAATTTCTCTCTAATTCATTTTGTCAAGGCGATTTCCGGCGAGTCCTCTCCGATCAATCTTCATCTTCTTCACCCTTTAAGTCTTCATCTGTTGAATATCCATGGAGGAACAAGATACTGCTCAACAACGACTCCTTGCCAGGGCGGCGAAAAGAGGTAATATAGTTACCGTAAACTCCACTTTTTCTTCACTTTCTGATCTCCTTCAAACCATGGGAGACGAGTTTCCTACATTAGCTGAGTTATACGCCTTTAGGTTTTCTAGTACCTTCACCAACCAGGCCCATTGTGATAAATTTACAAGGTTGTATAAACTTCGTCCAGGATATAGATTTGTTTTAGCTGTGCCTGGGGATCGAGCCTGTCATTGGCGGCCCAATAAGTTATGTATCTTTAGAGATTCCCTTATAGGTGAGTTTAGGTTTCCATTTCATGAATTTATAGTTAGGCTTTTGGCCGAAGTTAGGATAAATCCTTGTCAATTGAGCCCAAACTCATGGCGGATGCTCCTCTGTTTTATTGTCTTGTGCCTTAGAAAAAATTATCCCCTTTCTGTTGCCGTTTTTCGAAGTATATTTCAATTTAAGAACAACCCATCGAATATATTGGGTTGGATTTACATTAATCATATGCAGGGGTGAAGGAATTTATGCACCAGCGGAAGCATTGAATAACATTTATTTGCATATATTCCTATGTATACATACATATAGATACAAAACTATTTTATAAATTGAAGAATACCTCGATTGCTTTCCGGCAACAGCTTGAGAAGATCTTGTTCTTCAATCCTTGCAATCACCCCTCAAGTGTGGAGTGCTCTAAAGATATCCACCAAGAATCAAACTAAAAGATGAAGGAGGAGGCTAGAAAGGAAATTAGGGTTGCCTCCATTTTAAAATATTTCTCACAAAAATTAGGGTTCTTTTATTAGGGTTTATAATCCTATATTTATAGGCAAATATCTCATTTGAGATATTTTCTATAAATATCTTATTATTAATTCCCTTTTTAATTAATTAATCTTATTAATTAATTAGTTAATGATTAAAACTATTTTAATCATTAATTCCTTTTTCTAAACTCTTTTAGAAAATTATTCTCTCTTCATATTTAATTACTTTAACTAAATATTTAATTAATAATATTAAGATCTTATCTTAAATAATTTATAATCAATTAAATCTCATTTAATTAATATATAAAATTTGCTAAGTAATAATTTTTTCATAAATAAATAATGACTAGCTATTATTAATTATTCCTTCATCTATAATTTAATCTCTTTTATGGTGTGACTCTTTAGGTTCAATATTAAGCCGGTAGTAGAAATAAATAATAATAAACATTTTATTTATTATTTATATGAATTCTATTAATTCATTAAATATAATTAATCTGATTAATTATATTTATTCTACATCGTGAGTGATGCTTCTCAACATATCGCGACTATCCAGATAATACGAAATCATTGCTTAGAATACTTAGAACCTGTCAGTAATTAGTTACCGTACAATTAATTCCTTCTACCCTTCAATATCCCGATTAAATACAAGGCATGGAACTCGTGTCAAGCCTATCTAATTTAATCATATGATTTCTTATTCATAATGCAAAGTTCCTTTTAATGCAAATTAGAAACTCTTTCTAATTTCATTCACTCTGGCCAGAGATTCCTGAACTTGCATATCTAAGAATAACATAGGATATTCACTTCCTTTACTGAAAGGGGCAGATCCTTTATTGATCCGTTAACTATCTCCATACACAAATCACTATGCCCAGAATGGACCTAATGAATGTCCTAGAGACTAAGGACTAAACCAAAGCATAAATCATTGTGTACGAGATTACTCTAACGATCTCAAGTCGAAGGATACTTGTACAACTATTTACTTAATAAACAACTATCGACACGTGAGTAAACTCCATTAGTTGTTCTACTTATCGAGTCATGTTCAGTGAACTTATTCCTTAATAAGCACCTACATACTAGATATAGTGTCACCACACAAATGTCTATGAGAACAGACATTCTCCTAAGAGAGCTAGCATAGTATGTACTGATCTTTACGGATTTACCAATTTCCAATTAGTTATCATATGATCAGGAACTATTTAAGTCTAAAGCTATTATCTTCTAGATCTCATTATTACAATCTCATTATAATTCTAGAAGCTTTGCTCTAAATTATGGAACATCTTATTTAATACACTTCAAATAGATTAAGCCCGTAACATAACAAATAAATACTTTATTATTATCAAATGAAATTAAATAAGAGTAGCAGGAAGTTTTTCCTAACTCATCATACATGATTGGTTTTAGGTCAAACACTTTCAATCTCCCACTTGGCCTAAAGCCAATCACTCTGGTATCTAATACCCATCCGCTCCTTATGACGATTAAAATTTAACTGAGACAGCAACTTCGTGAACGGGTCTGCTATGTTGTTATGTGTGTCAACTCTTTCGATCTTGACATCTCATCTTTCAATGATCTCCCTAATCAAATGAAACCGCCGCAATATATGTTTGGTATTCTTGTGAGACCTCGGTTCCTTGGCTTGAGCTATTGTAGCGTTATTGTCACAATATAACACAATAGGCCCCTCTATGCCAGGAACTACTCCCAACTCAGAAACAAATTTCTTCATCCAAATAGCTTCATTTGCAGTCTCACTTGCGGCTATATACTCTGCTTCTGCTATGGAGTTAGCCGTCGTAGATTGCTTACGACTTCTCCAACTAATCGCCCCACCATTTAGAGTAAACACATACCCTGACATGGATGTACTATCATCACACTCTGACTGAAAACTATAGTTAGTGTAACCCTCTATTTTCAACTCAAACCCACCAAAAACAAGAAAAATATCCTTAGTCCTTCTCAAGTACTTAAGGATGTTCTTCACTGCTTTCCAGTGGTCTTCACCTGAATTTGACTGATATCTGCTAGTCACACTAATTGAGTGAGCAACATCAGGTCTAGTACATAACATCGCGTACATGATAGATCCTATTGCCGACGCATAAGGAATCCTACTCATACGCTCTCTTTCTTCAGGTGTCTTAGGAGACATCTTGTCAGAAAGAGAGACTCCATGGCTCATCGGTATGAGACCTCTCTTGGAGTTTTCCATGCTAAACCTTTTAAGCACCTTATCGATGTACGTACTTTGGGTTAGACCTATCATTCTTCTTGATCTATCTCTATAGATCTTCATACCAAGAATGTAGGACTCTTCTCCCAAGTCCTTCATGGTGAAGTTCTTTGATAGCCACATTTTTACTGATTGCGGCATTTGTATGTCATTTCCTATTAGGAGTATGTCATCTATATACAAAATAAGAAATGTTATTGCGCTCCCACTAACCTTCTTGTAGACACATGGTTCATCTATGTTTTTGATAAAATCAAACTCTTTGATTGTCTCATCAAAATGGATGTTCCATCTTCGAGAAGCTTGCCTTAACCCATATATGGTTCGTAGTAGCTTACATACTAGATGTTCATTTCCTTTGGAAATAAAACCCTCTCGCTGTGTTATATACACTTCTTCTTCAAGTTCCCCATTGAGGAAGGACGTCTTTACGTCCATTTGCCAGATCTCATAGTCATAGTAAGCTGTAATAGCAAGCAAAATCCGAATTGATTTGAGCAAGGCTACAGGCGAAAAAGTTTCATCAAAGTCAATCCCTTGTCTTTGTTTGAATCCTTTTGCCACGAGCCTGGCCTTGTAGGTCTCTACCTGGCCATTTGCTCTAATCTTTCTCTTGTACCCTATAGGCTTCATATCCTTGGGTGCCTCTACCAAAGTCCATACTTGCTTGGCATACATGGAGTCCATTTCGGATTTCATGGCACTCTGCCATTTCTCTGAGTCAACACTACTCACAGCCTCGTTGAAGGTCATAGAGTCATCTCCATCAATGACTGTCAATTCATTGTCATTCTTAATGACAAGGCCATAATACCTCTCAGGTTGGTGAGACACCCTTTGTGATATACAGATGGGCTGTTCTACGGAAGGTTGTTCAATATGAACAGGTGTTTCCTCTTGAACCGTAGTAGTTTGTTCTTCATGAACTTCATCAAGTTCAATCTTGCTCCCACTATTCCCTTCAAGGATAAACTATTTTTCCAGGAAGGTAGCATGTCGGGAGACAAACACCCTTTGTTCGGTGTAAAAGTAATACCCTAAAGTCTCTTTAGGATATCCTACAAACCTACATTTCATGGATCGAGATTCTAGCTTATCGGGGTCAACTTTCTTGACATAAGCCAAACATCCCCAAATCTTAACGTGCTTAAGACTCGGTTTCCTTTCTTTCCATATCTCATACGGAGTTTGAGGAACAGATTTGGAAGGCACCTTGTTCAATATATATGCTGATGTTTCCAATGCATAACCCCAAAGTGATACTGGAAGATCTGTATAGCTCATCATGGATCGAACCATGTCCAACAAAGTTCGATTTCTCCTTTCGGATACTCCATTCAACTAGGGAGTGGCCGGAGGAGTCCATTGAGAGACTATACCATTTTCTTTGAGATAATCTAGAAACTCGCCACTTAAGTATTCACCTCCTCGATCTGATCGAAGGGTTTTAATATTATACTTGGTTTGTTTCTCTACTTCATACTTATATTCTTTGAACTTTTCAAAGGCTTCGGATTTGTATTTCATCAAATACACATATCCAAATCTAGATCGATCATCTATAAAAGTAATGAAGTATGAAAATCCACCCATGGCTTGCATGGACATCGGCCCACACACATCTGTATGTACCAATCCAAGCAACTCCGCAGCTCTTTCTCCATGTCCACTAAATGGAGATTTGGTCATTTTGCCTAACAGACAAGACTCGCATGTAGGATATGATTCAAAATCAAAAAGGTTCTAGTAACCCTTCCTTATGCAATGTCTTAAGTCTATTTTCACCAATATGACCAAGTCTGCAGTGCCACAAGTAGGTGGGATTTTCATCATCTCTTTTTCTTTTATTACTATGTTCAATTTGAAGTAAACTATGTTCTACGTCACATACATACAAACCATTATTTAAAATACCAACACCATAAAGAACATTATTTCTAAAAATTGAACATTTATTATTCTCAATAACAAACGAAAAACCATCCAAGTCTAACATGGGAATAGAAATAATATTCCTCACAATTGAGGGAACAAAATAACAATTATCCAAAATAATAGTCTTGCCCGTAGGCATAAGTAAATCAAACGATCCTACAGCTACAGCAGCAACTCTTGCTCCATTGCCCATACGTAGGATCACCTCTTCTTCTTCAAGAGTTTTACTTCTCCTTAGTCCCTGCAACGAATTGCAAATGTGAGAACCACAGGCGGTATCTAATACCCAAGTAGAAGTTTGATTAAGTGACATATTTAGTTCGATCATGAAAATACCTGAAGCAGAAGCGGTAGTCTCACCACCCTTCTTCTTCTTCAATTCTGCAAGGTAAGCCTTACAATTTCTCTTCCAGTGCCCCACTTTGTTGTAGTGAAAGCAAACAGCTTTGCTTTTGGGATCTTCAGCTTTTGGCGGAACTGGCCTTTTCTCACCTACTTTCTTCTTCTTCTTAGGAGGGCTCATCTTCCTCTTCTTAGGGTTAGAGCCTTCACCAATTAGAAGAACAGAACTCTTCTTTGTGGGAAAATTCGACTCAGCAGTTTTCAGCACGTTATGGAGTTCAGGCAAGCTGACATCCAACTTGTTCATGTGAAAGTTCACAATGAACTGCGAGAATGAATCTGGAAGTGATTGCAAGACCAGATCTTGACTCATCTCCCCATCCATGACAAATCCAAGTTGTCCAAGACGCTCAATCAAATTGATCATCTTGAGCACATGAACATTCACAGATGATCCAGCAGTCATCCTATAACGGAACAGCTCCTTCGATATCTCATATCGAGCTGTCTTTCCTGCCACATCATACAAATCTTGTAGATGCATAAGGATATAGTGAGCATCCATATGCTCGTGTTGCTTTTGGAGCTCATCATTCATAGATCCCAGCATAACACACTGTGCAACTCTTGCATCATCTATCCAATTACGATACACAATATATTCATCATTATGTGCATCCTGAGCAGGTTCAGCAGGTTTAGGTGAGTCTAGTACATATTCCTTCTTCTCAATCCTGAGAAAAATTCTCAGGTTTCGAAGCCAATCAGCATAGTTGGGACCAGTTAATTTATGTGCATCGAGCATGCAACAGAGTGATAGTGCAGAAGCCATTATGTATATAGTAAATCTGCAAATAATAAACACATAACAATATTTAGCAAATACTCTATTTCATTATCTAAAACACCATATGAATCGGGACTTTATTCATAAGTGCCTCCCACTATTCCATCTAATTTCTATATCCCTTATTGAAATTAAGCATTCATAACGATAGTGGGATAGGGATCCTACATTCCATCACACAACCTCGGCTGTAGCACGAAACGCCATGTAACGTTCAATAGGCAGACAACTCTTATCAGCTACATCTCATGTTATTCCCTAATCTTACTTTAGCCTCTTGAATACTTGAGTCACGGTTGTGGCACGACAAACTCAATATTCTAAGTCAAGTCAATCCCAACATCTCGTATGATTAAACTAGTTTCAAATAGCCCACGGTTGTAGCACGTAACGACCATAAGATTCCAATTCATCATACACATCTCATGTTATATACAAGTATCTCTTCTTTCGGAAACAACGCCCTCAGCTGAAGCACGAAGCGACAGAGTTTCAAAAATAAGAAATACTTTCTATTATGTTGGAAGGTTATGACCAACACAAGCCCTTTGCGTTTTATGGCCAATTACTACTTGATATTCTTTATATTTTAGGGGATTATATTATGTTACAATCATAATCATATTATAAAGAGATTCTTTTAGATTGGATTAAATATTTCAAATCAACTATTGATACTTGGAGTCATCCCAGGCCAGGGGTGGAGCATTGTCAAGAGGAATCTCTTAATAACCCTATTTCTTACAGATAGAACATCTGTTGTTTGACAGAATCATCCTTTCACTTAAGTTGAAAATTCATATTCAATCACGTGTTTTATAAACACAAAAATCTCATGATTGTATTCATAATATGTAAATAAAGGTCACGAAACAATTTTACTATTCTAGATTGTCTAACATACGTCTTATGTTAATTAAGTTCACCTAAATCTATCATCTCATGATAATTCAAGCATATATCACATATATATAATCACGAATAAACATAAGGTAGGCATGTTAAATCATATATTATAACATATAATCATTATACATCTCCATGTATCACATGGTGTATTTAAAAGCAACTTAAAACAGTTAAAACTTGCTTTAAAACACTTTTGGAAGCTCTAAATAGTCCGAAAAAATTTCAGAAAAATTATTGTAATATACCATCAGAACCGCCTCGGAAAAACGAATCCAACGGTATATTATACGTCCCATTCTGAGCTCTCACGCGCACGCACGCGCCCCGAGAAGTTTCTGACGCTTCCCCATGCGCGCACGCGCCAAGACACCCTGTCACCCATCTTGGGTATGCGTTACAAGCCAAAAACCCTTTTTTAGCTTGTAACGCATGCGCAGAATGCGTTACACTTTTTTTCTCTCCAGATATTATTATTTAATTACGAATTAATTAAAAACAAATTTAAAAATCCATAATAAATAATATATTGCTCAGAAAAATATTCTAAAAATACCTGGACGATCTACAAAACTTGTAGAACATGTGAAAAATATAAAATAAATTTTGAGGAAGAGTAATGAATTAATCATAATTAAATCATTATTATTGCTTTCAAAATTCATAATAAATAGTCTACGCATCAGAAAATTATGAAAAATTAACTGGACGATCTATAAAACTTATAGAACCCAGGAAAATTATCAAAATAATTTTGACGAACAGTATCATATTAATCATAATTAAAACATGATATTGCTTGTATAAATCATAATATATACATACATGCTCATAAAATTCTGAAACTTGACCACGAATCTATATGCATAAAACCTATGCTCTGATACCATTGAAGGAATTTATGCACCAGCGGAAGCATTGAATAACATTTATTTGCATATATTCCTATGTATACATACATATAGATACAAAACTATTTTATGAAGAATACCTCGATTGATTTCCGGCAACAGCTAGAGAAGATCTTGTTCTTCAATCCTTGCAATCACTCCTCAAGTGTGGAGTGCTCTAAAGATATCCACCAAGAATCAAACTAAAAGATGAAGGAGGAGGCTAGAGAGGAAATTAGGGTTACCTCCCATTTAAAATATTTCTCACAAAAATTAGGGTTCTTTTATTAGGGTTTATAATCCTATATTAATAGGCAAATATCTCAATTGAGATATTTTCTATAAATATCTTATTATTAATTCCATTTTTAATTAATTAATCTTATTAATTAATTAGTTAATGATTAAAACTATTTTAATCATTAATTCCTTTTTCTAAACTCTTTTAGAAAATTATTCTCTCTTCATATTTAATTACTTTAATTAAATATTTAATTAATAATATTAAGATCTTATCTTAAATAATTTATAATCAATTAAATCTCATTTAAATAATTTATAAAATTTGCTAAGTAATTATTTATTTCATAAATAAATAATGACTAGCTATTATTAATTATTCCTTCATCTATAATTTAATCTCTTTTATGGTGTGACTCTTTAGGTTCAATATTAAGCCGATAGTAGAAATAAATAATAATAAACATTTTATTTATTATTTATATGAATTCTATTAATTCATTAAATATAATTAATCTGATTAATTATATTTATTCTACATCGTGAGTGATGCTTCTCAACATATCGCGACTATCCAGATAATACGAAATCATTGCTTAGAATACTTAGAACCTGTCAGTAATTAGTTACCGTACAATTAATTCCTTCTACCCTTCAATATCCCGATTAAATACAAGGCATGGAACTCGTGTCAAGCCTATCTAATTTAATCATATGATTTCTTATTCATAATGCAAAGTTCCTTTTAATGCAAATTAGAAACTCTTTCTAATTTCATTCACTCTGGCCAGAGATTCCTGAACTTGCATATCTAAGAATAACATAGGATATTCACTTCCTTTACTGAAAGGGGCAGATCCTTTATTGATCCGTTAACTATCTCCATACACAAATCACTATGCCCAGAATGGACCTAATGAATGTCCTAGAGACTAAGGACTAAACCAAAGCATAAATCATTGTGTACGAGATTACTCTAACGATCTCAAGTCTAAGGATACTTGTACAACTATTTACTTAATAAACAACTATCGACACGTGAGTAAACTCCATTAGTTGTTCTACTTATCGAGTCATGTTCAGTGAACTTATTCCTTAATAAGCACCTACATACTAGATATAGTGTCACCACACAAATGTCTATGAGAACAGACATTCTCCTAAGAGAGCTAGCATAGTATGTACTGATCTTTACGAATTTACCAATTTCCAATTAGTTATCATATGATCAGGAACTGTTTAAGTCTAAAGCTATTATCTTCTAGATCTCATTATAATTCTAGAAGCTTTGCTCTAAATTATGGAACATCTTATTTAATACACTTCAAATAGATTAAGCCCGTAACATAACAAATAAATACTTTATTATTATCAAATGAAATTAAATAAGAGTAGCAGAAAGTTTTTCTTAACTCATCATACATGATTGGTTTTAGGTCAAACACTTTCAAGGGGGTGAGCCCAATCTTTTGTACTAAATCACTACCCGATAACAACATAGATTGGCGGAGGGATTTCTTATACTTGGAATAGGAAGGAGGGGATTGGGGCACCCTTTTTAGGCCCAAATTATGCAAATTTAAGGATGGAAACGCAGGGTTAATCCAGCTAACTCCTGAGGAAAAGCTTATTATCGCCGACTTGGGCCAAGAAAAGGGTTCGACCCATCACCGGAAGATTTTGGAGGAGTTTTCCATTCTTGACTTGTCCTTTATTTTTGACTTTTCTGAGTTCGGTTGTTTATTTTCTTGTTTGTTTTGCAGCGGCGGAAAATATCAATTTTCACTTAGGCGTGGGCGATCAAGAGACCCACAAGATGAGGAAAGCCCGCGAGGCTATCGAAGGCCCAATCAAGGAGCCCAATCTTCCTGGGTTTCTTCAGCCTTATGATAAAGCCCAAGGAAAGAGGCCTCGGATCGAAGAGGGGGAGAACCCAGACACCGCGGCTTGGAGGCCAAGCTGGGGTTTGAGGAGGCAAGACACCGTCGTTGGGAGTACTTTGAACTCCCTCGACTGGTCGCAGAATTCTATTCCTCCGATCGACAAGGCCAAGATTGTCCTGAAGACGGACATAGAAGATGCCGAGACTTTGGGGGCCCAAGCTGTTGCCATGGTAAAGCACACTCCTTTCCTACCCCTCCATTTTTAGTCACTTTTTCATTTTCTTAATTTCTTACTGAGACGTTCTTCTTGAACAGGTCAATACGTACTTTCCGACCATGGCTCACCAGGCCAAAACCTGGCGCTTCTCGGAGAAGGCCCAAAGGAAGGGCAAGGCCAAAACAGAGTCAAAGGTGACCGTTCTGGAAAAGAAGCTGCTCGAGAAGGAGCAAGAACTGGTGGCGGCCCACGCAGAGCTGCAGGAGCTTAGGGCCGGGAAGAAGGCCATGATCGATGAGTACTTGGAGTCGGAGAACTTTTATGCTTTTATTGATAAGCATGACGATATGGTCTTCCCGGCTACTTGTGCTCAGGCCTGGGAAAAGTGCCTTGACGCTGTCTTGGCTAAGCACCCTGGTCTTTTCGATCTTGCCGAATTCCCTTGTCCTATTGGTCAACCCTTGGCTTTGACTTCAGCCGCTGAAGGGACAGGTTCGGGAGATTTGTCGGGCGGCGAGGCCTTAGATGAGTTCGATCGGGTCTTCGACTCTTCTCCAGAGGCTGAGGAAAATGCTAGGAAGAGAGCATAGGAAGAAGAGAAGACAGGGGATGATGAAGATGTAGAAGATCTTCCTTAGTTTTTTTTTTATTTCCCTATGTTTCTTGTATTCCTTGTATTTCCCTTCGGCTTTTAAATTATGTAATCCTGAAGACTTTTTATATAAAGCCTCTTTGTTATTTGCTCTTCTGTTTTATGCCTTAGCACAAATATACTTTTTGAGCATAAAAGAACAGAGAAATCTGGACATTACTCGAAGTGCCAACTGTGCTACATTTTATTCTTTTTCCTTGCCTTAATATATTTGATAAAATATACTTTTTCGAGCACAAAGAACAAATAAGCATATATATTAGAATGCCTATCCAGGATTGATCTTGCTATTTTATCATAAAGGAACTTAAAAAATTGCCAACTCTAGGTTAAACACACATGTTTTTGAAGGTGTTATAAAGCTGAGAATTTCATTAATAATGCCTTCGAGGCTAAAGTGGGCACAGCCCTTACAAAATGAGAATCTTGTCTGGAGCGAATGGCTCTTACATCCTAACGGTTTTATTGAACCTTATTTCTACTTAGTTCCTACTACATATGAGAACTCATAGTTGAATTCTCTAAATATAATAAATCTTCAGGTTTGAAGCATGCCAAGTCCTTGGCACCTCAACATCTTCTAGGGTTTCCAGGATGTATGATCCTCCTCCCTTTACTTGTTTTATCTTGTACGGCCCTTCCCAGTTGGGTGCTAATTTGCCTTTGGGGCCTACCCCGGAAGCTTCAGCTTTCCTGAGGACCAATTCCCCTTTTCTAAAAAATCTTTCTTTAACCCTTAAGTTGTAGTAGAAAGAGGACTTCTTTTGATATTCGACAATTTTTGCATGAGCTTTGTCCCTGACTTCATCTATCAAGTCTAATGCAAGTTTCATTCCTTTTTCATTTTCCTCGGGCTCAAAGGCCTTGATTCTTGGGGATACATGTGATATTTCAACTGGGACCACTGCTTCGGCTCCATAAGCCAGAAAGAATGGGGTTGCGTCAGTAGTGACTCTGTGAGTGGTTCTGTAAGCCCATAGTATTGGCAAAAGCTCATCCATCCAAGTGTTGGCAGAACGCTCGATCCTTTTCTTAAGACCATCTAAGATGATTCGATTAGCTACATCAACCTGTCCATTTGCTTGAGGATGTGCAACAGAAGTGAAGCGTAGAGCGATGTCATTATCGTTGCAATATCTCTTAAATTCCTCGTTGTTGAATTGTGTGCCATTGTCCGTCACCAGGATTCGTGGTATCCCATACCTACATATGATGTTTTCCCAGAAGAATTGAGCTACTTGTTTTGTGGTTATCTTGGCTAGTGGTTTTGCCTCAATCCATTTAGTGAAGTAATCAATTGCAACGATGAGGAACTTTCTTTGTCCACTAGCTATTGGAAAGGGCCCAAGAATATCCATTCCCCACATTGCAAATGGGATGGGTGAATTAATAGATGTTAACATCTCAAGAGGTTGCCTAACGACCGGTGCATGCCTTTGGCACCTGTCACACTTTTTCACGTAATCTTTTGAATCTTTTAACAAGTCAGGCCAGTAAAAGACTAGACGGGTGATCTTATGAGCCAAAGCTCTACCCCCAGTTATTGGCCACAGATTCCTTCATGCACTTCTTTTAAAGCCTCATGGGTCTCGTCTGGCTTTAGGCATTTCAAGTATAGAATAATAAAAGATTTCTTGTAGAGAATTCCATCAATAAGAGCGTACCTTAAGGCCCTCACGGTGAGTTTTCTGGCTTTCATGGCGTTGTTAGGAGTCCACCCAGATTGAAGGTAGGCTTTAGTTGGGTCCATCCAGCAACTGCCCATGTTTATCGGGGCTACCAGCTTTGCATTGACGCTGGGGGTCTTCAAGATTTGGAAATACACACTCCCCATATGTTCATCTGCTTCTGATGTGGCGAACTTTGACAAGGCATCGGCCTTCACATTCTCTTCTCTAGGAATATACTCAACCTGACATTCTTCAAACTGAGTCATTATAGCTTTGACCAACCGGAGGTATTTGATCATGATTTCTTCCCTTGCTTCAAAATCCCTATTTAATTGGGATATAACCAACTTTGAGTCTCAACAGACTTTAAGATGTTTGACATTTAGTGCTCTGGCCAAACCCAGGCCTGCTATCAGAGCTTCATATTCGGCTTCATTGTTGGTTGTTGGGAAGTCAAGCTTAATAGCTTATTCGATAATGAATCCTTCGGGACTTTGTAGCACCAAGCCTGCTCCACTAGATTTTGTTTTTGATGCCCCATCAAAATTGAGTACCCAATATTCTTTAGGAGGCTGTTTTGCTTCTTGTATTGCTGTTATATTATCCTTATCTTGCCCCCCGACTTCTTGGTCGTTAATAGTACATTCGACCACGAAGTCAGCAAGGGCTTGAGCTTTTATGGCCGTTCGAGGCTTATACCTGATGTCAAATTCTCCTAACTCTATGGCCCACTTGATCAACCTCCCACTTGCCTTGGGGCTGTGTAAGATGTTCCTTAGCGGCTGATCAGTTAGTACCTCGATTTTGTGAGCTTGGAAATATTGGCGTAGTTTCCTCGAGGCCATTACCAAGGTCAGTGCAAACTTCTCAATCTTGGAGTAGTTAAGTTCTTCTCTATGCAAGACCTTGCTTACATAATATACTGGTTTTTGAATCTTCTTTTCTTCCTTTATAAGGACAACGCTCAGGGCTTTATCAGATACAACTAAGTATAGGTATAAAACGTCTTCGGGACTAGGCTTGGCCAATAATGGGGGTTCAGTTATATATTTTTTCAACTCTTCGAAGGCTGCCTGACTTTCCTCTGTCCACACGAAGTCCTTCACTTTCTTCAATGTTTGGAAGAAAGGTAAACATTTATCCCCGGACTTTGAAACGAACCTTCCTAGGGCTGCAATTCTCCCTGTTAATTTTGTCAGGATTGGCCTCAATCCCCCTTTTAGATACCATCATTCCTAAGAACTTCCCGGATCCTACGCCAAAGGCGCATTTTGCAGGGTTTAACATCATTCTGTGGTGTCTCAATACTTCGAACGCCTCTCTTAAGTGTTGAATATGGTCGGCCTTATCGAGGCTTTTGACTAGCATGTCATCAACGTAGACCTCCATAGTTTTTCCAATGAGATGCTTAAATATCTTGTTTACTAGCCTTTGATAGGTGGCTCCTGCATTCTTTAATCCAAAGGCCATAACCAGATAGCAAAATACGCCAAAGTCAGTGAAGAAAGATACCTTGGCAATGTCATCCTTATGCATCCTGATCTGATTATATCCACTAAAGCCATCCATGAAGCTTAACATCTCATGTCCTGCCGTGGCATCTATAAGTACATCGATCCTTGCGAGGGGGAAACAATCCTTTGGGCATGCATCATTTAAATCAGTGAAGTCCACGCACATCCTCCACTTTCTATTGGATTTTCAGACCATTACAAGATTAGCAAGCCACTCAGGGAATTAAATTTCCTTGATGAATCCAGCCTCTAAGAGTTTTTCCACCTCTTGCTTTATGGCTTCCTGCCTTTCTGGAGCGAAATTCCTCTTTTTTTGCTTTATCGCTTTTCGCCATGGATCTACATTAAGTTTATGAGTAATTAGATTGGGATCAATTCCTGGCATATCAGCGGCAGTCCAAGCAAATAAGTCCCCATTCTCTTGCAAGAATTTGGTCAGTTTCGCTTGCATAGGCTCTTCTAATGAGGCTCCTATGTATGTGACCTTTTCAGGCTCTCCTGGTACTAAGGGAATTGGAACCAATTCTTCGGCTGGCTTTCCCCTTCTTTCCTCGTCTTCTCTTGGGTCCATGTCCTCTATGGGTAGGACTTGCCCCCCGACTCCATCAGGTCTCAAGGCTGCCACGTAGCAACTTCTCGCCATTTTCTGGTCTCCTTTCTCCTCTCCAACACCGTTTCTGTTGGGGAACTTGATCTTTAAGTGATAACTTGAGGCTACAGCCTTGAAAGTGTGCAAACCTGTTCTTCCAAGTATGGCATTATTTGTAAAAGATGCTTTGACCACCAAAAAAGTTAGCATCTGAGTGACCTCTCTAGGTTCTCTCCCTATTGTCATAGGTAGCTGAATGGTCCCTTCTACTTTCGACTCTACTCCATTGAAGCCATAGATGGGAACATCCGAAAGGGTTAGCTGGGAATCATTGTATCCCATCTTTACAAATGCATCATGGAACAAGATATCAACAGACGCTCCATTGTCTACCAGGACTCTCTTTACTTCTGAATTGCCTATCAAAGGGGCAATAACGAGAGGATCATCATGAGGAAATTTTATCCCTTCCAGGTCCGAGTCATCAAAGGATATGACCGCCACCGTCCTAGCACGCTTAGGCGCTTCTCCTACGACTTGCATAACTTCTCTTGCGTATGCTTTTCTTGAATTCCTGGAACTCCCTGCAGCGGTGAGTCTTTCAAAAATCATATTAATAACCGGTCCTCTAGGTTCTCGGGCGGATGTTTAGCCAAAGATCTCTTAAAGTAAGGATCAGTTGTTCCCTGTTGTAGGGCTATCATGGCCACTTTCTCGTCCAAGTCCGGGACTTTCAAGGCTTCCTTCGTGAAGCGGTTCAAGTAGTCTCTTAAAGATTCGTTCTTTCCCTGTTCCAGATTCATAAGAGAGGCTGAACTTTTTCATGTACTCTTCCGCTTATAAACTGGCTTATGAAGGCCTTCCTGAGTTCTTTGAAGGATCCAATGGAGTTGGGCGGCAACCGGCTGTACCAACATTGGGCCATGCCCCCCAGGGTTCGGGGAAACGCCCCGCACTTCACAGCATCATTGATAGGTTGTAGTAACAATGCATTCGAGAAGGTCAACACATGATTGGCTGGATCGCCTGCTCCATCATAAACTTTGATGGTGGACATCTTGAACTTACTCAAGATGTGAGCGTTCATTATGGTTTCGGTGAAGGGCGGCGTGGGATCATTAGGATCCCCGAGCGGTAATAATTTGGCGGGGTCAGCCCTTGCAACTTCCGTTCTTCTCCCTCGTGGGGTTTCATCCAGTTCTATGATGTCGGGGGCTTCATACCTCGAGGTTGTCCTTCTATTCTGTCGATCCAGGCATTTCTTTAGTTCTTTGAGTTCAGCCTCGTAGGAAGTAATTTTCTGTTCTAGTGTCCTTCGGGACTGTGAACGTCGGCTTCCTACGGGCTCTTTTCCAGGCCTTCTTCTTCTGGGATTGATATCAGTGCCTTCTGAGCTTTCATCATCGGTTGAGTATGGTCCTGAGAAATCACGGACATCTTCTCTACGCCCATAGTTATGTAGTTCCAACCCTCTGATGTAAGGAGGGGGATAGGCTTGGGATAATCCAAGTCTTGTTTGGGCAACAGTGCTACTAGGGATAACAATAGTGGACATTTGTGCGGGAGGAGCAGTAGCCATAAAAGGAGTTTGAGTTACCTGAGATAGTGGGTTGGATCCATGGATAATTTCCTCAGGATTGGTGGAGTGGACGATCTCACTAAACGGACCAAGCCTTTAGTTGTTTGGCCCTTCAGTTCCAACGGGAATAGTGGTGGTAGCGGGGACCTCGGTAGTTTGAGTTTCATCAGGAGGGATAATAGTAGTATGATCGCCCATGGTAGGGACGATGTCTCCGTCAGTTCGTCGTCTTCTTACCATGGTTGATGTCTTTTTCCCACAGACGGCGCCAAATGTTATGGAATAAAAACCAAGGTGTATTTAATGCGGTGTATGTCGGAGTTTAACGAGCTTTAATGGCTGAGCTTGTGTTTCGTAGCATGGTTCTGCCTTCACAAGATGCCTACGTATCTCTGTTGTGTTTAGAGAATCAAGCCAAAACTTAGTTCTAAGAATGAGGGGTTAGGCCCTTTATATAGACGTAAAAAGTCTAAGAATTAGAGTAGGTTTAGGAACCTTGGTGGGCAGGTCACCTCCTAGAAGAATTCTGGATTCTTCTCGTGATAGAAGTAGTTTCCAAGTAGGAATAGGTTTCCTTGTTGATTGATGTGTCTTAGGGGCTACTCCTTGAAGTAGTTTCCAAGTATTTGGACATAATTAATTAGCTGTATATTTAGCCAATCAATTAACTACGAATTTATTTATTAATTAGGGTTTCAAGCCTCATTAATTGAGCCTCCCTTTTGGACCAGACTAGGTCCAATTAATGCCACATTGATTGTGTCTTTAGGGCTTACTTTCAACCCATATCAGTTAGTTGTATTAATTAGTGTAATAACCCGTGCAAGGTATGATCCCGGATATAAATACATGATATCTATTATAAAGAGTTGCGTGCAATTTTTTTCAATAAATGTGTCTGTCTTCCATGTTTCCATCATTATTTTCGTGTTAAAAGTGGTACAAGTGATGTTATTCCAACATTAATAACTCGAGCTCATAAAAATTGAAAATGCGATAAAATATTTATAACTCACTTATTGGTACGAGAATAGGTTATATAGGTCTGCCGAAATTCTAGTTAATGTAGGATAATACTGTTTTTTTTCAAATCCTTACACCCGAACCTTTGATTATTGTGTGATAATACCAATTGTCTTTCCGTCCCCACTTTTGATAAATTAACGTATCAAATTTTCGAGAGCGATAACTCCGTCAAATCTCAAGTCCATTTTGAAATTAGGTCAAATTTTGAATATGTATCGAGTTCATGACCCAAATATATATAACAACTTGGGTAATTTAAAAACTCATCACATGACCATATAAGATCATGATTTGTTGATATACTTGATAATAATATTTTATCTTTTATCTGAAATAAAAAATTTACACATGTATCGATGTAGGATTAAAGGTTGTGGTACGTGTTACAATTACTAATTTTAATTTTTTACATAAATATATTTTAATATTTAAAATGTAATTTTGTTAATATTATTTATATGACGTAATTATACATTATTATTTTAGATCATCTATAGACTCTATATTAAATTAAATTTATAGTATTTTACTTAAAAAATTTAATTTATGTACATAAATTAAAATATTATTTATTTAAAACACAAAAATTATATTTTAAATTTGTATTTATAGATATACAATAATCATTTGTATAATTTATAGTTTAAAATTTACTTATTTTGATTATGAATTTATTATACAAAATATGAAATATTATTTTATGAATTTGAATATCGAATATACTCAATCTTGTTCTGTCATCATACATATATATAAGAGAAGAAATGAGAAATAAGAGATAATAGATTATTTTATCATGACGATACGATTCATACACATGGATACACATATTATGAGTATCATATGTAGTATATGTGGCAGAATGGTATAGTGGTAATTTTTTTTTGAATTTATTGATAGAAGTTCAACTCCCTTTAACAACATTTTTTTTAAATATAAATAATAGAGAGGACAAATTAAACATTTTAATTCATGAATAAAATGATTCAGGATTAAAATGTCTCACCCAAACCTATGTTCTCCCATTATATATATAAGAGATCTTTTGTTAGTTGTATGTGTACATGAAAGATAAATTTACAAAACTAACATGCATTATAATCAAAGTGGAACATTTTTTCATGGCAGATGGTGATGAAGCTGTTGCAGATCAGGAAGAAGTGATTCAGGTTGCTGCAGTGGAGAATGGACTTCTGTTTGCAGGAGATCCAATTGATGAAATAGACTAATTGTAGTATACATGCAGACCCGTAGCCTTAAGTTTCAGTTCCTTAGGTTTAACCTGCAGCTGTAGTTATATGGTAGTTGCAGGTTTTATGTTTATGTTCTAGTTCTACTCGCGTGCATGTTAGGATTTAAGTTAGGTCAAGTGGATCTGTTTTGAGCTCTGTCTTAGTTTCTGTCTTATGTACTTTCTAAATTCCTATCCTAGTTGGGAAGGAATTTCCTTAATAAAACGTGTGCTTATCAAAAAAAAAAAAAGTGGAACATTTTTTAACCCAAAACTAAGCTGTCTTGAAATTATTCTTATCTCATAATTAAAATTAAAATCCTTTATAAAACATAGGTGATATTAATAAATTATATATTAATTATTTTATTAAAATTTTATTATTTTGATTATAATAATATATAATAATAAATTTTTTTAATTAAAATAGATTAAAAAATTATTATTTTAATATTTATGAAATTGAATTAATAAATTGTAATTTTAAATATATTATAGAGTTTGAGCGGTGATGAAATTTAAATATTTTAGTAGATTATAATATATTACATAAAAATTATGTTGTAAATAGGATTTTTAAAACTTCAATGATTAATTTCAAATAACTAAAGAGTTTGACATGATAGAATTGAGATATTTTAGTATATTGTGAGTACAATTATATTATATAAAAATTATATTGTAACTAAGATTCTTAAAATAAAAAAATTAAATTATAATTTAAATATAATATATAATGAGCAATTGAGCACGAGTTGTCTATACGATATATTTTAAATATGATAATAATATATTATATTTTTATATTATATAATTATTAATTTTATAATCAGACAATCAACCGATTAAACATTCAGATTCTTAAAATAAAAAAGTTCAAATTATAAATTTACAATTTAGATATAATATAATTAACAATTGTACAAAAAGAATATAAGTCATTACTACATAAAAAACAGCCTTATATAAAGAAGAATAAATAACATAGAATTTTACATAAAAACTCATTTAGATTCTAATTTTAATATTGATTATGATTTTTATGAATAATAATAGATTTTAACATGAAGTTAACAACAAATTAGGACTAAACATAACATGATTATATGTAAATTTCATTGTTACAAATATATATATATATACTAGCTTGTATCCCGTGCGATGCACGGATGAATTTTTTTAGTTTTTTAATATTTTTATTTTAATATTTTTTAATAATTTGAATTTATTTGTATTTGTATAATAATAATTTAAATTTTATTTAATATTATATGCATATGTTTTTATATAATTTATTTGTATTTATATTTTAATAGGATAATTTTTGTTTGTTTTGTATAGAGATATATTTTACTTAGGAGATTAATGTGAGATATTTTAGTTAGAAGATTAATATGTGATTGTATTTTAGTTAGAAGATTAATATTTTAAAATTAGGCCCAATAATTAATCAACTATGCGGCCCAAATATCGACCGACTACCAAACTTTCAATGTTATCATAAATTTTAATGATATATTAAATTAAAATTGTAGGATAGACTTTAATGATATATTAAATAAAAATTATAGGATAAGTGAGATTCATAAAATAAAAATAAAAAATATAATTTAAATATAATATAATATTATCATATCAACGGAATTATATTCTTATATAAAAGTAATATTTATATTCTTTAGAATTATAATGTTTATGAATTGTTTGCATAAAAGGAGGACTACTGGTGTTAGAATTGTATGTATGACTATAATTTTTTAAAATTATATTTTATTAAAATTGGACGGTCAAAATTGTTTATATGGTTTAATAAAATTGGACGATCAAGATCTTTTTTATGGTTCACCCCGTACCAAACCAACCGACGACCAAAACTTTTAATATTTCGGCTTTAATAATATAGTATAGATATATATATAAGATTCTAATCTGGATTATATGTTATATTCTGTAACATTATAATATGAGTCCTAACTATATATACATATCTATATTTACTAAAATTTTATTTTTTAGATCAAATTATATATTTATTATAACACGGATCCAAATTATAATATATTTATATTAAATATAATGAATTTATATAAAATAAAAGAACACATAGTATTAACATAAATTCTTAATATTATAAAATTTTATATTAAATATCAATAAAAAATCAATAAACTTAAATATTAATTATGGTTGGCATGAATTATAAACTTGTATATATATAATGCAACAATGAATTACGGAAGATATGTTTTTCATGCATAAATTAAAATGAATTGAACATAAATAAAATGAAAACATTAGCCGTACAATTTCCTTCCGACTTTCTTCTGTGATCGACGCGGTGGCTTGAATAATTCTAAAAGAGTCAGTAATGGATTAAAATAACATTACGTTCATGAGATAATAAATTAATGAAGTTCCAGGGAAGGAACGTAGACACGGTAATCTATATTCAACTCTTTTTTTTTTGGAAGAATCGATATTCAACTTAATTCTTGCATGCTCAATATAGTAAAATATTCAATGTTACACGTTAAATTGTCCCTCGTCTACGACAAAAGACCCCAACATCCATTCTAATTTCCTTATTGCTTAATGAATTTACCACCAACGGAAACTACTTGCTCATAGCGAGCTAGTATATATAGTATAACTTTCGAGTTTAGACAATCTCAACGAATTTACTCTCTAATTTTCCATACATTTTACACATTCATACCATTAATCTTTTCTATATATATTCTCCACTTCCGGGTGTACATATATAACTACAAGCAAGCCTACGTTAATTAGGTATATTAATTCAACTTGTACCAGCATTGACTAATTGGTTTCATCGATCGTGTACCATCTTCAATTTATCAACTTTACATCACTTCTAGCTTCTTCATTTCCAGTTCCGATCATTCCACTTTACTCTTCCCCTTGGATCAGCCTTCATTTGCAAAGGTAACAAAATTATCTCCTAATTACATACAACAACAGTGATGATTACACAAATAGGGCTATATAATGCTCGAAACTCCAAAAATGTTCTCACTTTTATTTCACAAATGATACGGAATGGAAAATTTTATTTGGTGTGATTAATTTAAATGCAAGGGGTGTCTAGGATTACTCATATATGTTTGGTTCTATAATTCTCATACTATCCTAATTATGCTGTCATGCATGCTAGCTAGCTCTCATGCACTACATTTATATCCATCTTTAATTTCATTTCATTTGCCTGATGAGATTATAATACTACAAGTTAAGTTTAATGGTAGTATTAATTAATCTTCCTCCTAATTAATTAAATAAATTACAAAGTGACAAAACTTGTTGTATATAGATTATGCTTCAACCAATATCCTCGCCCATTAGTACTGCATAATATGTTTGGCTTTTCAGTTTTTGTTCAACACGCAAACATAAAAGTTTGAATGAAATTAATAAACATGAGTTGACTGTGGATTCTTAATATAATTAACTATAAACGTACTGCGGGTAATTTATACTGTTAATGTATATTAGTTAATTTATTGTGTTCTCAGGTCTAAAGGATCAAGATTCTACAAGTATTTTTTATCAGAGAGATTAGAATTATGGCTGTTACACCTGCAAAATCAAGTTCTTCATCAGTGGAAGAAATCAGCAGCCAACAAATTGATATGCTTAATGCAGTTGATGATGCCTTTGGAGGAGTTGTCGTAGAGATGAAAGAGCCTATGAATTCGAATGTCTTTGATACTTTGCTTCGAGCATCAATCTCTAACTGGAGGGAACAGGTACATATAGAGCTATCCAGTGACCACTGCTTTACTATATATTTATGTCTACAAGCAAAAGCTTTTACTTGTTATTCTATCGAAAGTTCTAACCTAAAGAAGGTATCGTTAGTTCTACAAGAATTGAAGGTCTCTGGTCTCTATATTATAGTTACTGAAAATTATAATTGCAGGGAAAGAAAGGCATCTGGCTTAAATTGCCTATTCAACTTGCAAATCTTGTTGAAGCTGCAGTCAAGGTACAGAGAACGTACAAACCTTTAATTCTATTTCAAATTGAACTAGATTCACTAATTTTTACTAGTGTTTTTGCCATATAGTCGTGGCTTAAGTCTCTTTGTTTTGTTCATCTTCTCGGCTTCTCTTTTATTCATCGTGTGTATACTGATGAATTTCAAACATGCGACACTTGTGCAGCAAGGATTTTGGTATCATCATGCGGAACCAACTTATTTAATGCTTGCGTATTGGATTCCAAGCACTGTTCATACTCTCCCTGCAAATGCTTCCCATACAGTTGGCATTGGTGCTTTTATTATGAATCACAAAAGAGAGGTGAACTCAGTTCCTATATATGCGTAAAATATAATATCTACTGTGCCAAATATATACGGGGCATACTCTTGAACCCATTTTAGTGTCTTCTGAATATTAAACTTTTGATGCCAATTTACTTCTACTAGATTCTAGTTGTCCAAGAAAATAATGGCAGTTTCAAAGGCTCGGGTTTGTGGAAGTTACCTACTGGTACTGTTGATGTGGTAAGTACTCAGCTTCAGTTCACTTTACTGTTTCATTGATTCACAAAACACCATTGTCTATGTATTAATCATAACATATTTCTATATTTCAATTTAACAGGGAGAGGATATAGGTGAAGCTGCAGTCAGAGAAGTGAAAGAAGAAACAGGGGTAAGTGATCTTAATCGAGTAAATTTTTCTAATTGGATGATTAACTTGTATGTAATGGCTTACTAGCTGTAAAACATTGTTGAAATGTTATCTAAAACTGATCAACTATCTTCAGATTAATGCAGAGTTTTTGGAAGTCCTTGCCGTCAGGTAATTCAAGTTTACTATAAGTGTTACTTTTTTTATAGTTAAGATACTATAGTTATTTCCTATTTAACATTTTGCAAATTAAACTTCCATCTAAATGATTTGATGATTTGATTACAGACAAAGCCACAATGGATCATTTGGCAAATCGGATGTATTTTTCGTATGCATGTTGAGGCCACATTCTTTCGATATCCACAAGCAGGATTCAGAGATAGAAGCAGCTATGGTAGTTCCTAAAACACGGGGCCAAGATTTTTAAATTTCCAGTAGTAAGATGAATAAATAAAGACTAAACAGATTGTAATACATTTCTCTGTTTCAGTGGATGCCGTTTGAAGAATATGCAGCGCAATCTTATATGCAGAAAAACGAACATTACAATTATATAGACAACATATGTGCTGCAAAGATTGATAACGACTATACAGGATTTTGTGCTCTTCCTGCAACAGCAGCCTCTTCTCGGAGTAGGAAGAGTTGCTTGTATTTCAACAATCATGTTCACGGTGGACTGGTTGTTCCAAATAACGTCTGATCGCAGTAATTTAACAGTGAAAAGTTTAACTAATTACATCAAACAAGTTCATGGTTTTATTTCTAAGCTCCTTTTCTTAACTTTAGTTATATGAAGGCAAGAAAAGGCTGTCATTGTTTTATTTATTTGTTTGTTCATACATGTAGGATACTTGGGTGTAATATACAGATGAATAAAGATATTGATCCAGTGAATTTCATTGTTAATGGTTAGTGTTTGTCTCAAGTTTAATACTCTGTTTCATTGTTACAATTATGCAAAGTTGCAAAACAGCAAAAATATATTATACCACTTCATGATAGTTGTCAACTTGTAATTTTTGCAGAAAATAGTTGCTAGTGTAATGTACAGCCTGCTAATCTAATTTTTCTACTATTTTATCAGAAATGAAGGCTAGTTGGTTGGGTTTTAGACTTGACTACATTAGCTAAATGATTCATGGCTAATGCTACTTCAGCATCAAAGGATTATTATGTCTATGTGATCAATGTGACATGGAGTATTTTGTATTGCCTAAAAGTTAATAGCTCAAAAGATTGTTAATCAATGTGTTGACAATTAATGTAACCAACTTTCGGCAACTTAATGAAATAATTGAAAATTGGTCTTTTTAGTGTGTAGCCATGAGTATATTTTAACAATGATTTTTCGATGAATTGACTAATTTTAATTGGCGATGATTCTTGTACATACTGGGGTAATGAGCCATTATTATTAATGAGCATGAAATCAATAAAAATTTATCAAACTCATCAAAAAGTAAATGTTAGTGTATACACATTGACGCACACTAGAAAAATTGATTTAAAAAAATTATATATAAGAGTAAAAAGTATATATATTTTGGGTACTTTAGTTTGAGAACTTTTTGTATGTAATATATAGGATCGCATATGTAATTTTTAAAAGTCGATAATTGTTGAAGTATTTTTTGAATAAATGTCGTAAATATTAACATGAAAAATAGATAAAATAAATTTAATATATATATATATGGCTTAAATTCAATGAGGAACTCCTTTATTTAAGTAACTGAGGAACCAACAACAAATATAATTACAGAACATGAAAAAATTACCAAACATAAAAAAACTACAGAACACAAAAAATAATCATAAAACAAACAAAAAAATTACATAACATACAAAAAATATAGAACACAAAATTACATAATATTATTCAGCATTAGTGTTTTGTAATTTGTGTTCTATATATTTTTTAGATTATGTAATTTTTTTTGTTTATTTTACAATTATTTTTGATGTTCTATGATTTTTAGTATGTTCTGTAATTTTCTATAGTTATTTGTTAATCAAATTTTTATAAAATAAGAATTGGTTCCTCAATTACTCAAATAATGAGTTCATCACTGAGTCTTACTCTATATATATATATATATAATAAAATATAATAAAATAACACATCCAATTCAATTTATCTTTGAGTTGATCAAAATCATCAATGTTGCAATGCCAAGTGACAACCAAAATATGCACAAAATAATTTACTATTTCATTTCCAAGTTCTCCATAAGATGTTCTATAATTACACAAGCACATGTTGTACAACGAGTTTTATATCAACTTGAATATTCATTTTACAAAAAAAATATGAAGTAGACAAATAGCTACTCAATATATACGGGGACTCATTTAAGCCACTAAAGTATCGAAATATATAACTTTATTATTTTTTTAAAAAATTAACGATTAACGTTAAAACTACGATGACGTGTCAAGTATTTATATCAAACTTATATTTATACTTGTATATTTCATCCTTATGTTTTTTAATTTTTTTATTTGCATATAACTCTTTAATTACTCTGGGATATATAATCATATTCGTCTATAATAAAAAATCCTAAGTTTGCAATTATGGTATATATTAATGTTCGTTTGCGGACATCATGAACGTCGAATAACCCCAATTTGTAATACATGTGTTTTGCCATAATAACGTATATACTTTTTATTCTTTTAATTGTTTAATCAATGACATATTATTTAATTATTTTTTGTTTTTACTCTTTTTCCATGTATCCTTTCCAATCATCATAATCAATCCACGATCTTAAATATTGACCATCAATATTTTAAACGGAATGATATATTTTAACACTTTTATGGAATGATATATTTTATTCTTTTAGTTGTTTAATCAATGACATACTATTTAATTATTTTTTGTTTTTACTCTTTTTCCATGTATCCTTTCCAATTATCATAATCAATCCACGATCTTAATATTGACCATCAATATTTTAAACGGAATGATATATTTTAACACTTTATTGATTTAAATGAGTCTCCGTAAAGATTAAATAGTAACTTGATATCTTTTTGTGAGATGAATGAGTAGTTTGATACAAAACGCATTGTACAACATTTCTTAAAAACAGGGCTACCATATATAATACCTACACATCGCACACCAGGAACATGAAATTCATGGAAGTACTGAAAGTTTTACTACTAGGTATAGGACATCTTAGCACACAATATACTCGAAAATTATTTCTTCTCTGTGAATGTCAAGCTGAAATCCCACAGTTTCTTCGCCATTTCTGGATCTCTAGCCATCGAACTAGCTTTCGCTTTGTTGCTGTCCATGAAATATTCACCGCTTACACCATTGACCTTTGGATTCAATGCTAAATAGCAGGTAGTTGCTGCCCCCTGGGGGACATTTTTCAGGAAAACTTGCGTAATGCCAAATATACCTGCAATTTATCATCAGCATTAATAACATAAGTTTATCGATATACGTTTGTATTAGCATCGAATCTAGTCAATTAGAAGAAGAATATTCACTAAGAAAGTTTGGAGTCTCGAATACTTACATCCAAGAAGGCTGCTGTTTTGTGCAATATTAGTTGCAATAACTCCCGGATGAAGTGAATTTGCAGTGACATTTGCTCCTTCCTCCTAATGATGATCAAAGTTTTAGCAAACCGGAATAACATTAGTTAAACGACCACGACATAACTTAATAAAAAGAAAAGGATCAAACAGGGCGCTGCTTTAGTTGGCGGTATAAGATTACTTTAATACGAAAAATCAATGTCATATGCCAAATCCTAAAGCAAACACACTACATATTTGTTTCAGTCTCAATGAGATACTTCCGGGAAAATGGGAAATGAACTACATAGACATTGCAGATAGAATTTCAGCCAGAGCTGCCTAGCTTTGGAAAAAACATAACCATCAGCTATATGTACACATCAATGATTACCTTTAGGCGCCTCGAAAGCTCAACACAGTGTAATATGTTGCATAGCTTGGACTGTGCATATGCACCATTGGGCTTGTAACTGAAAATATGGTGAAGATCAGAGAAAACGTTAGATGCATGAAGTATTATAATCTCCACAAATTGTAACTAATGGCAGTCTTCTCTTAGTCATAATTACATGGAAACATATATAATTAATACGTGCCTGGCTTTGTCATTGATTTTGTCGAAAAGAATTCCTTCTTTGTATCCATACCGGTGAAGCTCTGAAGCTACGTTAACAACCCTTCCTTCTTTACCACACTCGCGTGCTGTTTTTTTCATAGTGTCCAATAAAAGATTTGTCAAAAGAAATGGACCCAAATGGTTAACAGCAAATTGTTGTTCAATGTTGTCCTTGGAGAGTGTGAATGGAGGTGCCATTATCCCTGCATTGTTTCTGTCAACAACAAATAGCATGTTCAGTTATTGTAATCACCCAGCGTATATTTGCTAGTGAAGATTGAGAAAGCTGTTTTGCTAGTTCTATACATGCACATATTCTAAAAAAAATATAATGAAAATATACACCAGTAATGTACTCGAAACACAAATCTTACATGAGGATGTTCAGGGGAAGACCGGTGGCTATGAATTCAGCAGCAAATTTTCTTATGGATGCTTGTGAGTTAAGATCTATCTCCATGACATCAATTTTAGTACCAGGATGTTTCTGGAGTATTTCTTCTTTTACTTTCTCACCAGCTTTAACATTTCTCACTCCCATGATGACATGAACACCACGCATGGCAAGAACACGGGTGGTTTCTTTACCAATACCATTAGATGCTCCTGAAATGGTATAAGAATCTTAATTAAGCACTTTTCACTCACTGAGTTAATTACAACTTAAGGCGAGCAATACTTTCTGAATACAAAGGATTGCTCTGATTCCATACATATATCAAACCTCAAGATAAGCATCAATAAAAAGACTATTCTTCTACTGAAAATTGCTCGACTCAAAGTATAATTGAATTAAAAAAGTAGCACGAAGAGAGCCAACAAGGTTTTGGCCAAGGGGTTCAGAGCTTGAGCTTGGCCTTGGTCTAAGAATTTCTACGAATAGGGTCCCAAGTTTGAAATTTTTCAGAGGCGATTTTCTATGGAAGGATTTTCCAGTTCCTTACAAAAAAGGGTCGAAAAACCAAAATAAGGCAAGTCATGGCTAGAGGAATTTTCGCTAGGCTTTGCGTAAGGATTAGTCTCACCCAATCTGACAAAGAATAGATGTAGTTATGTTTCTACTTGTCTTATATAGACAGAATCAAAGAAACACTACCTTCAAGTGAACAAACTATAAGATCCAGATGAAACCTTCAAGCTAAACTCAGATTATAACGATTCAAAAACTTTAAAAATTCATAGCAAGTATATTACTAGAAGTCTTAAAATACTTTATTTTGGCATGTGACAGTGTAATCACTTTAAAACCTTATCCATTCTTTTATCCTTATATCTAATCTCTACTTGGTCTTACCATCCCTAGATCCTGTTTTGATACACCGAGAGTACTATTTAAAGATCCAGATGAAACCCTCAAGCTAAACTCAAATCATAATAATTCGAAAAATCATAACTTACCAAGTATATTACTAGAAATCTTAAACTACTTCATATTTTGTTTTAAAAGCAAATACTTCCATCTTACCGTCTCAGATCCTACTCTTGTACCCGTTCCCAGATAAGATTTTAGCAGACACATAAATATATCAACAACACATCAAATTAGTTTATATTCAACAAGAATCTTGAAAATATGAGCAACCCATGAAAGAAGAAAGGCAAAAATACCTGTAACAATAGCAACAAGGCCAGTTCCATCAACACCTTTTGTAACTTGCTCTGCAGTGGAACGAGCTGAGAACCCAGATTTGCCTTTTAATCCAAGTATCCACATCTTATTTTTTTAAATAAAATTCTTGATCACAAAAAGTTTAAAGAAAAATAATTTGATACAAAATATTCTTGATCAGCTAGGAAAGATACAATACCTCTTATGTTTGAATAGGACTCATGTGTATGTTATATTTATACTATAGTACTTGATGTACATGCATCTCATCTCATGTATGACGTTGCTAACCGTGTAGAAGCATCGAGAAAACACTTATTTTGTGTATGACAATGTAGTTGACTTTTCATAGTTTTTTTTAACATAATGGGAGAGCTAGTCGAAAATTTAATCAACGTGTTTACGTATTTTTCAAAGTCAAATTAAAACATGATTACAAGAATTAAGGAATAGCTTATAACAGGTGCAAATCATGAATTCTATTAATGAATTATATAATTTATATATTTCATTTAATATGATAATTTATTTTATTATTAATTTTTTTTATATTTTTTCTATACAATAATGTCTTTTAAATAAATAAAAGAGTTTGAATAGTGATGAAATTGAGTTGAATGTGAGTAAACTATATTAAATAAAAATTACAAGATAAGTAGGATTCTAAAATAGAAAATATATAATATATTTAAATATAATATAATATTATTCGTGAGCAGTTTGTATAAAAGTAGGATCACCGTTGATAGAGTTGTATGTATGATAAATCTTTTCTAAAATTATATTTTTTAAATTTGAACGGTTATGATCGCTTTTATGATTCACCTAAAATTGGACGGTTATGATCGTTTTTATGATTCACCTAAAATTGGACGGTTATGATATTTTTTATTATGATATTTTTTATAGTTCACATAAGTATTTTAAAAAAAAAGTTATCTAGCCTATAATAATATAGTATAGATATGCATTTACATTAGCAAACAAATGAAGAAGATTATTAAGTTTATGATAGTAAATTATAGAACTTAACTATTGTTATTGTTATTGTTTATAAAATAAATTTATAAATTTATAGAATAATATACATTCTCAAATAATTCGGAATGAGTGAGAATCGAATTTAAAACTTAAGACTATAAAAGATGAACTTTAATCATAAATGATCACATTGATATTGTTATTATTAGTTATAGAAAATTGTAATTGTATTATTACATTGCAGCTAAAACTAACAAAGCTGGTGATAAATATAGTAACGTGTCGAAAAATCCTTGTCTGCATCTGTCTCATGTTCCAAAATTCAAATAGATTTCCCTAGTCCGAGTCGCAACTAAGTTATTTTCTTATTTTGTTGTTGCAATTCATTAGTCATCGTGTCGTAAATATAACTCTCAAACGTGATTTTTTTTGACAAACAAGAAATAGTTTTATTAACTCAAATCAACCATCAAAACATTCTTAAAATTAATGGGAACATCGCCCCTATTAAAAACTTGACCGGGAAAAGAACACGACTCATCCATGTTAGCGGATCGTTTAACAAAACACAAAGAAATTGTGTTCATAGTCTTCAGCACCTCTCAACACTCATCTGCTATACGGCCAAACGGAGAAACCATTGGTATGCTACTTCTGATCGCCTCTATAGCCACAAATGGCAAAAAAACGTGATTTTAAATTATGATAAAGATAACATAAAATATAATAATATTATCACATTCTACATTTATCACGGAAAATCTGTTTTTTCACATGTCACATTTTTTAAATTATTTGTTGTTATTTTTCGATATTTATCCGAAAATTTGCTAATTTAGTAATTTGTCATCAGTTTTGGATAAGATCAAATTTGTATTGAAACAACAAAACTCGATATTTTAATTAAAATATCACTTACAATTAGATTACGATTATTAATGAAACGTGCAGGAGTATTTAAACTAAGTTCCATATTAATAAGATAACGGAAAATTAATTATTTTTAATATAAACAATCAAATAATTCATTAATATGAGAATTTTGGAGAGAAATTCAAAATTAATTTTTTACAAATTTGAATCTGGCTTAAAACGAATAATGTGAAATTAAGGAGTGTACTACACATCATGAACATATTTTTCATGATTAAGTTTGTATATTAGCTATCATTGTGACGAATATTTAACCATTAGACGAGCCATATTTATCCGAACAAATTGAGCATTTTCGGGTGAGTACTATATCACCGGTGACATGTTGGTAGCACTTCATGCATCATATTTTTGTCTAATTTAATTTTTGGTTGCATGCCAATTTCATTTAATCAAATTCAGGTTCGGTCAATTAAAGATGACAACCTCTAATATGTTACTCCTCTGTTTGGAAATAATTAACGTTTGATTTTTCGGCGCACACATCTTTAAAAGGTTTGAGTACATGGTTAAAATTATTATTTTTGAAATTTTGTTTTTATGAATAAAAATATTTAACTAAAATTTTTATTCAAAAAAAAATAATAATAATAATTTTAATTTTAATTATGTAGTCAAACCTCCTGTGCCAAAAAATCACGCGTCAATTATTTTCAAACAGAGGGAGGAAGTATAATGTTTCCAACATTGAAATAGTAGTAGACTTTTCTTAATAGTTGAACATTTAGGTCGCTGGTCGAAATTTAATTAATGCGTTTACGGAATTTTCTATACCTAACTTAAAACGTGACCTCAAGAAATAAGGAATCATGTATTCAAAATAAGGAATCATGTATTCATGTGCACTCACATTGTAACTAACAAATATGGTGACATATACCGTGGCGTGTCACATAAATCTGCTTATAACTTGTCGTGTTAAAAAAAAAAAGTCTTAATTCTCATTTGTAAATTTACAGATGCGATAAAGATGAATTATGATGGAAAATTTACTCTTTTTTTTTATTTCTATCGTTTCTGCATCCGATCTCATGTTTCGAAATTATGCTCACAAGTCATTTTTGGACGAACTGTCCGAAAATCAGCTCACCGGCCATCACTGTGAGGTAAGATAAAATTTGTACTAGCAGACGATCACCGTTAGGTAAGTACATTTTCAGTAGACGTATACTTTTTTCTGAAAATAAACACTTATAAGAGCAAAAATAATGGCAGAAGTAAGAAACAAACACCTCATCTATCAAAACAAAACAAGCCTTCCCAGTGAGTCGTAGATGAGCACCGAAACTTAGTTAGCACCATTTCATTCATGATTATTTTTATTTTTTTGCACATTACGATCTCAGGATGCTAGAAAGAGAGCTAAACCTCCAAATTGGTTTGATAACATGTAAAATTTTGTAGGATTTCACACTGACGTTGTTGAATTCAAATATGTAAAAGTTAAGATTATAAGCTGAGGTTGCAAGATTCACAAGTGTGTGTGTAAAATTATACACTGAGTTTGCCAAATTCAAATAGATTTACCAAGTCATAGAAACACAACCAAATTATTTGGATTCTGTCAATTTCAAACTGAAGTCCCACAGTTTCTTGCCCAATCCAGCATCAGTAGCCAGTGAGCTTCGGCTTCCAATATTGCTGTCGCAAAAATATTCGCCGCTGACTCCTTTGACCTGTGGATGCAGTGCCACATAACATGTTGTGGCTGCTCCCTGAAATCAACAGAAAATCACAAAAATTCAGATGGCTGTTCAAGCTGTTTCATATATATGTCTGAAACCTTGTAAAATCAACAGAAGTGCACGGGATTACAATACAATATAATGATAATCTTGATCCACATTGGGAGAAAGCAAGGACAAACCTGTGGAATGGTTTTAAGCACGTATTTACCGACCCAACTGACCATGCCTGCATTGATCAAGGAAAAATACAGTTTCAGTTAAATTCGATTATACATTCTACATGAATAACTGCTAACTTTTAGTGATTCTATGATGTATTTTCCCCAGTATAAAGACAAAAACAAAAGAGAGATTTTATATATTGGACATCTATTCCTAGAGAATATTAATGAGTTCGAGTTGAATGAAGCAAGGGGGGAAAAACCTTACAGCTCCAACTTTAAAAGGTTTTTTCGCTACTATGCATACTGCAGGAATGCATTTAATTTTCTGTGTAGACTTCTTATACTAGTCAAATCTATACCTTGATAACACTGTAATTTGATCCCTATGCCAGGATCAACTACTCCCGAGCATGAATCAGGAAAACAAAATAAATTGTAACAATCAATAAAGTATGTGTATTAGTATTCAGCAAGAAGTCGCAAGCTTCAATCCATCCATCAATCAGGAAAAGGTGAACAAATAAAATAACTACTTTGCTACATCAGAAAGTTCAAGTACCATGCTTCCAAACATTAATCTAAAGGACAAGAGGAAGGTGAAATACCATCTACAAATCCGTGATAACGTGTAAGATTGGTAGCAATGGATCCCGGATGAAGTGAATTGGCAGTTATCTCTACTCCTTCCTCCTGAAAATTTAGAAAAAAGGAAACAAAAAGTTTCATCAATTTCAACCTGAACAGTACATGTTTTATCGCTGCATTTGACTTCCTGAGTCCTGAATCCAAAAATATCCTTCTCATACTTATTTTATATAGCACCTTGTGACATAACATTGTTGCAATGCCAAAACAAAGATGTAACCATATGACCCCATAGAGGCTTACCATATGTTACTAGAGACACTTTAACTAGACTAATGACCACTCCAGGAGATAGTAATCACTAGTCACCACCAACTCGGTTCGCGTTGTTCAGGCCTACTTAATCCTTTCTTCAAATCTATAATGTGACATCCTTCAACTAAATCTTCTAACAAAGATGCTATAATAATATGAATGAAAATTAAAACTAGAAAACATATTTTTAAAATATCGGGTTGCTTGGTATACTCCCCACAATACTTAATTAAGCTGGATTCTGACTAATCATCTTCCTTCCTAATTTTAAAGCAGCACTGAAAAAGTTCGTCAAGTTTGACATGTTAACATTTCAGTATTTCACTTCGTTGTCTGTTCCTTATAAATAGAATCATTGATACATTTGTTTCTCCTTCCAACTAGTAATATTATTATTCTGCCTCGGAAAGTTAACGGGCTTACTCCGCCTTAAAAATGTTAATGGAGTTGGAAAACATGATTTTTCTTCTAAAAAGTTTCCTTGAGTATCCTTTCTTGGGGTCAATGGATATATGACTAAAGAATCAAGATTATAGATAACAATCATAATATCCATATATTATACTCGTAGATGGCAATCAGCAGTACCTTCAAGCGCCTTGCAAGCTCGTTAGCATGCAATATGTTAGAAAGCTTTGATTGTCCATAAGCATAAAATTGTCGGTAACTGGGGATCAGGATGAAATCATAGAGAGAGAAAAAGTTTAAGTGCACAGACTAGATGTAATATACTTTTGCCTAATGAACACGCGACACTGGAAAATATAACACAAATGCTACCACTTTTCACCTTGATTCATCATTAATTTTATCAAATCGAATTCCTTCGCTGTATGCAAACCGGTGAGCCTCTGATGATACATTAACAATTCTTCCTTCTTTACGACTTTCATGTGCAGTTTTTTTCATAGCGTCCAACAAAAGATTTGTCAGCAAAAAATGACCTGCCAAGCAATTAGATTTTTAAAAGCAAGTTCTTTTAAATTTTTGAAGCCTCTCCTTCATTAGAACACTAAAAAATAGATATGGAAGCAAGTGCATAACAGAAAGAGAGCTACTGATGAAGCAAAACTAAAAGCTACATGCTTGGTACTAGAACATGATGGGCAAATGGAATATTATGCAGATATGATATGGATTTGTAGATCCTTAGAATAATCAATTAAGAGGATCTTTGGCTTAGCTTCTAAGCCCGTCAACCCTCCGCGGAAGATAATTTGTAAAATTGAGACACTTGGTAGATGCAATAAGCACAAAGTCCAACTGAATGTTCCAAATCACAAAAGTTCGTATGTGTGCATATAAAAATTCACTAATAACTTTTTACAACAATACCTAGATGGTTAGTTGCAAATTGCAGCTCTATTTGGTCTTTGGAAAGCATAAATGGAGTAGCCATAACCCCTGCATTGTTACTTTAGACACAGAATTCAATCAGTGAAGAACTTATGCTCCATTAGAAACAATAGTAAATTTAATTAGTTGTATAAATTATATTATTGCATCTAGAGACAGTTATTCAATTAGAAAATTCAAAAACATATAATTTCTTACATTAAGAGGTTGAGGGGAAGAGCTGACGAATTATAGTCCGAGGCAAATTTATTAACAGATGCCAATGAACTGAGATCTAACTCCATGATATCAATTTTAGCATTGGGGATTTCCTTGAGTATCTCATCCTTTACTTTCTTACCACTATTTGTATTTCTCACCGCCATAACTACATGTACACCACGCAAAGCTAGGACCCGTGCAGTCTCTATTCCGATTCCACTTGACGCTCCTAAGAATGTTAAACATTATCAGACAATTAGCAGTTTCGCTAGAAAATGGTTCAAAAATCGGATCCAGAATAATCTCCATAATATAAAGAACATTATAATAAAGTTCAAATGCTAAATATACAGAAGCATAACAATGACCAAGTCATCAAATTATAAAGTTGTGAATAAAGGAAAGTGGCCTTCATAATGCAAAATTTGTAATTAGACATACGCAATTGATATCAAGCAATATCTGAACCCTCAATGCTGAAGAATTGGAAGCATATAGAATTAGATGGGGCAAGCATTTCCTGAAGTAACAGTGTAACACCATGCTTCCAAACCCATATTTAGATAATTTACAACTTGTTAGCCCATCCCAATTCTTGAATTCAGAATGATCATTGATCAGATATCGTGGACATCGAAGAAGTTGGGAGATTAATGTGCATGCTCGATTGAGATATAATAAAGGTATATGCTGGTATCTGTGCCTGTGAATCATAATTTACAACGAGATAATATATGGAAACTACTCAAAAGAGACAGCTTGAAGTTTGTGCACCTACAATGTATTATTCTAAAACATCTTTTTGAGGAATAAAAGTGGTGTCTTGAAATTTCGGATACAACTATCTCAAAGCTCAAACTGACCATGAAACAAGAAACTCATCAACATCACACGAGATCCTCCATAACAAAGTAATCAATTTACGAATGAGCCAAGAAATAACACTCTAAATGTCATACATACATAAATATTCCATATATATCATTAGCAGCTAAAAATGTGAGATACAACTTAGAACTGATCAGAGGAATAATTATATAAACAAAACTCTATACATCTTAAAATCAGAGGAACCCACAAGATATAATGCAAACACAAGCCAATAAAAGACACACACAGAGAGAAGAGAGAGAGGGAGAGAGGGGGCGAGAGAGAGAGAAGGGGAGAGGGAGACAGACAGATATACCAGTAACAATGGCAGTGAGGCCAGTCCCATCAAGTCCATGAGTAACTTGTTGAGCAGTTGATCGAGCTGAGAAACCGGATTCACCTGTTGTACCAAATATCCACATCACCCCGCCTTTTCTTTTTCACTACAAAATATCTGGGATTAATCAAAATGTGTCTTAGCTCTTAGCTCTTAACACCTGCTTAGTGCTTCTTGTTTCTTGTTAACTATGTTTAAGGATTGCTATATGGCAATTTATATTTTTAATTAAGGTTTTTGTGGGCCTCTTTTACATACGTTACAAACCAAATAAAAACAACAAAGCGAGAATAAATTTCAAAATATTAATTAAAATATTTTTTAAAGTAATATCATCAATATTTAGAGAAATAATAAAGTTATATTATAAATCGAGTTTGTGCAATTTAGTTCCCACATCGAGAAATTGCAAGAGAAAACTTGTGTATTTAATACATAGAGGTTGCAATAACACACACAGACCACAAGATGACGTGAGTGGGCTATGGCAAGTTTATTTGTCCGGCCCAGGAAAGTCCCCGGGCCCTTATCTGCAGAGATGCAGGCTTGGAAACAAGTGCAACTTGATGACGAAATCTTAAACCTTGTGTTTGGGCTGAGACAAGTGTGGAGCCTTTAAATTTCTCAGAAGTAAAGTTGGCCGATAAACAGTCATTCACGTGATCCATTAGGATTAACTGAACGGGGCTTACACTCTTGTGGTCACTCTTTTAAAAATATTTATACAATATCAAATTTATTTTTTACATTTTTTAAAATTCATAAATACATGTTTAAATATTTAATTTGTTCAAAATAAAAAAGTACAAATTCAGTTCAATTTTATTGTGATCGAATCATTTGACTCATTTGTAGGTCTTATAATTTCTGGAAAAAAATTATGGAACGATTTATACGATTGTAATTGGTGATTTGTAATGGATTTGTCGAGTTTGTAACGAATTTTATAATGTTAAGTTGTGATTACAATAGATTTTTATGATTTTATCGTTCCTGAAAAGATTTTGAAGAGAAAAATGATAAACATAAGGACAATCATGCAGAGACATGTTGGAAGCCAGAAAAGAATATCTTATTAATCATTAAGATGCAAAGTCAAGCTTAAATATAGCATAATCTCATAATTTATATGCATAATCAACAGCTGCTAATCAATCCACAAATACAATACTTGGAAAAGAAAGACAAAAGGGGCAATGAATAATCGATACTTGGCAACTGAAACTTAAGATCTGCTCTTGAATGGAATGGCTCTGATGACTATCTGGTGGTACATTGCAGCAAGCGCAGCGCCAATGAATGGACCAACCCAGAATACCCACTGCCATTTAGATAACAAAAGTTCATTAGTACTAGTAATGTATAATTTTACAAACAGGCTGATCGGAAAAAAATTTGGAGTGGATAATTTAGATTCTTGATAGCGAATACTACTCACGTGATCATCCCAAGCATGCCCTTTGTTGTAAATGATGGCAGCTCCAAGACTTCTAGCAGGGTTGATGCCAGTCCCTGTGATGGGGATGGTGGCCAAATGAACCAAGAACACGGCAAATCCAATAGGAAGAGGGGCCAAAATCTGCCACATTTCTCACAAAATTATTTCATAACACAACCAAATGCAACATATATAAGCTAAATTAAGTAGTGAAGTTTAAATATCGCGTTAATTTATCTAAAGTGCAAATAGACAAGCATCATACTAATCGAAACAGTAAATTGAGCTGAATAAGAGTACATACGGGAACATGTGAGTCTCTGGCACTTCTCTTAGCATCAGTGGCTGAAAACACAGTGTAGACAAGAACAAAGGTGCCAACAATCTCAGCACCAAGACCTGAACCCTTGGTGTAACCATGGTTCACAACATTAGCTCCACCGCCATTGACCTCAAACCTCGAAGATCCTTCAAACCCCTTAATAACACCAGCACCGCAGATAGCACCAAGACACTGCATCACCATGTAGAACAAAGCCCTTGTCAAGGAAAGCTTCCTTGCCAGAAACAAACCAAAGGTTACAGCTGGGTTGATATGTCCTCCTGTTTACAACACAAGGCCACAATTATCTTCTAAAGACTGTAACCATAATATATTTGTTAACACTGTAAAAAATATAAAGTAACATGTTTTCTGAAACTAAACAAAACAGTAAATATGTCATGTTTATTCCCGTCAAACAACAATAGGCCACAATTACTTTTAAAGACTGTAACTTTAAATCAGATTGCACCCTAAAGAAGGCTATAATAACTTTTAAAGACTATAATTTTTTGAAGACAATAGCATCAATTTCTAAAACAGAAAAATGGGTAACTAGCATTAACAAACATCAACAAAGGCAGTAAAGAAAAGGAGCTATTTGGATAAAATGCAAAAAAAAAAAAAAACAAGAGATACCCACATCAAGAAACACAGTAATTATGGTCAGTAAAACAAGAAAGGGTAAAATTAAGGTTAAAAATTACCTGAAATACCAGCAGTGCAGTAAACAAGGGCAAAGATCATACCACCAAAAGCCCAAGCAATGCCTTGAATACCCACAGAAGCACACTTATTAGGTGCTCTAGACACACCCATAACAGTCAAAACAGTAATATACAAGAACAAGAAAGTGGCTATAAACTCAGCAATGCCAGCTCTATAGAAAGACCATGAAGTGAGTTCACCATGCTCAAACAAAGGTGCTGGTGGTGGCTCCTTATAGTCCTTATCTGTTTGGGCAGATGTACCCAATGGTTGTCTCTCTGAGTACTTGTTAGCTCCAACTTTCACATCCTCTTCTTTACCCTCCATTGTTACTTGCACTAAATCTTGAATTTTCTTGAAAACAAGAAATGTGTAGTATGGATAGGGCTTCAAGTGGGGTACTTTATAGGTGAAATGTGGAGTTAAAGCCAGGCTAGAAATTGTTTAAAATGTAAGTAAATCATTGGTTTTGTTGAGGGAGTGGGACATTGATGGTCTGGAAAGTAAGAGTGGACTGTGACAGGCTATGATTTATACTTTGTTTTTTATATTGTTGTGTTTATCTTTACAGATTGTCATCTCAATTTTCTTGGTTGTATTACAATATTGTAGCAGTTGTATGATCGTATCGTATATATTAATTTTAAAAATATATTTGTAGACATTATTTTTTCGTAATAATAATTATGTTTTTTGTGCGTTCAGAAATATATGAAAAAATTGAAACGTTTAATATGAAACCGAGGGAGTACACTGTGACTCGTGTGTGATAGAAAATGTGCACATACCATTTGGTTTTGTTAATTAGGTCTGCATAAAGGTTGTAATGCGGGGGTAGGACCAAAGAATTTGAGAAAATAACCGTTGGAGTTACCTACATTGTGACAAAAGTGACAAGCTACTTGAATAACGTTCATCAACCAACGGCTACATTTATCTTAATGGTGTTGTACAGTTATAATACCCACAAAAGTAAATAAGAATATTTAAATTTTTTTGGCAAAACATTTTGCTAATCATGAAAGACAACTCAGGCTGATGGGATTGCTGAGTTTAGTTAGGTGAGTGAGTTAGGGTCTTCTACACAGGGAGGCTTTTGTGTTTTTTCAGATTTTGGCCTTTGTCAAATTGAAGTTAGCTAGCCTGTTAATATCAAAGGAACAATAATCTTGATTAATGGATTCAAGGGAAATTAATCTGTCACACTCTCTGATAACAATGTTTAATCATCTTCTTTAGTGTGTCTGTTCTGTTTAGGTTATCATGTAGGGGCGTTCGGGGTGCGTTTTTTTTTCCTCTAAAATCACGGACTAACCTGCGCATGCGGTTTGGTTAAATTTTTAAATCATAATCGCACTGCGTGACTCAAAAACCGCGTAAATCACCCCACCTAAATGCGGTGCGGTTAATACCCGCAGTATTCTTGTGGACGAGTAATGTTAGGTGCACAGAAACGGATACAGAAATATGTACACAATGAGGTGGATTCCACTATCTTCCTCTTTCTTTTTGTTTTTATATTACTTGTGTTATAACTAACATTTATTTTCTTTTCCCGGTACTCATTCACTTTCATTGTTTTTAATTTTATATTATAATTGAAAATTTTATTTATTTTATTTGCAAAACATATATTTATATTCTAAAAATCTTATTAAAAAATGGTGCCCACAATATTATAAGTATAACGTTTATATTTTATATTTTTTTATAAAATTCATAAAATTAGTGTATGAAATAATGAATAATTGTTTATATATTTATTCATGACTTAGATGTTTTAGAAGTAGATTATTCAATTTTACTTATATACAAATTCAGTTATATTAAAATGTGTAATGTTAATTGAATTATATAAAAACATATATTAACTATATTCATTTTTATCTTGATTTGCTATAGTGGAATACATAATGATTTTTAATGGATTTATATGTAAATAAAATTAAGATTGCAAATTTTATTATTTTATTTAATTTTTTAAAAATTGAAAACTTATAATTTTTATATATTTTGATTTGTTGAAATTATAAAAATAAAATTCATTTATTAAATGTGATATACATCTAGAAACATTATAATATGTAAATTATTTTAGAATACAATATGTGCAAAGTTTAAAAACATAAGTAAAATCTTAAACCAAAAAGAATGAAAGTGAATAAAAGATAAAACAACAATGAATGTTATTTGTAATATAAAATTGAAATAACAGAGGTAGTGGAATCCAGCTCATTCTGTAGTCATTTCTGTGCACATAGCATTACTCGTCCACAGGAATACTGCCGAAAACAAAATTAATGAGGTGGATTTTACTATCTTCCTCTTTCTTTTTGTTTTTATATTAATTGTGTTATAACTAACATTTATTTTCTTTTCCATGTACTTATTCACTTTCATTGTTTTTAATTTTATATTATAATTGAACATTTTATTTATTTTATTTGTAAAACATATATTTATATTCTAAAAATCTTATTAAAAAATGGTGCACACAATATTATAAGTATAACGTTTATATTTTATATTTTTTTTAAAATTCATAAAATTAGTGTATGAAATAATGAATAATTGTTTATATATTTATTCGTGACTTGAAAGTTTTAGAAATAGATTATTCAATTTTACTTATATACAAATTCTTATATTAAAATGTGTAATGTTAATTGAATTATGTAAAAACATATATTACCTATATTCATTTTTATCTTGATTTGCTATAGTGGAATACATAATGATTTTTAATGGATTTATATGTAAATAAATTAAGATTGCAAATTTTAATATTTTATTTAATTTTTAAAAAACTGAAAACTTATAATTTTTATATATTTTGATTTGTTGATATTATAAAAATAAAATTCATTTATTAAGTGTCTGGCAAAAAAAAATTCATTTATTTAGTGTGATCTACATCTAGAAACATTATATATAAAAATCATTTTAGAATACAATATATGCAAAGTTAAAAAAAATAAGTAAAATTTTAAACCAAAAAGAATGAAAGTGAATAAAAGATAAAATAACAATGAATGTTATTTGTAATATAAAATTGAAACAAACAGAGGTGGTAGAATGCAGCTCATTCTGTACACTTTTCTATAATCATTTGTGTGCACCTAGTGATATTCATTTCAATTTTGCTTCCCGCGGTATTCTTGTGGACAGTCGATGATGAATGTACATCAGTACATGGCATTATCAGCAGTAATGATTACAATATTTTTTAATCAAATGAGTATTAACAATATGATTTGTATAATGTTTAAAGATAAGAGTTGTCAAACACATGGAATATTATTATGACATCCTCTTGTATATTTCAATATTTCATTAGCTCTCAATCATTTAAACTTCGTGTCATTTATTAGTAAATTGTAGTCAATGTAATTTTAAATGCAAGGAGAGCAATTATATGAACAAGAAAGGCCAATTTGAAAAAAAGAGAGGCTAATTTGAAGGGTTTACTGTCAACGATTCTGATTCGTGTCATATCCATCACTCCATAATTTTTTTTTATCGCAGATAACATTAACAGAGAAAAGGCCCTAGATGTCACAATTTGAGGTGAAAATGCCTTAAATGGCACAACTCGTAATAATGGCCCTAAATAGCACTCCAAAACGCTACATAGTGTGGCGTGCTGGAAAAAAGGTGAAAACGCTGCTTCATGTAGCGTTTTACACTTTTTTTTAATTTTTTTCGGGGAAAAACGCTACTTCGTGTAGCGTTTTGCATTTTTTTTAATTTTTTGGGGGGAAAAAGCTACTTTATCTTGGGTTTTGGGTTAAAAAACGCAACTTAAAGTAGCGTTTTGAGGAGAATTTTTTTTTTCAAAAACTCTACACGATGTAGCATTTTGGAGTGCTATTTAGGGCCATTTTTTCGGGATGTGCCATTTAAGGCATTTTCTCCCCAAACCGTGACATACAGGCCAACACCCACATTAACACTTCTTATAGAATTTTTTTTTCACACTTAAAATGCAGAGTGATGGGATCTCCATCCTATTATATCGTGGTATGCAAGAATTGTAATATTAGTTTTAACATAGATAAGCAATTACCTAAATTCAGGAACATTAAGTACAGTGTTCAAATCTTAGTAATAATTATATAATTTTCGATTCGATCTCTTAGCTCTGTGACTGATAAGAAGAACAAATTCAGGCCCCGTTTGACGCAACTTATAAGCTGAAAAAGTTAGTATATATGTTTTTTTTTTGAAAATAAGTAACTTATTTTCAAATTTGGAAATAAGATTTGGTCTTAAATTTCTAAAATAAATATTAATTTTCAAAAAAAATATGAAAATACTTTTTTTTTAAAAATAATTTATTATTTATAAGTTAAGCCAAACACCCCCTCAATATTGTTGTAAGTAGCTACATACATATGCAAGCAGATTGATATCACAGTTAAACGAAGTCAAGTCACAAAATTAATTTCAACCAACTTTTGTATTAATATTTTTCGCAAGATCTGAAGTAATCTGAATACATGCATAACAAAAAATGCACCTAATAGTTTCAGAGTTTTTCTTGCCCTGATGATTTAAGAGTTTCTTTTGAGAAAAACATACATGTTTAACAAGGACACAGGGTTATCTAAAATAACATGTTATGAAGCCTTGCAGAATGCACAGACCTGATCATGAAATGCAAGATCAGTGAAATTTACTTTCCGAATAATCCACCACTGGATACTAGTGAGTAAAGTAAAGGTGCCTTTCAATACAACAAAAAAATAGGACCATCAGTTCTTTCCTAAGGAGTAGATGCATCCTCCAGTCCACTTGCAGGTTTAGTTTAAGTTACCATCTCTGATATCTTGTATACCATATTCGACGACTTTTCCATTAGCTCTATAATGAATACGGTTGAGGACCATGTTGGCAGCAATGTTGTCGGGTAAAGCATTACCATTCCCAGAAAATCTTATGTTTCCCCCATTCATCCTCCAGTCTAATATGTTGTTGCCTTGGGGTAGATTGACTACCTGGCTTGGAGTATTATAAGAATTCTCAAACCTCTGATGAAGTGGAAGCTGGAATACATTACCCATGCTGGAGGTTTGAGTGCAGTGTTGGTCACTAAAACTCATATTTTTGGATCCCATTTGAGAAAAACTTGGGAATGGTACTTCTGCCTGGAGGCCAGGAGTATAAGCACATTGATTCATCGCATTTATCATCACATTTCCACTATCAAAATTCAATCCTGTACCATTAACATTTCCAGGTACTCCCGGTTTTAAGCAATTCCTAAAAGGTGAGTCAATGTTCTGCTGTTCTGATTGTTTCTCTGATGGGGCAGACGGTAGCATCAAATATGAAGAAGAAGCTAAATAATCAGATTTATTGTATGAATACATTGATTGCTCTGCCAAAAATCTCACATGTTCTCCTTTTCCCTTTTTGTTTGAGCTGTTGGTTTGAACAACTTGATCACATTTAACACGCTCCTGTAAAGCGTTGGAACAAGTATTTGAGTCGGGCATCCTATTGCTTAATATAGACCTTCCCAAAGTCTCACCGCTAAAATTTTGAGGTCTCGTTTCTGATGCAGTGCTCTTCTTATTCCTAGTTTGGCTAGCTTTCTTTCTGCTTTCTGTTCTTGTTGTTTGCCTAGTACTTGACTTAACAGACACCAACTTTTGCATGTCTTCTTTCATTTGGGCAAACATCTGTTCTCTTTTAACTTTAAGATCTTGTATTACTGACTCTGTAAAAATCTTCAACTCATCAAGTAAGGCAGAATTTGGGGCACTGGATTTTCTCTTCTTCAGACCTACTTCTTTCTTGGAAGCACCCTCTGTCTTCCTCTTCTTGCCTTTAGCCTTCTTACCGACTTCTTTCTTGATACCATCCTCTGTCTTCCTCTTCTTGCCTCCAGCATTCGCTGTCACCCTTTTCTTTATCCTCGATTTTCTTGAATGTACACCATCTGGTTCAACTTTATCAATCTTTTGATTATCTAGATCATCAACAGTTTCATCGTTGCCTGGCAAGACCACAGAAGCCAGTTTATGATTTGCCTCACCAGATTTTGAATCATCACTTGACGAATCGATATCATCATCTCTCCTTCTAAAATCCCATATCTGCTGGAAATTCCTGTCTACGCTCATTTCAGAGCCACGGGAGCCAACAATGAAAGAGCTTAACTAACAACCTATCTTGTGACCGTAAAATAAAAAACTGCAAAATGCAAAATATAGTCAACCCCCTAAGAAAAACTTAATACAATTAATAACTACATCATCATATATCCAATAGGCATAGATGCAGCTTGTATCAAGACAAATATGGCACAAGAATTTCAGTTCTAGCTACTGTATTTCCTGAACTCATGATGACTTTTGCAAAGTCACCCTTGTGAACTATATATAATTTCTGAGAATACAAATCCATTCTTCACATCCTTTGTCATTTCTTAATATAGTAAACAGAAAAGGAAAGAACGGTTTATAAACAAGAAAGATTATTATTTAATCTAATGACACTTGCCTATTTTCTTTTAAAAGAAGAGCAAACTAAAAGTATCGATTGGAGAAAACTTAAACTGGAGGCTCAAATTGCTGAAATTAAAAGCACAAAAATTCAGTCTCCTTATCAAATGAATTGGTACAACTAGTTCGTCACGATAACAAACCTAATTCAGTCATCTGAATTACGGAAATAGCTGGCAACTCATATCCCAGATTAAAGCACCACACGGCTAAACAACTGTATTGTATCCAATGCATGGACCCTTAAATTACATAACTTTCCAGCATGCAAAAGTTCATCCAATGCATGGACCCTTAAATTCTGTATGAGTTATGCAACACAAGCAAGAAAGACATGACATGCGCTAATACTAGCACATTGTAACAGCCTGTGTTTTTATCATATGAAAGCCTTGTCTGCCTTCCATTTCAATTAGACATTCAGTATACCTAAGTAACACTCACTCCAAGCTGCGAGCCTTGATTGGAAAACACACACACAAAAAAATCTCAAAACCATCAACAAATACAACATGCATTCATAGGAAAATAACCAAACCGAAAATCAAATTAAAAAATAAGATACAACCGATTGTAAGAGTATTTTTTTTACCAATATACAAGATGATCCACTGAATAGAACACCTTACAACTCTGCTGATTCAGCCATGCCCTCTCCTCTGATTCTCCCACTTTTTGCCTCAGCTTTTCTACCCTTCTTAATGCATATCTTCTTGTGTATTTTAATCTCCAAAAGGAAGAAAAAGATGGGATTTTTAAGAATCTTCAAACTTCTATTAATGCATGATTTTTGTTATTGATGCGAGGAGTGAGTTGGCAGATACTAAGAGTCATCTGCATCTTCTTACCAAATGTGTTGCCTTTTGCTACCCCATTTATGAAAAAACATTATCATGGTCAGTATTGTTGTTGATTTCAAGAATATTACTGATTTAGTGTTTTATTTTATGGAAATGAACAAGCATACACTGCAGTGCCTTAAGTCTCTCTCATTATTTTTTATTTGCTTTCTCTTTTCAGTATGATTTCTTTTCCAAAACAGCATTCTATCTGAAATTGTCGTTTTGAATCTCCTTATCATTTATTTACCAAAAAAGAAAATAGAGAATCTCGTATGGTACTTTTGTTATGTAAGACATGGACTCTGAAGATAATATCACCAACATCAATAGACAAGGTGTAAGGTGTTGGTTCTCGTTTTGTCTATCTATGAATTTAGTATGTTCACAATATTTAATTTAAAATTTATGATTCAAAATATAATATCGCATGCTGAGAATGTGTATCACCTATGGATTTCGAAGGTCATAAACATTTTTGAATATGTAGTTCTTGAAAATAAAATTATCGGATTTCTAATATATGTATTAGGTGGCAATGCATCAGCAAGATGTGTAACAAAGTGTCGGACAGAGTAAAAACCCATTAACCACACACAGTTACATGTGCAATCAAACGTGCATTGATTGATTTATTCATTAGTTTGAAGCGTAATTCGATGGTAAATCAGTGTATTAAGATGTTAATATGAGATATTATTTCAGTTCCATACAAGATAGAAGTTTGAAATTTCAAAATGCATTATGATTTTTTGGCATATTTATGTTCTCCGAGTCCGTGATAGATATTTTGATATGTTTTTCTGGAGACTGAACTCTTTTTTACCATGCCAGCAAAAAATTCGTACAGAATTTTTAAGAGTCATCAATATCTGTACAACTTTGAGAATTAAAGAGGAGTGTTATACTCACTTGTAACTTGTAAGTGCATTTAGTTTGAAAAAACTTGCATGTGAACTGCAGACCTCAGTCCAAGTACAATGTCTCTCTTTCACTGCCCGACAATCTTCTTCACAAAAAGTTCTATATTTACATTAAAACAGCCAAGAAATTAGTATTCCTATTCCTGTAAATAGGACTTCCTCAGGTGAATTATGCACACATACAGTTCTTCCACTTTTTCTTGCTTGTATCATTTCTTTCAAATTTCTGATCAATTTCTAAATATTTCTTTTGACCTTTTCTAATCATTTTTTTTTTTGCGTTTTATATTAGTGTATAAATCATTATGTAGTTATTGCCTAACATTTCATAGCAGAATATGTTTGCTCAATGTGCTTGTCTTCTTGTTTGAGTTAATTTTACTTGATTTATATACATATAGGTTCCTGGTCCCTGACGCTTGTCCTTACCATCACTTCGTGCTTTTTTTATCGTGGAGTCATGAATAGCAGAAAGTGATTATTCTGGACTAGCTGCCATACATATAATATGTACATCATAGTAAAAAACACTTCTAAGACCAAAACTATGATATCATCCTTGCACAACTTGCCCTGTGCCTATTTTTTAGATGCTTTGTAAAACCATGGTCCATGTACATACACATGTGGAGTAAACAATCAGCGGCCGACTTAAGTATAATATCGGGGCATAATATTAGCAAAAAGACATTACAAAGATATAACATGGTCAAACTGCTTATTATTCTCAGGTGCGGATCCAGAAATTTATTTCCAGAGAATACTATTTTCGTTGACACATTCTTATGAATTTTAATATTTACGAAATTGCGAGGACACTTCTCGTAGAATTTAAATGATGAAAATTTAGCAATAATTTTTAAAGGGACACATGTTTCCCCGTACTCGTTATTAGATCTGCCCCAACCAGATCACTCCTTCATTAGTCAATATTACTTGACATAAATATAGGGACTCCCCCTGGTCACAACGTGGACTCATTACATGCACACCATATATGTATCCACTGTACACAACATATCTGTATCAACATTTAACAAGCTAGCTCATAAATATGAGTAACTTGAAAATTGTAATGTAGTAGATAAGGTGAAAATATATACACACATATGGTTAGATGAGTAAACGAATTGAAAAGGCTAGTCACGGGAAGTGTTTTTACAAGATAAAGATAGAGTATTCCTGAATCAAGGTCTGTCATTTTCTTAAAATAATGCAACCAAAATGAGTAATAACAAACAGGCACACGGTTTATAAAACCATTCATAAATCCAAACACTTTATTAATAAATCTTTTTTGGAATGCAGCATGTAGTTGGCTAGTGTAATAGCAACTGTTAATGAATGTGACTGTTATCATACAGTGTCACTGTTGTCATACATCTGTGCTACTACTTGTAGTATCTTTTTAGATAATTAACAAAACAATATGGTATTTGAAATGCTCAAATTTTTATATATTTTTTACAGTAAAGATTAAAATGGCATGAACCAAGATTCAAATATTGAGTATATACTATAAATAAAGTACAATTTATAATGCATGTATTGCAATGAAAACGAAATTTAGTGCCAGAAATATATATTCCACTTCAGAAGACATAAAATTCAGACATTAAAATGATTGCACAAAAACTGAGAAGATTGTTTCTAGCAAAGGTAGCTTGACTAGCTTCTAGTTAATATTAGTATTATATATTTGCTGTTGGTCTTCATTTTTCCTCTTGCATTTACTAATCTTCATTTCCCCATATGCCCATGTCACAGTCTTTCTCCAATACCTTCTCAGTGGCTCTTTCAGGTACTGTGTGTGTGTGTGTGTGTGGATTTTGTTAATGCAGAAATATATGAGATTTATGCTTAGATGTGTAGTACATATGTGTGTGTGGATCTTGTTGATGCAGAAATGTAAAAACTTTATGCTTGGATATTTAGTAAGTGTGTGTGTGTGTGTGTGTGAATATTCCAGTGGTAGGATGAATAAAATATGCAAGATAAAATCATTTGTTGAGGTTTAGTCATTCTTGAAATTAATCATAGCATTATTGCATTTCTTGAATTGTGATTTGGCCTTTTCAGGGTTTGAAGTAGAATAACTTAAGCATTATCACATATCAACTATGCAAAAGAATATAGGGAAACGGCTTCAGATATCTGAGAAGATTGAGGTGAACTGCAAATGGAGACTTATTGGTATTTGTAGTAACCACCAAGCTCTTGTTCCTAGTCAAAAGCTGCTTTCCAATGTAAAACATGAGTACAAACATGTCACTGGTAATCATTTGCTCTTTAGTTATATGTAGAAATTAATGTATGACATGTTTCGTTTTGATAATTGACAAGTTTGACAAGTTTGAACCCTCAGTCTCCCGTGCGATGAGGTAGATAATACTGCTAGGCAAAGAGCCTTTTGGTGCTAGAAACATTTTATCGGCTTGAATCATGTTTAATTTGGCCTCTTTTAATCCGTGTTTGGATATTTTGTAAATGTTAATTTTGGTTTTTTCAGGAACAGGGTCTCGAAGTGGAAGTAATGATACACCAAAGCTCAGTAAAAGTTGCAGAAGCCTTAAAGTAAGTACTAAGAAACCTTATTAAATGGACATGTTTACTTTCATTTTACAAGACAAATGATGATAAAATAATGCATTTGCGCTATTGCATCGCTAGCCTTAGGTAAATGCTAACTCTTGTTTGTTCAGTGTGCATTACCAAATGAAGTTCTGCCAGTTGTTACAAATGAGAAGAGTTTTAGCAAACCAACTGCGGATGATGAATTGAACAAGTCTAGGAAGCTTTTGGATGCATTTGATATTTTGAATTCAAACAGTGATCTTTTCTTAAAACTTCTTCAAGATCCGGATTCTCTACTGATGAAACATATCCAGAGCCAAAAAGATTTGCAAGAAAAAACAGCAAGAACTACTCCCCACCAGGAAAACAAGCTTCCAGGATCTGACACTAGTAGCGCTCCAAATAAGTATCAGAAGCCTCAACATACTGTTCGCAAGTCTTTATTGGAAATAATGAACGATCAACATGAATGTCCAAAAAAGGATGATGAACCCTTATGTACTTCAAAATCCGTTACTGTTCTGAAGCGAAGCCAGAAAGAACACGAAAGACACAAGTCAGGGAAACATAGAGAGTTAGGGTCGAGCAGTACAGCTCAGATGGCAGCCACTAGTGAATGTGCCACTGATAATGGGCAGTCAACAACTATTAGCCGCTCTAACCAAAGAGATTTAGAGGCAAAGAGACGCCTTTCTAGAAGGTTAAAAAATGTGGAGAAGAATGAAAATTTATCAGGCAAAGAATCCCCAAGAACGCTGAAGAGGATACTGTCTTCACCAAAACATGACTTTGTGGCCTCTTCTTGTCCGAAAATGGAGACAGAATTGCATGCCAATAGTTTGCAGCCTAAAACTGAAGATGTTTCAGCGAAGCTGAATTATATGAGACCTGGTGAGGCAGTGAAAATCTTAGAATCTGATGTAAAGATTCTCAAAACTGGATTTCGAACTGAGGATCTGAGCTCTCATGGTAACTAACAATCACTTTATCTTCCTATTATACTTCTAGAATCCGATTTGTGGCTTTTGTGATAGTTCAATTTCAATATACTGGCCATTTTGCAGCTTGTCAAAAGAAAATGAAAGTGAATGACATGATACAGCCAGTATTCGTAAATCTTTCAGAAATGCCCTTTGAAGAAAACAATGTTCATTCTACCAGTGCTGAAGAAAGCACCAGTACAACCAAAACACGAAAGCAATGCCAATATTTAAAATGCACAACACAGGTACAATATTTTAACTTTGCAATTGAATTGTACTAAAAAGAGTTATTGCATAACTTCTTTGTTTTCCTGCATTTGTCTTTTTTTAGGATGTACATTTGGAGAATCAGACCTTGGCATCATCAGCAGAAGTACCCTCCTCAAATCGTATGAGCAAATACAATGTCAAACTTGAGGAAAGCTTTGACGACACAGAGGAACATCTAAGTCCAGTTTCTGTACTAGATTCGCTGTTTAGCGAGGATGTCCCCAGCCCCAGCAGCAAGATAAACCATCTCGGTAGGTTATAAAGAAAAAAAATTCAGAAATTCTTTTGGGCGTTCTCTTTTATTTACCAGTTATATCAGATATGTTTGAACTCGAACTAAATAAAGAGCCAATCTGCAGCTAAACGTCAAGTGGAACCTGTTCATGCTAATTTTGAAGAAGAATCAGTTAAAGTTGATCATAAACTCAATATATGTAGCTGCATAAGAACAGTTTTGCAAGCTTCTGATTTAAACTGGAAGGAGCTTTCAGAGAACTCGCGCTCATCAGGCCAACTGCTTAACTTATTTTCAGCTGATAAACGGGATCTTTTTGCAGATTTTCTAAATGATGTCTTACTGGAGGTAAGCCAACACAATGTGGAATGCATCACATGGTCATCATTTATTAGACCCGACACTCAAGCCTTCGCAGTACTTGGTAAAGATGTGGTTGAAGAGGTAATGAAAGAAGTTCAATGGTATCTAGTTCCATCAGTAATACCACGTAAACTCGAACACATTGTTGGAAAAGACATGGAAAAACCTCAATGTTGGGGTGGCGCGAGGCTTGATACTGAAGATATAGTTATTCAAATTGTAGATGATGTATTAGATGAATCAATAATCGAAACTATTTTTGCCATTGAAGAGTAAGATTACTTCTTGTAAGTTGACAATCTTCTATCAATATTTACACTTACATTGGAAATTTATCATAATGATGAACAAAGTTATAACTTTTTTCATCCTTCAAGGCACATATATATTGCTTTACATTGTGTGGGTAGACAGTAATTACCAGTTTACTATCTTATATGAACAGATGTATTATCTTGTGTCAAAAATAATATTCCATACTTATATAAACTTAATCCTATGTGACTAGTTCTATGGCACACTAATTTTTACTCAACTTCTAAACCATTAGATTTGGTTAATTCTACAACGCCAAGATGTAATGACATGAAGATATAGGTAATTTGACACTATTTATATATAGCATGTCATAATACACACATTGAAACTTTAAAAAAGACTAGTGGCTATGATACCTTATGACAGCTTGTCCTTCACAGGACATAGGGTGGCACTTAGCAGTCTTTACAAAAACTGAATCTGGAGTTATGTACAGGGCTGACATTGTTATCTACTTGTCTATATTGCAAGTGGGAAGGAGAATTATGTGGTTGTATTATAAATTTCATTGTTGTATCAGTTTCCACCTGGAAATGCATATGAATTTACTGTGGAGGATCCTCTCACATCCAAGTTGCATATATTTTCCTTTGTCTTTATATATGTGTACAGAAGAAATGTAAAAAGGAGTAAACTTTTGATCTATATAAGCTAGAAAGATTCACAATTGATATGTGTGTATATAATGTAGCAGTAAACAAAAATTATTAACTTTGTCATAAGAGTAAAAAGATTAAATAAGACTACAAATAATAAGACATTTTTATTAAGCAACTCCGAAAACTACTAGGGATGCAAAAGCTGTGAATTTGAACTGAAGCGGCATACTTAGCGAATTCTAGTTATAAAAGAATGCAATTATATTGAAGCAATCGGTGAAGTTATATTTGAGTATGAATACATATTCTGATCCTGGTAGTCAAGAAAACTTAGAATAGCACTACTCAAGAACCTCATTTTCTGATTAAGATACAGTAGAGGTCTACAGCCACAAATATACAAAAGCAGACCTTCAACTTAGTATGATCATGTATTTCAACACTTTCTAGTAACTCTTTGAAGTGCTTGTCTTATTATCTTTGCAGATGGTGTTGATCGATTTACCTGCAGTATAAACATAGTTGATATAAGTTGGATGTAATATTTTTTTCTAGAAGCTGAGTGCAATGCGAATTTCTAGAAGCTTAGTGCAATGCGAAATTGGAAGAGGTAACTGAAAAATTATTGCAGAAGCTACTTTAGGTAGGGTGAATTCATCGCACTTATAAACTAGAAGAATTTAATATTCACAGCTTTGGATATGAAGAATAGAAAAGAGCTATGGCATTTTTTATATGCTTATTGTATATGTAAAGAACTTGTATAGATTGCTTAGGGTAATGGGAAGCAAACCTTAGATTTAATAGTCAAAGAGAGATTTGCATCAATATGGGAAGACTGAACCGATTGAAAATCCAAATGAAGATTGCTTGTTGCACCCATGATATCTACGAATAGATCCTGTCTCCAAGGACATAAAATCTCTACTGTAATATCCTTCCCTGTTTTAGAGACAGTCACGTCTTCAGTAGATATATCCTCCTCATAAAATTTTCTAATAGCTTTTGTTTCATTGATGCCAGAAGACTTCCTCTTCTTTAGGGCTTGCTTTTTGCACTTGTCTACTCTCTTGTCGCCGTAGTTATCAGAAGTGCTTTCTATCACATCACAACTTCTTTTTCTCCTTGCTGCTTCTATGTTTTGCAGTTCCTTTTGAGATTCCAACTTCTCAACCTTTTTCTCAAGATTCCTAAGGTAATCTATTGTGTCTTCAAGCAACGAAATATTGTCAACCTACATAAACAAATAGATATGTGACAAAATGAGTATTTGGAACAGTTGAAGGTGCATGTGAGAAGTTACCTACCTAAACAAATACATATGTGACAATATGAGCATTTGTAGCATTTCAAGGTGCAAGTGAAGAAGTATACTGTTTGATAAGAAAAATTTTCTATTTGAATGATCCCAATTCAAGGATCTAGCTACCTTGCCAGTTGAAGGTACAATTGATCCAAGAATCACAAATTTTTCCTTCATCTGTTCTCGTTTTGTTCTCTCTGATAATACATGTTTTTCATCAATATCATCAGCCTCTGGTCTCTTTAGCTTTCCTCCCTTGCCATTGTTCTCCTGCATCTCAAGCAAGTGATTGCTATGCATTGCAGGAACTTCATAAAGTATTCTCTTTAGCAATCTTTGTGAAGTTGCTCCAGTAGTCTTGTGACTACCCAATAATCTGCCTTTCTTCCATCTAACAAAGCACGTATCTTTAATACTGCTCTTGAAACATGGTCCCATAATTAATTGGTGGGAACTCTTCAAAAGGGTTGACATGATACCTTGGTAGTGGATATCATCATTCTGAACCTCAACTGAGGTCAGTTCCATATCTTTACAGTCTTCATGACCAAGTAAATGATCCTCATTTACCTTATGTTCATATTGAAGAGGGACACCTTTTTCAGGACTCGCAAAGGTTTGTGATACACAGTCACTAGAATCTTCAGAATCGAGGACACCGTTACTGATTTCATCATCCATCAACTGCCTGCTTTGTACATGAGAGGCGCCCTCATGTTTAGCTTTTAATGATTCTTTTGCCTGGCAATTTGGCTCAAAATCTTCTGAACAACTATTTCGGGAGCAAGTGTTGGGTTTCTTCCATTTAGTATCTGGGTTCATATTGGATTCAATAATATTTTCATCAGGACGTGCACAGTTATTTTGATTCCCATTTCTCGCATTTTTTGGGACATATGCTGAATTATTGGAAACGACTGTGCCTGGGGTCTCCAAGAAAGATGTTATGTGCTGAATTACACTCAAATCCTCTGAAACCTTCAAAATTTATATAATTTTGTAACACTATCAGATATGATGGACACTTAATGACTTAAATGTACTAAAGGAAATATATCAGCTACTTAACATATGGCTCATACTGAGAATATACAACTTACCAGGTCAGTTGTACCTATCTCAACTACACCACCTGAATATGGAAAGCATACAACTGTCTGAAACACAAAAAAAACGCATCACTGAATGAATATTTCTCTGGGGGGGAATATTATCTTTGCAAGTTATGTTTAAAGTCAGTACCTGTATTGATGCACTCTGGAAACATTATGGAATCCAGATTTTAGAAAAACACACATAAGAGAAACGGAACGTTTCAGTATCCAGAAATTTTAAGCAGATTTGAATATTTTTAGCAAAATGTGGCCTAAGAACATAGCATTTACCTTTGCAAGCAGAGTGCGACTGAAAACTTTGCTATCTGCGGAACGTGCATTGCACAACCAAATGGTTTGATTTTTTGCTAGTGATCTTCCGGGCAAGCTGATTAAAGTACAGAATTTTCATTTTATTTAAAAAAGCAGACGAAATATTCACATTAAGCACCTTATTTCAGCATCTATTTTTAATTTTTAAAAATTAAGCTGACTTTTAGATGTTTGGCACAACTTTTTACAAATAAAACTATTACCTGCATTCAAAATACTAATGTACTAGAAAACAGGCTGGTTAACTGAAGATTCTTGGACAACTTACAGCATATTCTGAAATATTCATTTATAAGTTCGTAACTTATTTGCCAAACAAAATAGCTAGTTCAGAAATTTTATTTAGTTAGAGACCAAACAAGATCTCCAACCTAAATGATGAGTTGTTTTAGAATTAGTAGAGTCAACTTCATTTGTATAAAGAAATATGAAGTATACTTAAATTTCAAGAAGATGAAAGTGTGAATTACCCTTCGCCAATATTGAAGACAAATGACATGCAAACCAAGAAATACCACTCAGTGTCAGTGAGATCTTCAGGTGATAATGCAGCAGAAGGCCTTGCAGATTGTGGATTGGTTTCAGCATCTAACAAAGACTCATAAAGTTCCCTCAATTGCTCAGTCCTTTGTAATCCAAGCTGATCAGCATCTAATTGTTCTGATTGAACTGTTTTTCTTGTCTTTATATCACCATTGTAGTATCCATCATCCCACTCTAGTGTCCTACAGATTTTTCATCCGCGCATTAGTGAAAAAGCATCAGATTTTTTAAATATAAATTATCCAATAAGCTATCTAGTATGTACTAACACATTAATCTCTTAGGAGATATGTTAAGTAAACTTGATATCAGACCTCAATTAATACCGGAAGTCTCAAGTTCGAACCCTTACACAGTTACACCCCCAATACTCAGATATTAAGTTTGGGACATTGAAGCTCAATATTTTTCCAAAAGATGGGCGCCTACTGATCTATTCTTCAATCTCAAGAAAAGGAATTTCGAGCAGAGGGGGAGTTAAATACTTATGATCCAGTGAAGCCCTCTCCTAACAACTTAAGCTCTTAGGCAAGTTCTTAAGTTGACAGATTTCCATGGGAATCTGAATTCTGCTTACTCATATAACATAATAAGAATTCAACATTTCTTGCTCCCCAGCAAATTTACTTGTTACTGCAGTAAAAACCATTACCTCAGTTGACTAAAACAAAAGTTACACACTCCTAGAATTTGATTGGTATCTATACACGAAGTACCAGCATGGAAAGAGCAAATAGAATCAGAATGTAAAAGATAAATGAACTGAATTGATTCAAGTCAACAGATGTAAAGAAACACAAAATGCAAAAAAAGAAAAAAACACATATAGCTAGCTTAAACTGTAAAGCATCAAGAATTACCAAAACAAGTCAAACAAACAAACAAACCCACCTCACAAAATCTTGATATTTCACCAACAAAGAAAAAGAACAAATTTTTACATCAAGAAAGGAATCAAAAAGTTGATCTGATGCATACCCATTCTGAGTAGAAGAAATGGACCAAAAGATAGCATAACTCCACTGCTTATTCTTAACAGCAAGAGCAAGTTGCTTCCTTAAACTCCCTGCTGCCATAAATCTTTTTCTTCTCTGGCTGCTCAAGAGCACAACCACAAAGTCTTAAAATTTTGTCAGATATAAGATGCAGTATACCAATATAATATAATATAGGTTGCTTATTATGATGCACAACTCCATCCAACCAAAATGTAGAAAGATTTAGCATGTGTAAATATATATTGTTTTTGACATAAGATATTGCGTGAAAATGTATATAAAGCTTCTGTTTGGAAAGGACAATAATATATTGGTTTGACCGTTAAGGGAAACAAACAAGCCACAAGGTGATGTATGTAATCATTTGAGAGTTGCAGTAGTTTAGCATGTTAGTGCACCAGATTCCGGGCCAACATGTCGTGTTTGTATCGTTTTTATGATAAATAATTTTTTTAAATAAATTAACTTATAATTTTATAAATGAATCTATTTTAATAAATCTAAGATAATTCAGAATCGGCCTTAGGCACGACGATAAAGGATAAGTCATTACTTAATATATCAATCATTGCTAATAATAAATAACTTATGAGTTATTAACTGAACTGAAAATATTTAACGTTTGATTTGTTCTCGTTTCGGTGAAGGGAGAGCATATTTAAGTGTTTAATTATATAGTTAAAATTATTATTTTAATATTTTTTAGAAATAAAAATATTAAAATAAATTTTTATTCACAAAAAAATTAAAAATAATAATTTAATTATATAGTCAACACTTTTAAAATTTGTGTCAAAAAATTATACGTTAAATAATATATGTATATTTTAATTTATAAATTATTTGTTAAATAAATGAAATGAGATTATTTGAAGATAATTAGTAAATATTAGTGGGATTAAATAAATATCATAATTTATGTACGACACTAAAATATAGCAACAAATATTTGTATGATAAATGGTAATTATGTAATAAAGTATTAATAAGAGCAATTGAATGTGCTCGATTAAAATTTCTAATTTTATAGTACCCTTTTTTTTGTCAAGATAGCACTCCCTTCTTTATTCAAATTGTTTCTTGGTCAAAATTTTAATATTTATTGAAGAATACATCAACAATTCTTAAAAGTTAATAAAATTTCGATCAATTTAGTTTAAAAAAATCAATCATGTTAATTCTAATGGAATAAAATATTATTATTTCTAAATTAGATTACTATGAACAATTATATCAACCTAAGCTAAGTTGTAATGTATTTTGATCAATTTGCATGATTAATTTTATTTCTTTATCGAATTTCAAATTTTGTTGAATTCAATTTTCCATCTACATAGAATTTTTCTTTAAATTTATACAAAAAAATACTTACCTAAATCCAAGTCAACTTCTATATGTACATATACCGAGTGAATTTAGTCAAGTATAAAGAGTCGAGGAGTATAAATATATATTCATAATTTGCATATTTATTCTAGTTGAGAAAGCAATTATTAAATTTGAATTTTTATCAATATATTATAATAAATTTAAAAGTTTTTGAATTAAATTATGTTAAATAAAGTTTAAACACGAAACTATTTTTCAATTCGAATTCGACATGTGTAAGTATTTGACTATCGACAAAAGAAAAAAGGGAAACGTATTGGAACTATAGCATAGTTGCACGTTCAACGTACTAGAACCGCACATATCATAATAAATATTGAAAAAAAGTAGTTGTGCCTAACCGATAAGAGGAGGTATATTTATTTATTTATTTATTTATTTATTACCCATTTTTTATATTTTATAATTGAAAATGTGAAATTGAGATCTATCGGCTATATGGCTGTCACGCCAACTTATTTTCATGGCGGCTTTTTACGTTCCTATCTTGTAATTTTACTTTCTTAAGTTCAAATTAGATGCCTAAATGGTCATCGTAACCGACCATTTAAGATCCCTTAATGATATATTATACAAGTGATATTTCTGTATAATATATCGGAATTTCGAATAGTCAAGATTAAAATAATAAATCATTAAATATTGGATTTTGAGGATTTAAAATTAACGAAAAACCGTGACTTGTAAAATATATTCTACTACTTTTTAAAGGTCAAACGTGATTTAGACTTCGATCCCATCGGATCTAAATCGATCTCCTTAATTCCGCCCCTAATATAATTTATATATTTTCATAGTTCAATCAAATCAAATCGAAATCAGAAGTGATGAGCAAATATATTAATAATGAGAAATATTTTTTGATGACTATTAATATTATTATTTTGTTCAAACTCGGGATGAATTAGGAAACGTAAAATAAGAAAATAGTTGATGTGATCGAGCAATACATGAACGATATTTAATTTTGGTAATTGGATGCAAAGTATGAAAAGGAGCAATACATTTCGGTCGTTAAATAAGGGCACGACAACGAAAGAGAGCCAAGTGAAATAAAAATGAGCCTGATTGTAACGTATTATCAGGTCACCACTTGCCACTTTTGACTTGTGGTCCAAATTGTAACGTTTTTGTTTATCTATTTTTTTTTTGTTCATTTAGAAACAATAAATTGGGAAAAAAGGAAACATGTATGTGCTTTTTCGTTGCATTTTTCTCTCAGTTTTCTTTATATACAATATTTTTTTGATAAAAAAACACTGACCTGGATTCAGCTTTCGACAGGTAGAATTTATAATTCTACAAGGTTTAGCGTTACTTCGTACATATATCAAACTTAAAAAATATTGATATATTTAAGTTAATAAGAATATTTTAAATTAAATATTTATTATGGAAAAATCAAAGATAAAAAACTAAATGATACGCTGTCAAATAAAAATATAGTCAATTTTTGTTCTCTTTCTTTTTTGTTAATTTTACTAGGTAAAAAACTAATGCTGTTTCACTGTAATTAATTATTAATACACAGATACTAATAAATTTATATTTCAGCAAAGTCTCTATATATTAAAATATAATGAATACTTGAGCACAAATGTTGGAATGTCTGGTCACGAACCAGAACATGAAAAAACCAACCTACAGACTTTGATTTGGACAGGGAGGCAAATGTCTGAACTTTGCAAATGCAGGCCCTTTCTCCACAAGAACATTACTTATTTCTGTTCTCCACTTGCATGAAAACATTACTAAAAGGGTGAGCATCAGATGTGAAGATACATTGTGATGTATAAAGATCACACATTATTTCTGCTTTAAATCATGACTATACCTATCATTCAGTGACATCATGAACCGACTAAACAACAAAGGTACATCCGTAAAGTTCAAACATAAGATTCAAAAGCATCTTCACTGAATTACGCATACCCCTGAGCATTTTAGTAAAGAAGCTCCTGAAATACCGGATCTACACTTCCTCCCCACTTTCCATGGTACAACTCTAGAAGCTTCTCAGCAGGTGTCACGCCTGTAACAAAGGTACAATCCATCAGAAGCTGTTGAGAACAAATTAATAACCTATGTAGTGACTGATTCTACAAAGAATAAAGACAGCATGTTTGCTTGGATAAGTACGTTATTGTTTTTCTAGTTAACCTAGAAATGAAAAGAAAGCTGGGGGCATTCAATCAACTGCCTCTGCTATTAGATTGGTCTACATTTGAAAACTGACAAAATACATATCATCATCAATTTAGAATACACCTCTTCTATTCACAAACTCAGTCCCGGAGGAGTCTCATCACCAATCTAAAAAAACCCATGTTTTGCCACTCAAGCATTATACTGGGTTTTCCTTGAACTTAAATGCAAGAAAAAAAAAAGGAAAAGAAAAAAGAAAAAAATAGTTTGGTCTCCACCAAATATAGGTGTTGCTCAAGGGCAGGAGGCCACCCCCAACAACACTAAAAAATCGTTCCAAAAGTTATTTATATCCTTTTGTCCAACTAAAACTGATAAACTTTATTCAGAAATTAAAATAAAGTCGTATCTAATGACATTCATTGTGAAATTCAATATACCACCCTCAAGAGAAGGAAGCTAAAGCAGGCAATTAAAAGAAAAGCAACATATGTAACCAAAATTTTAAAATAATACCTGTTCTAGCCACCTCTGCCACTTCATTCAAGAACCCTGTTTCCTTGAAGCCTCTTCTTTCCAAGCCATCCTACCAAGGATAGCAATAATAGATGATGAGCTGCTATCAATCAATTTGGACGAGTTAATGCACTAATATCCAAGTTACCTTCGCCAACTGCATGACATCTTGGGCAACGTGCCTCAATAATCCGTCTCGGAATGGTGTTTTTAGACCAGTTACTGGGACCTACTAAATACTTTTGGTTTTAGATTGCCGCAAAAATAAGAAATGTTCATCAATAGTATAGAAGTACAAAACAGCATAACTCGAATAGTAGTTGCTGCTAACGTGGAAATTATCATAGGAAAGTGTAACATATATACTTCCTCTATTGTTAGTATTAACTATAATCTATAGCTGAAAGAGCAGATGCATAACCTAAAAAGGTCCCCTGAGAACTTAAGTGTGATGTTTTGAAAACAAGAAATCTATTTTTAATTCTCTATAAAATAGTTGAGGGGTTTGCCACACAACCTCCTTGTATTTTTGACCAAAAAGCATGCCATGCTCGAGAAGATTGAAATAAGTGAATAAGATGGTAACCATGGGTTGCACAATGTACATTAGCAGACATATTTGACAGACATATATGTAAGTGCTTGCTTTTTCACTAACTTGCATCAACTGGACCAAGACCCCTCTAGAGGAGCAAATTATTCAGTTACATGATTCTTTGCTCCCTGGTCTCTACTTTAATGGGATTAACATTGCCAAGATAACCAGATGAGATACTAACAAAAATATGCATCTCTTTCCACAGTTCATACCACTATCCAACAATGGAGTAGTTTTTTTTTTTGTGGCTAATCTAAGGAATGTTCTTTTTAATAAACTAGTGATAAATGAGTGACCCAAAACCAGTAGCAACACTCAATCTTAAATTATGTAAATTACCTTATTTCTCAGCATCTCTCTTTCTTCCACTGTCCAGTCGGCTATCATATCCAAAACCTTTTGCAGAGAGACATCATCGTATAATATACCTACCTGAAATTTGGTGGTTGCTCAAATGGTTTCACAAAACATAAATATGAAACAATCATAATCAGGAAAGTAAACATCATTGGAAAGAAGTTCGTAAGAAAGAAAAATCTGTTACCAATTTAATTCTGACAAAAGATATGAAGCTTGCATATTTTGTTTAATTTGCCTTGGGCACTCGCTGAAATATAATTAGCCCTTATTAATGAAATTTGGACAACAGAAAACTTTTAGTTGGTAGAGGGACATGCTAAAGAAAGAAGCGGTCACTTTATCAAAATCTTCTTAGTTTGAAGTACTGCAATTTTAAGGGAGCTACAGCAATTATTCACGGGGACAGTACATTATTCATATGATAAAAAAAACTGTTGCCAAAAAAAATAATTCACACTGGATGTATGGATTACAAAAATGGGGCAAGTGCAATATAAGAATTTTCAGCAGCAAACGTCATTAATAATGTTTCTAAGTTCCAACAGGTTTGTAGAGGAAAAATTATGTTCACAAGTATATTTAAATTTCAGAGAGCTAAAAGTTGCCTTCTCTATTTGATTTCTAAAGTATTGTAAATTCACAGCCTAGAGACTTCACTACGGTAAGCCAACTCATACACCATCATCCTACCAATTAAACTCTCATAGTTGATTAAAAGCACCTACAGCACCTGAACATGAATTTTTTGTTTCTTCCCAATCTGCTATTTAACCCTGATAAGTGATAACTGGGTAAGAACAGGGATACAATTTTACTTTGTTTGTAACTTCCACCAATAGAACTTAAAAACATTGAAAATAGTGTCAAAAATATATATTATTCCTTCACAACTTTCATTTAAGTATAAAAAAAATTGTATCAATTTATTATTCGGAGATGGACCCCATATAGTCAATAAACAACTGTTCCTCTTGAGCACCAGCAGTTTATAAAGCTGATGTAAAATTTGGCATATTTTATATTTGGTAACTAATGAGTAACGACTATTGAAGAGACACATTCTATGAAGTTGAGACAGTTCAATTATATGAAGGTACCATCACAGCTGATACATACCCAAAATGCAGGCAATGCACATAACCTCCTCCAAGGCCCTCCATCGGCACCCCTCATCTCCAAGTATCTCTTAAGCCTAACCTGAATATAGATAATAAATAGAAAGCAAAAGTTGATAGCCAATCTGAAGTAACTATATCACATTAATATGCCTAACACGCAGAGACACAGGGATTGGAACTTTAAGTTGTTCAGACTCATATCATATAATAGTTTTCGAGCATCATGTAACAACCTCGGGAAATATTGTTGTCAAATGATTCTCCCAATCATTGAGGTTGGGATATTCACCAGGAATAGGAGCAAGTTTTCCGGCCAAGAAGTCCTGAGAAAGTATCACATAAAACCTTAATTCGCTTATTATGAAGATAAAATATCTCCGGAAAAACAAATACAGTTGAGAACTAGAACTCTAGCAGTAATAGGTGCAAACCCGGAAGGATAGTCCAGCACAATCAATATACTTCTTCTTTCTGTATACAAAGTACATTGGGACATCAAGAGCATAATCAACATACTGCTCAAACCTGTTACAATCAGTCATTGCAAATGAAACTGTATCAGCAAGTTTTAAAGTGCCTATGAACTTGTATGGACTGCAAAATAAAGGAGAAGAGCATAATATAGGATGAAGAGGAATAATATGCCATACGATTATGTTTCGAGTGTACCAGACGTAGTCTAAGTGTTAAGAATAGTATATGATCCTGCTAAGCCCTCCTAATACCTCGAGGTTTTAGGAGAACTGGTAACTTAACATGGTATCAAAGAGGTCTCGAACTGCAATAGCAACTTTCGAGATATTCACATAATTTATAATGGACACTAAAGGCTAGTTACACCTGACAACTGTACCATGGTGCTAAAATTCAAATTCATGACTAACTATATAACATGACACATACAATACTGTTAATAGTTGCCAGCTTAAGACCAGCAAAAATTATCAATAAACTTACTGAAATGTACACTGAGTGAACAAAAAAGAAAGGTATCAACAGAGATTGCAATAATACATAGTTTCTTAAAATATATAACCCAAGACACTAGACCCAGGAAGAAGGTTACTAGACACTGTAATGTATTCAACATTTATGGCATTGCAGATCATTCTTGTGACTTGCTCGTTTTCTAAATACAACCCTAACATTTTGCAAGGGAATGTACCTAATTGAATGATTTAAACCAGTCATAGACACACAGGAGATTTTGTTTCAAAAGAGTTATGTGAGTAACAATCATATTGAAATAGGTTGTCTAAAAAACAAATTTCTGCTTTCTTATCTCCACAATCTCCCTTACTTTATTGTTGACCGAAGACACTGCTCACAACAACTTTTATCATAGACATACAAGAGATTACCCCCCCCCCCCCCCCCAAAAAAAAGAGTTGCAGTAATAACAAGAGAATAATATTGGTCGTCTGAAAAACAAAACACTGCTTTCTCATCTCCACAATCTCACTTATTTACAACTGTTTTTTATCATTTGCTATCTGCTTGTAGCAAATCATGTATTAAAATACAATGCATGTTCTTCCTGGTACTATCACGTCGTAAAAAGGTAATTAAAAAAAAAATTACCCAAAGGAATCATCAAACACAAAGGGAAGCATTCCAGCTCGATTGTTATCTGTGTCTGTCCATATTTGGCTGATAAAACAGAGAAAGGAGTTGCAAGGGGGGAAGCATAAGGACTACTGAAAATGTAATTTTTATAGAGACAACTATAGGCCAGCCTATGCAAACCTTCTCATGCTGAGGTAACCATTTGGCTTTCCTTCTGTAAAAGGTGAATTAGCAAACAATGCCGTTGCAATCTGTTTGTTCGTACCACAGGTTAGGAATCATACTATCATGTAAACAAAGAAATCACAAGTGAAAATATATAAGTTTTCTCACAGGCTGTAATGCAAGACCAGCACGAAATTTCTTAATCATGTCAGCTTCAGAACTGAAGTCCAAATTAACCTGTTGGCAGTAGAAGGAAATTCCATCACTGTATATTGCAATAAAGATATAATTAACTTTTAGGGATATGAAAATGTCCTTCATAAGAACTGATTCCTACCCTTGTACATTTAAGCTTTCTAAGCTTCTCTTTTTGAGAATAAATATGTAGTTGCAAATGTAGTTAAATATTTAGAGCAGTACAAGTGAACTAGGGTAGAAACTCTCACCTGAACAGTACAAGTCCTGAACATCATATCTAGTCCAAGTGTGCCAACTTTGGGCATGTAATTCCTCATGATTTCATATCTTCCCTGACCCAAAGTACTATGTTAGTATGCTCTGTTTAGCAAGTTCTAGCACTGTAAGTAAACTACAGGTTGTAATTGTTGAATTATGGACTTCTAAATGAAAAGAGCAAGTATGATGATTAGCAATAGTTTCCTTTCGCAAACAATAATTAGAATAAAAGCTTACAGGCATAGAGAAAAGTACACCTCTCGAATAGACTTAATATGGCACATATATAATCAGAGTTATACCTTTGGCATGATAGGTATGTCTTTTATTCCCCATTTGGGCTGGAAGCCAATTCCTAGAAATCCGATCCCCATCTCTTCTGCTACAGCTTTTACCTGTTAAAAGTGGTATATAAGTGCAATATTCCAGTTTGATAAAACTAGCATTTGCATTAACTCGTTGAATGACTACTTGTTGGGGCTGGGAAGGGAATTTTGGCAGCAAATGGAGGAACTGAATTCCAGTGTAAGATAGTGAATGCAACAAAGGTAAGAGACATATACCGAAGGTTCTTAACAAGATGAGAGACTGGAAACTCAACTTTAAACTTCCTTATCTATAATAATTTAACAGCTTAAAAAATGAACAGAGTACTCATGCTAATAAAACTAGTTACATATAAATCCTTCAAATCTACCAAAGAATGCGTGCCCGCCCATTTGGAAGGGGCGGAATTGTGGCAAAAAAAGAAGAGAAACTGAATGGAATTATAAGATGGCGAATCCAACAAAGGTAAGACTTAAGAGACACATATACTGAAGGTTCATAACATGAACTACTGGAAACTCAGCTTTTGGGAACTTTATCTTTGACAATTCTATAGCTTCATGATTTCTGCGACCACAAGTTGGGTCAGGCAACAAAGCAGTTTTAGCAGTTCTATGAAAGTATGAGTATGGTCTGGCAACTGTAAAATATGTTTGTTACTTGTAAAACATAACAGATAATTAAATTTTATGTAATTTGTTACTAGACAAAACAAAAAACACGAAAAAATTGTCTACAAATATGTCTTTAATACGCGTGGAAATGCGTGGAAAAAACTTGAAAAAAATTTAGGATATCTAATATGGATGGAGGGAGTATTATGTTGCAAGTTATAATTGATAATTTGTTACTTAAGTGTAATTGTGTAAGTTGATCGATCATAGCTGAATCTGATAAATTTGAATTCTATGTTTGTTTGTAAAATCTAAATATTTCAAATTAACGTAAATATTAAATTTTAGACTATCTGCTGAAAAAAAAAGGAGGTATATTTAATTGTATTCATTAATGCTGTAATTCTTAACCATATTTCGGATAAGGAACAAAGACAAAAGAAGAATTTATTATCACATTACTGATAAAGAAAAAAGAAGTAAAAGAACCAAAATCAATAAATAAATACTTCATTGTAAAACTTACACGTGAATCACACACGTCTCTTATACATTACACGTGTCTCATCCAGAAACAATATCACATGATACCACTTATATTTAGAAACACTTGAACATAGAAGAGATCTTCTGAAAAAGAAAAAAGAAATAGGAAGGAAAGGAAATATAATTAGAAGAAGATAGATCAAGGAAAAGGAAATCGAAAAGAACAGAAAAAGTAGATCGGCGGCGATTGAGAAGAAAGAAGAAGAGACCGTCCGAAGAATGAAGGTATATTTTTCCTCTCTCTAGTGGTGGCATCAATTTATGTGAGATAGAACTGCTTTTTCCCAAAATAGGGTTTTTAATCAAAGACTCGTTACCTTTTTTGTTTTTAATCAAATCAAGTTTGGCTGGGAGGTTTTAATTAGTCCATGAATTGAATCATATCGCTGTTCCGATTAGTCAACCAGCAAGACGAACCAGCATACCAACTTTCCGACCAGTTGGACGTTGTGACAACCATTTTCAACTTTAATATGCAGACTGATGATGTAAGTAAAAGTAATTGCATTATAAATTTTTAAATCCACCAAACATGAGTGTCCTACCTTGTCCTAATCCAAGATAAATGGTGTACAAACTCTCTGCGAACCAGTGGAAGGTCCTAAAAAATCTTTACATAAAGCATGCAACTTAATAAACAATATTTAGATTTTGTATCCGTCAAATTGAATTTATCTAGAAAAACATGAGGCTAAACTGTACATGAACATAAAGGATTATTTTTTGAAGCAGATTTGCAATGCTACATGTAAGTTGTAACTTGTCCAAAAATAGAAGACACATTTACTCAGCTTTAAGTTTGTGACAGACCTGGTAAAGGTGGGAATTGACCTCAGCACAAGTTTGATGCAGAGTTTCAAGGGGCGCACCACTAAGCTCAAATTGACCACCAGGTTCCAGCGATATGCTTTGCTTCCCCTGCTCAATAATACATGTAGACTTTGATGAAAAAACAACAATTACAACCAGCGAAACGAGGAAAAAGAAATAATTGAAAGCAGAATATTTTCTTTTGAAATTGATTTGCAATTAAATTATGCCCTAAATGACATACCCTGAACACAAGCAAGAAAACAATCTGTGAATATAGAGATATTAAGACTAGAACTAAATAGACGAACTAGAAGTTAGAAAAAATGAACCACCTGCTTGAGTCCAATAATGTAGTCGCCTTCCATTATTTTTTCCCAATCAAATCTCTCAGAAATACCATAGAGCAACTCGGATATCTGTTCATACTTCATAGGTCGCAATGTTTCAGACTCAAATCCAAACTTCTCGTGTTCGGTTCCTATTCTGCAATAACAGGTTGCACCAATATTCACAATTATTGAGAAAGAAGTAAAAGTTTCTGCTGGCCAACAAAGAGATATAATGCAGAAGAATTATCTGGTATAAAGGGGAATTGTTATATTAATTGCTCAAATAAAACTCTAAGCCCAAAACAGAGTTTCATCAACAATTGCACTTTCAATAAGATAATGCAACCAAGTTCATTCTTGTCAAAGAATTGTGGAACTTTGGAACTGTTTGATGCATATATCTCAATTAACATCCTAGCCAACTTTAACAGGGAACAGGTTAAAGCTCAGAATTGGAATTTTCAGCCCAGATTTAATTTGTACAAAATATAATTGAGGAATCACATTACTGACAGAATCTAGCACATAAGATGAAAATACAATAATAGGCATTATCAGTACCAGCCCAAATATGTAGGTAATTGGTGTAGAAAGGAAGATGGAGAGCATAATTTTTTCATGGAGAACCAACATGATCAAACAAATGCTCACGGCAAGATAAAATAATTCTTTTCTTTCATCTTCAAACTTATTACTTGTTTATGATATTATTCTCCTTTCATCCCAAGCTCCCCAGAACTATAATAAACTAAGCACTGTAAACATTAAAACAGAGGTTATGTATGTATCAGATAATTACAACCCTTCGACCTGTATAAATTGTTCTTAAATACAAGCTATACAACCAATATCTAGTACCAATAAGAGCTAAAAGTTGAACCTCCACTTTTCTTTGGGCTTGCATCCAGAAGCTAGATATGCCACTAGATCCTCTTTTGTCAAAGGTTCTGTTGCGATCACAGCATCTTCAGTAGGAGGACTTGCAGCAACAATCACCTGTTGTCCACGTTTTCTACCTAATCTGATGCAATCAGAACGTGAATTTTGTAATGTGTTTCGCTGATCACTTGTCAAAGAAGCAAAGCTAACACAAGATCCTTTTATTCGGGATGCCTCCACATTGTTTGCCATGCTATAAACATTCTGACCCACTTTACATTGCATGCTCTCAGATGGAATGCAGTATGATGAACCCATTGATAGAGTTGCCATAGTTAATCCTGCTAAAATTCACGTTAGTGTTGCTAACAGACAGGTGTATCCATCACACTATCGATAAGAGTTTCAATTATAAGAATTCCATACAACATATTCTGGTTTTATTTCTTCTGTGTGAATAAATAAACATGCTTCCAAGTTACAACAAAACGATATATTTCACCAAGATTCATGTATGTACTCTATTCACCCCGTTATACTTGCCCAAATCAATTTTTATGCAACCCATTTTTCTATGCAAGTCAACTACTCAATTCATATTCATCTATTCATTTCTAGGAATCATTGAAAAATAAATTAACAGTAACCTGCCTTTTATTGTTCAACACCATAGTAATTCACTCTTTTCATTTTTCATCACTCAAAACTACTCATTATTATAGGTCATTTGACTTTTTGCACAAATTTCAAATTCTTTTGACCACATAGTTAAAATTATCATTTTTGAAATTTTCTTTTAATGAAGAAAAATATGTACTTTAATATTTTCTTTCAAAAAAAGATAATTTTAAAAAAAATAAGATTAACTATGTGGTCAAAGCACCCTGAGTTATGTGCAAATAGTCAAACGACCTATCAAAAAGACCCCAGGGATTAAATAGGAAGAACACTTTAGCTCTACGAATCAAAACCACCTAAAATCTCATGTATAATATATATATATATATATATATATATATATATATATATATATATATATATATATATGCATACAAACATATAATATATACATTGCTAACATTCGAAATAAGCAAACATACACTATAACAGACTTAAAACTTCAATTTCACACACATTCGTAATTTCCTCAATCGAAATCAATAGTAAAACCAATTCTAAGTCGAAGAACATAAATAACATAAATTCAGACCTAAAAGCTAACATATATATGTATACGGCTATAAGCATACAAACATAAAAACTAATCACTAATATTCGAAACAATCGAAAATAAACACAATTATAATTAAATGGCATTCTAATATTCAATTTCACACTCATTCGTAATTTCCTCAATCGAAACCAATAGTAAGACCAATTCTAAGTCTAGGAACTTAAATAGCATAAATTCAGACCTAAACGTATACGGCTATAAACATACAAACATAAAAAATAATCACTAATATTCGAAACAATTGAAAATACACAATTATAATTACAACACTATCTACTCCACAGAAATTCAAATTCACACACTCAAAACTACTATATCGAAAACACAGTCTAAGGGGGTGTATTCAATCCTGATTCTACAGTATTTTTTTGGGTTTTAAAAATCCGTGCTACGCACATGGGGAATTATTTTAACACGGGTAGATTTTAAAGATTCATGGATTATATTGAATTTTCCTATGTATGTTTTATCTTTCAAAATCTCACATAAATATAAGAGATTCTATTGGATTCAGCATCAACTCTGCGTGGACTTTGTGAACTAGCTATAGAATCTATCGACTTTCCGTGAAATCTTAAATCAAATACAATCAATAAAAATCTATGGATTGTTAATAATACTTTTAAATCTGAATCGAAAACACAGTCTAAGCCTACATAATCAAAACCTCATAAATTACACACAAACACACACTACTAGAGATTAAACACTGACTAGTACTACTATTAGAGAGTGATTAACAACAATTCAAGTCGAGAATTGAAATTAACATATACATACAAATATGATATAGAAAACGGAATTGAGGATAGAGATACAATCAACTCACAGAAGAATCGATTTGTGTGTATATAATCGCGAAATCGAATTCAAAATTAATAATTATCGATGCGCATTGAAATGAATTACTCGCCTTTATTTAATCGAAAAGGAGAGAATAAATATGGTTGGTTTTGCGAAGCCCGAGGTTGTAAAATTGCTTCTTTCTCTTTTTTTTTAGTGCGGGGTAAAAGAGAGAGTGTTAGAAAAGGCGTGGCGGCGAGAGGGGAATGGTAGGGTGGTGGGGAGAGTATGTTTTGTTATGGTGGTCTTGTTTTTTTTTGTTTTGTTTCACGTCGGTACATGTCATCTATTACGTATATTGAAATTGGATAATTTCATATTTCAATCTCAAGGAAAATGAAAACGATAGATAAGAAGATATCGCCCTGTTTGCGGTAGCTTAAATTTAAAATAATTAACTTATTTTAATATATTTTTTTTACATATTTTCAAAAAAATTTAGATAAATATTTATTTAAAAATTTTAAAACCAAATATGATTTTTAAAATTGAAAATAAGTTACTTATTTTCAGAAAAAGTACATACATACTTGCTTTTTCTGGAAATAAGTACTTATTTCCAGAAAATAAGTTAAGCCAAACGGACACGATATCTTGTCGTGTTTGTTAATTTATTGTTTTGATTAGATTTCTTTTCAATAAAGGAATTAGAGTTTTAAAAGTTTCTCGAAAAAATATTTTATACGTTAGTAGTTTGTTATTCGGTATTTGGTGTGTGAATATGTGTTATTTTTCGTATAGTTCAATTAGAAAAATAGGAGAAAAAAAGTCATAAAACGTCACTTTAGGTCATGTTTATTAAAATTTTCAATTTTTTTCTTAGTTTTTATGTGAAAATCCCATGAAGTCAAGTTGTTCATGTTAAACACATGTATATTTAAACTGCAGCCTGCAGGTACTTGTTGGTGTCAGAATTTTACATGTCCGACGGGAATATCTTGACGTCGACACTAAGGACATGACGGGAACAATGGCGTCCGACGACAACTCAGCAGACACCAGAAACAGTCAAATAACTGTCCAGAATTTTAGGAAGGGATGATTATCTTATCCCTAAAATTTCGGATCATGGAGATAATCATTCCTACAAGCTAGGCACGTGCTGATGAAGGTGGAGGCTAATATATATCAATATATTTGAGGATAATACAAGAACATCACACTCACACTTCTACTTACATAATACATTACATACGATATAACTTTTTTCTACAAACGAAAGGGCAAAACCTACATCATCTCTGGGCAACCATTTTTATCCACTAGAACATACACACGCTACATGACAATACATGCCAAAGTGAAGATATACACACCATACATCACATACACTTCTACTTGACCACTAGAGTACAGTTGCCGTCCTGGACATAGTCAGTTGATGTCCTAGTATAAATTCTCATTTTCATACTTTGTATCTTCATTTTCTTCACTTGTAATCGTTGCTACATCATTATAGTGGATCATATTTGGTTGGGGAAGGTCCCACCCGCGGTTTTTACCTCTTAACGGGGGTTTTCCGCGTCACCAATCGCTTGTGTCTTGTTCTTTCATTGTTCTTGTCAATTTCTATTGTGTTCTTGTTCTTAGCTTGTTCATACGAATTAAACTCACTTGAAATCATTTAGACTTAATCTTTAACCTACAAAAATTTACCAAAACAGTTTGGCGCCGTTTGTGGGAAACTGATTAAAAGTCTAAGTGATTTTCGGTGAAACACACTCAACGATGGCCGACGATCCTCAACATGCATGCCCTTCAAATAAAGGTGTTAATATGGGTGATGATGAAGGAATGATTTCTGTTATCAAAAAGCTACAGGCTGAGATGGATGCCTTGAAATCCGAGAATGAGAACCTGAAAAAAGAGCTAACTACGATGAAGTCCAATAACAAGACTACAACACGACGTACCATACCAAGTGTCGTCCGACGACTTGATATGGAAGACACCACTGATGACGAACCACAAAACAAGGAGAATGATCTTGTGGTTGACATTGAAGGTGACGAAAACACAATCACTAACAACACACACGACAGACGACAACCGCACAACGAGACAGCGGAGGAACGAGAGGCAGAACGTGAGAAGTCTTGTAGACGGTCGAGACACCGGACCTCTAAATCACAAGGACAGGTGTCAGATGCCGTCAAGTTGGAATTGCAAGAAATGAGGGAGCTGATTCAGAGGATCCCAGGTGTCCCAAAGCCTTTGGAGAAGTCGACGCCAACAAGTTACACAGATTCACCATTTTCCGACGACATCGCTTCGGTCGACATACCCAAGCGATTTTCAATCCCCGACATGAAAATGTACGACGGCACGACGGATCCTCAAGAACACATTGCTCAATACAAGCAGCGAATGTTTACGGTGCCCATATCGAAGGAGTTGAGAGAGTCGTGTATGTGTAAGGGGTTCGGTTCGACGCTGTCGGGACCAGCACTACAGTGGTTTGTGGGCCTGTCCAATGGAAGCATATGCTCTTTTGCTGATTTAGTCGACGCCTTCAACTTGCAGTTTGCGTCCAGCAGACAGTTTGAGAAGACAACTAGTGACCTGTACCGTGTCGTCCAAAGGTTCAGGGAACCACTGAGAGACTATTTGACAAGATTTAACATGGAAAAGATGGCGATTATCAACTGCCACATACCGACGGCTATTGAGGCCTTCCGTCAGGGACTGATTAGAGACTCCCCTCTATACGACGAGTTGACCAAGTATCCATGCAGGTCAATGGAAGATGTCCAAGCCAAAGCTATGTCACATGTCAGATTGGAGGAAGACAAACGGGAGGACGACGACAGCTATCACCATCCTATCAGGAAGACGACAATTCATAAGATAAGATATTATAAGCCATATTCTAGGAGTGGATGAGAAGAAAAAAATGCCCCTTGCCGCACTTAATTGACATCATCACTGGACGTGGGGCATCCATGCTGTCAACACTCGACAGCAACACTCGACAACAACACTCGACATGAACACTCGACAGCAACACTCGACAACAACACTCGACATGAACACTCGACAGGAACACTTGACATGAACACTTGACATACGACAGGCTCTAATGGACTTAAATGCACTTACCATCAATTCGACGCCTTGGAAAGGCTAGGGGTGATCTCAGTCAACATAATCAGTCCAACATGTCCTTTATACATGTCCTGAAGCCTACGGCAGAAGAAGAATATGTATTAACAGTAGACAACCCGACACGTACTGACATGCGACAAACGAAGAGTTAGACACAAGCATTCAAAGACTACCCGTCCGACGACATGCAACCTGTCGACACCAATGAATCAATAAATATGTTCTTCTCGATTACATGTCAAGTGAGGGACAATATTCTTCTTACCTACAAAGATTAAAACTCTCACGACTTTGTCATGTCTTACAATGATGACATGAATTCAAGGAACACGGTTGATCACTTCAAACACTTGATAAAATCTTTTTAATTGACATCTCCAATATCCGTCAAGGACTTGACAGAAACATACGACATGCTCAAAGAGAATCCAACACACAAGTTGACGCATTTGGATTAGGGGCAGTGTTAAGACATCTCAACCTGTCCAACATTCTAGTCGTACACGTCTTCAAAGTAGCCATTCAGAAAAATGACAGCTTGGAAGATATCATGTATGTTATGACACACTACACCAACAAGACAAGTTAGATACGACAACTCGAAGACTACGTGTCTGACGATATCTAACATGTCGGATGACATCTAACATGTCGACAAACATGACGTCTACATTTATTTTTCAATAATCCTCGTACGTGGACACAACGACAAGGTGCAGTACCTCACGACATTTACAACAAGGGGCAACAGCCCACATCATTGTGCAAAAATTACAACGTTAACAAATAACGAGGACGACACCCAAGACACAGACATGTCAAGCTGGATACAACAACTAAAAGACTACTTGTCCGACGACATCCAACCCGTCAACAGAAATGACACCTACATTTATTTCTCAAATAATTCTCGTACGGTATGTTCTCTTGAGATTTAGTTACTTCTTTTGATCTTGTCTTGACAAATATGCAACATGTATGCCTTTGGTCTGGACGTCTTCTTTGAGATCTACATGCTTTAATGTGAACTATGTGAAAATATGCTTGTATGTTATATATCATGCCTCATATGCTTAATTGCTTTGACAACGCATTTATACGTATGCTAGATTTATTATGTGTTATTTACGTCTTGTATTTAGCTAAGTTATATGCATGACATTATAAACTATACGATAAACAATACATTGACGATTCTACGATAAATGGCCATTACAATTACGTGATAACTAGGGGCATTGTATCCCGACATTATCTATTAAAGGGCTGATCACCCTACCACATTATATACGACAGGGGCAACCCTTACCAACAGACTAATGGTTACCATATCTGGTCCTATCAACGACATATAACACCTCCAAATGAGGATAACTTTTATTTTTACCAACAAGTTACATACACTAGGTCTGTTTCAAGAGGGTGAGACCTCTTAACGGCTGCGACACGTGCATGCACACCACAATTAAAATGTTACCTCGATTTTACACCACACCACGCGACATGTGACACTAAATACAATCGACGAATGACAATTTATGACAAGTGACAATATACAATTGACGTATATAACACATATTACATGTGACGAATAAATATTACGATTACATTCGACATACGATGTGATACAATTTACATTTCACATTGACATACGACATATTACAAATAGTTGTCACATTGACATACAACATATTACGATTACATGTCGCATTGACATATGACGTGAAGAACTTACGTATCACATTGACACAATGTTTCATTTCATGATTATAAGCTACGTGTATTCATCTACGTATTTCAACTACAAGTTGAAACAATTACGACTTACGAGTTACGCTTATGAATCAAGTATTATGGTCGTGGCACACGTGTCTCATGACATTACAACGACGACAATACAACGACGACAATACAACGACGAATTATAAATCTCGACTTCATGTCACTTGTTACAATGACAATACAATGCCGAATTACATAACACGACGACAAATTACATATTACAATTACGAGTGACATATTACGACGACAAGTTATACGTTTTGTCTACAAATTACATGTTATGTTTACAAGACACTTTACAATACATCTTGCGTGTTGACACTCTTATAACTACTCCAGCCTAAGGAATCACATGAACCTGTCAACAAGCCATTTGAAGTAACTGGACACATACGAATATGCAATTGACAATGACAAGAGTATATTCGACACGAAGAAGAATTTTATTGGTTGTATGTCTCCACCCAATAAAATTAGGGGCAAATGTTGGTGTCAGAATTTTACATGTCCGACGGGAATATCTTGACGTCGACACTAAGGACATGACGGGAACAATGGCGTCCGACGACAACTCAGCAGACACCAGAAACAGTCAAATAACTGTCCAGAATTTTAGGAAGGGATGATTATCTTATCCCTAAAATTTCGGATCATGGAGATAATCATTCCTACAAGCTAGGCACGTGCTGATGAAGGTGGAGGCTAATATATATCAATATATTTGAGGATAATACAAGAACATCACACTCACACTTCTACTTACATAATACATTACATACGATATAACCTTTTTCTACAAACGAGAGGGCAAAACCTACATCATCTCTGGGCAACCATTTTTATCCACTAGAACATACACACGCTACATGACAATACATGCCAAAGTGAAGATATACACACCATACATCACATACACTTCTACTTGACCACTAGAGTACAGTTGCCGTCCTGGACATAGTCAGTTGATGTCCTAGTATAAATTCTCATTTTCATACTTTGTATCTTCATTTTCTTCACTTGTAATCGTTGCTACATCATTATAGTGGATCATATTTGGTTGGGGAAGGTCCCACCCGCGGTTTTTACCTCTCAACGGGGGTTTTCCGCGTCACCAATCGCTTGTGTCTTGTTCTTTCATTGTTCTTGTCAATTTCTATTGTGTTCTTGTTCTTAGCTTGTTCATACGAATTAAACTCACTTGAAATCATTTAGACTTAATCTTTAACCTACAAAAATTTACCAAAACAGTACTCTGAGATGGTAAAGTTCAAGTGTAAGATTTAAGGGCATTACAAAGTGAATTACGTAGAGAAATTCCCTTGAAACATTTCAGTAAAGGAGCTCCTGATAAACTGGATCAATGCTTCCTCCCCACTTTCCATGGTACAACTCCAAAAGTTTCTCTGCAGGTGTTACACCTGTGACAAAAGAGCAGCCTGTCAACGTCGGAAGTTGTGGACTACAAATCAATTAACTAGGCAGTGATTGATTCTACGACGAATAGAATAGATGTAACAGTTTCATGTCAAAAGCATGCAAAGTTTTGATGTCGACGATACCAGTTTTAGCCACCTCTGCCACTTCATTCAAGAACACTGTTTCCTTGAACCCTCTCCTTTCCAAGCCATCCTAACAAAAAGAGCCATTTTAAATAATAAGAAGCTATAAATATATATGATCAGTTAATGCACTACTATTATGTTACCTTTGCTAATTGCGTGACTTCTTGGGCAACGTCCCTCAATAATCTGCCCCGGAATGGTGTTTTTAGACCAGTCACTGGGACCTATAGAAGTTTTGGTATTAAATTACCGCAATGAAAGCCAGAAATGTTCATCAACTATATTAAAAAAGAAAATCATGCTATGCTTGAGAGGATGTAATGAAGAAGCCAATAAAAAAGATAAGTTGGCAACAGTCGGTTTCACATTTCATATTAGCATAGAAATATAAGAGACAAATTAATCAGACATGATTCTCTACTTTTTGGTCTCATGTCTCAACTATACTGTGATTTAATAACATTGTGAAGATATCCTGATGAGATGGTAGGATTTTGAACAACACCATGCATCGTTTTCATAAATGAGCTAAACTACCTCATTTCTCAGCATCTCTCTTTCTTCCACGGTCCAGTCAGCTATCATGTCCAAAACCTTTTGTAGAGAGACCTCATCGTATAATATGCCTACCTGAAATTCGATGATTACTCGAGTGACAAAACAGAATTATGCAATCGACCATATTCAGGAAAGTAGACACTGTTGGGTCCATACCAAAATGAATCTATAATAAGATGGAAAGACGAGGAGTTTGTAAGAAGAAATATTTGTTCTTCCTCCATACCAGTTTAATTGCAACATTCACCCCACACAAATATTAAGAAACTTGCATATATATTTTTTATTTCCCTTTTAGCTCTTAGTTTCTGGTATGTAAATAATCTTCATTGACGAATTTGGACAACAGAAATTTGTTGTTAGTCGGAGGGAAATGTTAAAAGAGAGAAATGGTCATAACACACGAAAGCTTTCTAGTATATTAGTGCAAATATGTTAGAAACAACGAATGATATAGTAAGCCAACTCAATCCGTATGATAGACCCTGATCGGCTATATACTCACCCTTCCCCCGAACCTATTGTTTACATGAGTCATACATTTGGTCTAATAACTTGCTACTGGGAGATGGACCCTATATAGTCAATAAAAAATAATCCTCTTGATCACAAGTAGTTTATCAAACTTGTCTACATACTAGCATATTTATATATTCAATACTACTGAGTAATGACTATTGAAGGGATCATGCTTATTTCTATAAAAACAAAACAGTTCAATGAATTATCTACAGGTATCATCAGAACTGATATATATACCCAAAATGCAGGCAATGCACATGACCTCCTCCAGGGTCCGCCATCAGCACCCCTCATCTCCAAGTATCTTTTAAGCCTGACCTGAATTATGGATATAAAAAGCAAAAGTTGATAGTCGGACTAAAGTAGATCACAGAACTTATGCCTGTGATATTAGAGACGTGGGGATTGGTACAGTTTATTCAAGGTTATATCATAGTTATAAATATCAAGCATCATATAAGAACCTCTGGAAATAAAGTTGTCAGATGATTCTCCCAATCTCTGATACTGGGGTATTCACCAAGAACTGGAGCAAGTTTTCCGGCCAAAAAGTCCTACGCATGGTATCAAATAAGAAACATTATTAGCAAATGAAAACGAGAATTTTGGAAAAAAATACATACAGTTGAGAACTAGCAGAGATAGGGTGAAACCCGGAAGGATAGTCCAGCACAATCAATGTACTTCTTCTTTCGGTAGACAAAGTACATTGGGACATCAAGAGCATAATCGACATACTGCTCAAACCTGTCATAATTAGTCGTTATATAAGCCTATGAACTATAGACTGAAAAATGAAGCTGAAGATGAATAAAATACTATATGATCATGTTTCAAGTGTAACAGGCGATCATTTAAGTCAACACACACTCCTACCATAATTCTTAAATTAGTACAAATTCCTTAAAAATACAACCCCAGTGCAAGGTAGACAGATATTTCTTTGCTCTATGAATTAAGATTACATGTCTTGGTATGGGTAAACATGCTCCGGGTAGTATTGGGATTACGGCTAGGTGAAGGTCTCAACATATCAAGTCAATGAAATCCTAGCAAATGTAACATGGTGCTATAGTGCAAATTCATGACTAACTACAAGACTGACATTACATGCACAATAATATATTCCTGCTGAAGAACAACATCAACTTTTAATAGATCTTCTAAATTCTACATTTGAGTGAGCAAAGTAAGGTAACCAACCAAGAATGTAACAATGCATATTGCATAGTTACTTATAGTATATGAATTTTCAGAAGGTTTATACTTTTGAGGTTACCCATCCTCAACCCAGGCAGGTCCATAGACCCCTACAACTGTCCAGCATTCATAAGAGAAAATCATTCTCCCACTTATTCGTTTGCCAAGTACAGCCTATTTATTTTGAGAGTCAATATGTGAAGTGAGGGATTTTTACCAGTAATAAACATGCAGGAGATTTTGTCAAAAAAAGAGGTGCAAAAATAACTAGCAGAATAAAAATTGTAATTTAAAAAACAAAACGCTTCTTTCCCATCTCCACAATTTCCATTATTTCAGTATCAAAATATCATGTATATATTTTTCTTGAATAAGAGACAGAGGCACTGAATGATCTTTGGGATAACAAAAATGAACTTTAATTAAATCATAATGTATGTCGTTCCAGACTTCCAGGTATTCACAAAAAAGTTACCCAAAAGAATCGTCAAACACGAAGGGAAGCATTCCAGCTCGATTGTTATCTGTGCGAGTCATTCTTTGGCTGGTGTAACAGAGAAAGGATTTACAAGGAGTAGAAAAGTAAAAGAACTACTAAAAAAAAGAAGAATCTAAGACAACAACTATAATCTAGCCTATGAAAACCTTCTCGCGCTGAGGTAACCACTTGGTTTCCCTTCCGTGAAGGGTGAATTAGCCAACAATGCCGTTGCAATCTGTTTGTTCATATGACAAGTTAGGTCTTATGTAATCAAAGACATTGCAAGTAAAAAGACCAAAAATTTCTCACAGGCTGTAATGCAAGACTTGCACGGAATTTCCTAACCATGTCAGCTTCAGAACTGAAGTCCAGATTAACCTATTAACAGTGAAAGGTGATTCTGTCACTATACACATTGCAATGAAGATATAATTGGCTTTAAGGAAATAGAATATGTCCTTCATAAGAACAAATCCCTAACACCCCTGTAAATTAAGCTTTCTAAGCAGCTTCCCTCTAGAGCATAAAGAAGTAGTTGGAACTGTAGTCGAATATTTGTCCGTTTGGAGAAGTATAAGTGATCAAGGGTAGTAAATCTCACCTGAACAGAACAAGTCCTGAGCATCATGTCAAGTCCATGTGTTCCCACTTTGAGCATGTAATTTCTCATAATCTCGAATCTTCTCTGTTGATAAAAGTTCCAGCACTATAAGTACACTAGATGTTGTAATTCTTGAATTATGGCCTTCTAATTGATAAAAGCATCTGTGACTACCAGTCGTTTTCTTTACATATTAATATTTACAATACTAGCTTACACCTCTGGAATAGACTTAATATGTCATTTTTATGGTCAGTTATACCTTGGGCATGATAGGTATATCTTCCATTCCCCATTTAGGCTGGAAGCCAATTCCTAGAAATCTGATTCCCATCTCTTCCGCTACAGATTTAACCTGTTAAGGGTGGTATATAAATGCAATATTCCAGTTCGATAAAACTAACATCTGCAATAATTGATATGGAGTGACTATATGTTGGGAAGGGATGTTATCTGTCAGCAAAAGAGGAACTGAATGCCATCGTAAGTTAGTAAATGAGGCAAACTTACAACACATACTGGAGATTACTAGCAGAGTAAATAAATAGAAACTCAACTACAAAAGATCCCACATTTTTGTTAATTTCAAAGTTTCAAAGAACATGCAGAGTGCTATGTAACTAAAAGTTTTACATTATAAATATTTAAATAGATTTTCCTTAAATGTAACACGCAGTAACTAGAATAAATTGTGTATGAACTGTTCATTGATCCAAAAGCATCACTTTAAGATATAGCTTTGCACAAAGATACATATAATTTGAAGACACATTTACTCAGGCTTAAGCTTGTGAAAGACCTGATAAAGGTGGGAATTAATCTCAGCACAAGTCTGATATAGATTTTCAAGGGGTTCACCACTAAGCTCAAACTGACAACCAGGTTCCATTGACATGTATTTCTTTCCCTGCTCAACAATAAACATAGACTTCAATATTAAAAAAAAACAGCAAACGCAACAAGTGAAATGTCAAAAAAATGTTTAGAAGTACATATTTTTTAGAGAAGAATTTGCTTTCAAAATTTGTCCTAAATGACCTACTAAGGATACCATGAACCTGAGTAAGGAGACAATCTGTTTATGTATACAAATAAGAGGCAGGAAAATCTGAACCACCTGCTTGAGTCCGATAATATAGTCGCCTTCCATTATCTTATCCCAATCAAATGTCTCAGAAATACCATAAAGCAACTCTGATATCCGTTCATACTTCAGAGGTCGCAATGTTTTGGACTCAAACCCAAACTTCTCATGTTCAGTACCAATTCTGCAACAACATGTTGTGCCAATAATATCTATAACAATGACAAAGAAGACACGAGTTTCTACTGGCCAACAAAAAGTTATATTACAGAAAAACTATGTAGTACTATATGTGTAACTATGAATGCGTGGGTTGTTTATGCAACGTATCAGATAACTAAAAACCTTGGACAAGTATGAACTGTTATTAACAGCTGATATCCACATAAACACTAATTAACAACCATAAGAAGAAAAAAAATATCGATGTTAAATCGTTGGTTTTAGCAACTGATTTTAAAACCGCGATGTCTATTCCATTTTTTCTAGTATTGTACGTGCTGTGCAACCAAAATCTAGTACCAGCAAGAATTAAAACACACACCTCCACTTCTCCTTAGACTTGCAACCAGAAGCTAAATATGCCACAAGATCCTCTTTTGTCAAAGGATCCGTCGCAACCACGACATCTTCTATAGGAGGACTTGAAGCAACAACTACCTGTTGTCCTCGTTTGCTACCTACTCCAAAGCCATGAAAACGTAAATTTCGCATTGTGTTTCGTGGATTACATAACAAAGAGGGAAGACCAACACATGATCTTCTCATTCCTGATGCCTCCACATTGTTTGAATAGATATTCTGACAGGCTATTCGTTGCATGTTCTCATATGGAGTGTAGCATGAAAAACCCATTGCCATAGTCAGTCCTGTTAAGATTCATGTTAGTGTTACTAGAAATTAACATTCTACCAAATATGGTATACACATTGACACATACACTAAATGAATTCTATACATGCAATTAACTTACGTAACTATTATTTATCACCATCATATATTATATCCTAACGTGAACGCTAAATTTACCTCGATGTAAACACCAATCGAGTTCGAAACGTACAATATTTATGCTGTTTACAAAACGGGATTTTTTTACCACCACAGAATTGTTTATCTAGCTTTTATCAGCCCATATTTTTTTTTTATTATGACACGCAGCACGCCATCATGCAAAATCGATAGCATAAATAATCACCACGTGTAAACTACAATGATACGTGTATATTTATTGTACAGCTAGCTATGCATGATGCCATATATATGATACTTATCGTATCGCAACCACGAAGCCGCAAAATAAGGTAGCTGCTTGACACTATTGACTAGTGTCGAACTAGTTAATTGGGAATGGCTATTGCCCATCGGTGCATGCCTGTAGGTAAATGAGCAAAATAAAAATTTTCTTAAAAAGGAGCAAAATAAAAATTTTCTTAAAAAGGAGCAAAATAACATTTTTTTACAAACCCCATTTTTACACATGAATATGTTGTAAAAAGAAAATGTTTTAACATCTGTAAATAAATAATTTTGGGATTGTCAAATTTATTAATTTATCGAAATTAAATATACGTTATCATTATTATATTGAGATAAAATAAATTAAAAATATTATTTTTTTTATAAATTACTTCCTCAATCCCTCCGTTCCAAATTAACTATCTTATTTGAATTTTATTAGTCAAATTAATTAAAATTTGATTGAAAATTAAAAATTAATATTTTATAATTTTTAAAGAACAAAAATTATTTTTTTAAATAAATTAAATATATTTTCGAATAATATAACTTTTAAATATTTTTCAATTATAATTTAATCAATTTGATTATACAAAATGAAATATATTAAAAAACTAGGATTACACTTAAATTGATTATATTATATTATATATATATATATATATATATATATATATATTTATGATTAAAAGGTATATAAAATTTTTATGTTGGATTTTAGGTTGAAATCAATAATATTTAATTTTTCAAATTTATATTAGATTCAATGTTATATTTAATATATTAAATTTAATTATTAATAAATATTGTCATGTTAATCCTCCTTTTTTATAAAAGATAAAAGGTGACTATGATTTTCATATATATATATATATATATATATATTTTTATATATAAATGTGTTATTTTTAAATTGAACAATTTGTATAAGGGTGTTATTATATGTGTGTGTTTTTAGTGGAAAAATGATAAATATAGCTTTTTCTATATTAAATAATAAAATAATTATTTTTAGTTTTGACCACTTTTATTATTGAAATATGCATTTCTCATTTGAATATTCTAAACTTAAATTTTTATATGTTTTTTACATAAAAAATATATTTTACAAAAAAAAATGTTTTTTTCGGGGCCTATAAAAGAGGTGCTACACATGTTTAACATGTAAGTCCCTTCAAAATTGTTTTTTTATTTATATTTTTGGCTAAAATTTTCAAAACTAGCTCATCAACTTTTTTTTGAAAAATGTTTTTTTTCCCCATCACCCATTTCTAGCTTGTTAGAATAATATGAGATTGTGGCAAGTTAGTCTTATGACACCTTAAAGTTTTAGAGTTCCGGTGGGTAGTGGTTTCAGGTTCGACTCTCTATCACTCATAATATTCTCATAAAATTTTTGCCTAATCATATGAACGCAACATCTTTCACCTCTTAGCTGAGTGCCAGTGACCAAACCGACTATTATTGCACGAAGGCAATCCAATCACCATAGGAACAGGGGCAGGAACCTTAGCAACTTTACCAGTATCTGCAACAATCTCCTGTTTGGGGTGGCTTCATCTTCAACCATTGTCTGAGCAATGCCTTTGCCGTTGTCTATGTCATTTTCATGCTTAGGCACTTCTTGTTTATCTCCAGCAAAAGGGATCTCTGGGCCTTCCATACCCTCTGAATCAGAGTCTATCAAGACCACCACTTCTTTGCCGTTATCTTTTCCTATTGTCTCACCCTTAGCTGTGGACCTCCTTTTATACACCATATTAACTGAAGTTTCTTTGTTGTTGTGCTCAGGAGATTGAGTTATGGGGGAATCATTAGAAGCTTGAAAGTCATTCAAGGAAGAGTTAACAGGACAAGGAACAAGGCCTCGATTAATTGAGGGTTTCCTGAAAGGCAAAATGTCCAAAAAATAGGGCAGAAAGCTTAAGAATATTTATTTGAGAAGCACATGGGGAAAAGGCTGTCAGGAGTGAGGTACTTAACAAGGACTCGACTTTGAAAGTCACTAGAGTGAGCCGAGGCGAAATTTAGGTTGTTCATGGTCAGCTCGTTTAAAATTTCTCGAACTCGAATTCTTATCAAGCCTAATACTTTGTTTGAGTTTGACTCGTTAGTGTTTACGAACATGTTCGCGAACAACTCACGAACACATGTTCGTGAACAACTCACGAATACATCTCGTAAACACTATTCACGAATAGCTCATGAATATGGCTCACGAACCTGTGTTCATGAACATATAAATGTTAAGCAAAATAAATAAATTTAAATTTAAATAACAAGATAATGAGTTAAAAAAAAAATTCTCACTTTTTCAGTACAAAATCCAAATTCAAAAAAGTACAAACTTGACAATTAATAATTTAACAAAAACTAGGAAATTTAATTTTAAGAAATAAATGAGTACAAAAAATAGTAAATTAATTTATAAACTAATATCCACACAAATACTTTATATATATATATATATATATATACTATTTATCATAATTGGTAAATGTCCACAAACATGTGTTCAAGAATATCTTTCAAACTATATTCACGAATTATGTTCCTGAATATAGTTCACGAACATTATAATCGAATTTGTTCGCGAACTACGTTCACGAACATTATAATCGAACTTGTTCGCGAACTTTCGAGTCAAATTATGTTGTGCTCAAGTTCAACTCATTTATGAACCGAATCTAAAAATTGTGTTCATGTTCGACTCGTTTACAAATCGAACCGAACATGAACCTAACTTTTTTTAGCCGAACACCGAACTGTTCGTGTGCGTATCGGCTCATTTAAAGACCCATTTGTAATATGGATTATTTTGTTCGCCCATGTAGCTTATTCATATTTTATATTCTTAAATTTTAACTCTACGATACCCGCACATTAGTTTTTTATATTTTAATATTTTAAAATTATATATTCACATATCAGTTGGATTGAATATTGTTTTCCCAGTTGCACAAGTAGAAGGGGGGTTGAATACTTGTGCGCCTTTTCTGCCTGATTTAAAACCAACTCACTATGAATTAACAGTTATGAATTAAGAACAAAGATCAAACACAAAGATGTGAATAAATACTGTTTATATTATTGATTTGTAAATACAAACTCTCCTAGGGTGTACACAAACCCTAACAACTTCTCTGTGTTTTCATAGCAACTCTCTCTATCTCTATGCTCTCACAAAATATGACTAAGACAATTATTCTTTGACTTTGACAATTTACAATTAGGTTACATAGAGTGTTTATATAGAGAGATGCATATCAACTAATAAGAGAAAATCAAATTATAATAGGAATATAATTCCTAATTATTAGTTGACAGTTTCCTTTTGGAATTCTCTTTCCTTCTCATAGCATATCTACAATATATTTGTCTTTATCTTTGAAGACTTTCCATTCAAGTAATCATCCTCCAAATATAGCTTCAACTGTATAGACTCTGGAATCTTCAGACTCTGAGAGATTATAGACTCTGATGATCTATAGACTCTGAGCATTTGTAGACTCTGACAGATCATAGACTCTGATAGTCTATAGACTCTGATCACCTTTCTTACCCTGATCTTCATGCAGACTCTGGTTTCACTTTCTTCAAAAATTCTTCTAAGTACAAGTAACATGAACGTTGACTATCTAGACTCTGATTATACAATTTCAGAGACTAAAAAGACTTATTACAAATAGACTATGTTAAACCCTATTCTATCATTTTGTACATCATCAAATGAATATATTCCTAACAAATATAAATAAAAATTATAAACTATTTAAAATAAATCATTATGATAATTAAAACATCTTTTAAAAAATAATTAAAATAATATGAAAAAGTATAAAACATAAATAAAAAATTATAAAATGTTTAAAATAAATTTATGCATAGCACAGATTATAAATTTATTTTATTTAATACATGAATATATAAAAGTTTATGCTCCTTAAAAAAGAATAATGACTTTTACATTTAAAAATAAATAAATGAGAATCATAAGATTTAATATTAAAGAACTTAAAAAATATTTCATATTTTAATATTTAAACTACTTTTAACGAATTATGATTGAATATAATCCACAATTCATATTAAAACAAATATTTATATTATTAATTTAAATATAAAAAATATATAGAGAGAGTTTGAATCTCATTAAACACGTATTATTAAAATTTATTTTACTTCAAATCTCTTAAGAATTATAATTATTTTTTGTTCAAATATTTTAACATTTATTAGATTTTTAATAATATATTTGACTATAAAGTCATTTTATGTAAATATAATTATAAAGATTAATAAATTATTGTAAAATTATTAAAAATTTAAAATATTAAAAAATATTAAAAAAGATGTTATATAAACAATGTTGGAGTGTCAGCATCTTCCTAAATCGAAACGTGGCGTTGACTACTACAATATAAAAGATTATAAGTTGCGCTTTTTTCATAAGTAGCTGCTTTTGGCATAGTGGTAAGCGTTTAGATCCTAACAATTGGGATCAGAGCAGGTCACAAGTTCGAATCCCACGGAGCGCATAATTATGCCAGGGGCGCATATTATGCCAAAGTCATGTTGTGCAGCCATTGCCTCTTAATATAGATTTGTTAGTACTGACAGATGCTGGGGGATATTTGGAGTGTTAGCATCTTTCTAAATCGAAACGTGGCGCTGACTGCTACAATATAAAAGATTATACATTGCGCCTTCTCCATAAGTAGCTGTTTTTGGCGTAGTGGTGAAGTTAGATTTGAAAAAAACTTCACTAATTGACGGGAAAAATTAAATTAAAAACGAAGGAGAATAATTGACGGGAAAAATTAAATTAAAAACGAAGGAGAATAGATGAGATTGTGTATGTGAGGGTGTATTTAATTTATGTGTGGGTGCGACAGAGATAATGATAAGGTTTTATATTTCTCATTTAAGCTATTTTCTATTTGAGTATTTGCATATATATATATATATATATATATATATATGCAAATACTCAAATAGAAACTAAGTCAAATCTAGAAATCAGAAGTAATTTAAACCACATATTTAATCTAATCCAATGGCCCATAGAGTGTACCACACACAATTAAAATACACCCTCTCATACACAATCCCATCTAATCCCTCCGTTTTTAATTTGATTTTTCTCGTCGATTGGTGAACCTTTTTTCAAATCTAACTTCACCAAATTTTTTTCCATCTCACAACGATCAGTTTGCATACCATATATGCTATATTCCGGGGATTTCAATTTTTCCGGCAATCTCCATATGTATTTATTTAACAAAACTGGTGAATTTGGTGATTCTTATAATATAAATTATTGATTTTTATAATACAAAATTTTTATTTATCTAATATAAATTCGTAATTGCATTTCGATCTGATAACAGATGTATATAAATTTGAGATTAATTTTGAAGTCGTCGAAATATAGCACATATGGTATGCAAATTGATCATTGAGAGATGAAGAAAAATTTGGTGAAGTTAGATTTGAAAAAATTTCATTAATTGATAGGAAAAATCAAATTAAAAATGGGGGATAAGGTTGGTTTCTAGTGTCTAATCAAATTTATACTCTTAAATGAAATACAAATTGAAGACATATATGTTCTACATTAAACTCTGCAATATATAATAAGCAGAATATAATGCTGAACATATATGTTCTCCAATTAGTACTCCAAATAAGTTTTTCCATAGAACTTTTGCATATATATCAATATTATATAATATTCATTATTACTACAGTTTAACCTCGATAAATGAATACACTCGGGATTGAAAAATTATATTCATTAATCGAGATTTTTCATTTATCGAGTTCAAAAATACACTATTTCTATTATGTTGGGACAAGAAAAAATTATTCATTTGATGAAGTTATTTATTTATTGAATATTCATTCATTGAGCTTCTACTGTAATGTGTTTGAAATTAAATAATCATAAGTGTTGTGTTGAGACTAACATGTACATGGTATCCACAAGCAAACATGTTCCAAAAAATTTATTTTAATTATTGTAAATTGCTTTTGAATAAAAAAAATATTGAGAATTATTACTAACTAAATAATGTAAATTAAATTTATATAAAATCAATTAAGTAAAAGTTTAGGGCAATTCAGGGTCACAATTCTTACACCAAATTAGTTATATAAATATAACAATTTAATAGGTCAAGTAATTAGAGCAAATTGTTAATCTCTCTCAAACATTAACGCTCTTACAAATCTAATAATACCCTCGCACTCAAATTCAATTATGTTAATCATATGTACGTCTCTAATGAGTAAAATCTCTCAATCAGTTACTCTTATTTGCATGAATTAATTTATAATATTGACCGATTATACAAATTTAATATTAAAACATATCAATTAAATTTATCATTACCCATTAAATTACTAACTTCCCTTTTACGACCTACAATGAAACCACTCACTAAGGATATAAGTAAAAGCAACAAATATTATGAACCATAACTATGTTTTATTTTTAATAATAATTTAATAAATACTATGAAGAAAACCATATAGCAATATAACAAAACAAGATAAGATGAAAGAATACCTTGACCTATATTAATGTAGAACTAATTTTTTTTATAAAAGATGAAGAAAAATCCTAGTTAGAAGTAAAAGTATGATCCTTCTTTACTCTCTATATAAGCTAATTATCTTTAATATTAAAATATGATCTATTGATATCCAATCATACAAGTATTTTAATGATTTAAGCCAAATACTAGGCTTCCTAAATTTTATGATTCTCCGATTAAAATTCATAGTTGGATTTACTTCGTTTCTGGATTGTTTCAGTTAGATTTTATTTACTGGACCACCTCTTAATTAAAGAGAATTCCGTAAATTTTGTGTGTGTTGTAAAATCGTCCAATTCTGATTTCGAGAACTCAAGATATGACTCGGTCCCCGTATAGATCAATAAATATGAATAGCTCTTTATCTTCAAATCCTTTCAAGTTTAATAATTTCCTTTTTCCTATAATAAAACATTAAAATTTATTAAATAAATACAAATCCAATGTAAAATACAATTAAATATGAGAACAAAGTCATTTAGAATATATATATATATATATATAAATATATTATATCAATTACTTATAATATATTTAAATTATCTATTAAAATTCGAGATCATACAATATATTTATTATGAATTTTAAATTTAATCATATGCTTTGTGAGGTTAAATTTTATAATATGTATTTGTTTTATTTATGGTTTTATAGTTCTTTCTCTAATATATATATATATATATATTAAATTCAATTTTTTTTATTCATATAAATTAGTATTATTATTTAACAAAATATAGTATGTTTCTGACATTAATATGACGTTGGTTTGGTTTTCGATTCATATGATTCCGACATTTATAATTTTATATATAAAAATATTATGTTAAAAATTTAATTTAGGAGGGTATATTTAATTGAGATTTTAATTGATTATTTTTATTCGATAAATTTTAATAATTATAATTGATTTTAATAAATCAGCTATAATTTATTAAATTTTAATAAATAGGATATGTTTCTGACATTAATATTACGTTGATTTATGATTTCAATAAATCTAATAGATTAAAATTCATATAGAGTGAACCTAAATCCAATAGAATCTTTTATATTTTAGTGAGATTTCTAATGATAAAAATTATGTTATAAAATCCAATAAAATATATGAAATTTTAAAATTAATCGGTGTTAATAATAATATATATTGAATAGTACTCCTAAATTTTAAAAGATTATTTTTAATTAGATTAAATATCCCAAATATTTTAAAATCTGTAACATCAAATTTTAAAGGATATTTTTTAATCTTATTGAAAACCTCTAAATTTTAATAGATTTTTTAATTCTAAATTATATTTTTTAAAATTTTTATAGTCCAAAAAATACAGCAAAATCTAAATCAAATAGACGGCTAATGTTCAAGTAACACCTTCAAACTCCATTTATCTCTTCCACAATTTTTCATCCTCTTTGTCTTCTCTCTCTGAGTCTTACACTAATATTAGTTTAAGATGACTGATATATACCATATAAAAAGTTCTGTTTTTAATTTTCAATTACATTATTATTAAATTATTAATTGAGTTAATAATAATTAATGTTTCAGTAGTTATAAATTATTGTGTTTAAATTTTGAAAAGCAATTTAGTACAATGTGTATCGGTGTATGTGTTACTAAGTATCATACATGGAGTTCTTTTTTTGTTTTTTTCAATGATGTTAATTTATAATTTATGAGTTAATAAATGCCGACGATTTATAACTAAATCTTAGTCATGCTTTTATTCAAAACATTACGGAAGCCCGTTGCAGGTCCTTAATTGATTGGGGACAAGGTAATTAAAATAACCCATGTCAGCTTGGTTTATATGTTAACATATATTTTCCTATATCTAATAGGATACGAAAATTTAACAATTTTGTACTATATATACACATGACCCCCACATTCCATCCTCCTATTCACCTTACACTCTAGTTTATGATACACACACGTATACATACATACCATAACCCATGCATAATTTCAAGCATCTCTCAACTTTGGTTCCAAGAAACATGTCTAAACAGCAATCAAATCAACCCCTTCTTATTCTTTCTCCATCCAAAAAACACCATGATCATGAACCCATTGATTTGAGTTTGAGATTAAATATAATTTCTACTAGTACTAGTAATGATATGAGTTTCAAGAATTGCAAGAAAAGAATGATATGTTCTAGTGATCAAGATGATCAAGAAACTGCTAAGAGACTCAAGAGTTTTAGTTTTTATACAATGGAGGAAGAAGCTGAGGAGAGACTCAATGGGGTTTGTACTAAACTAAAATTGTTTGATGATCCGTGGAAGATCAAGAAAGTTCTTGAACAAAGTGATGTTAATGGTTTGTGTAGGCTTATGATATCGAAACGATTGGTTCAACAACATATTATTAAAGAGTGGGAAAGGGCTCGGAGATTTGAGGAGTTGAGGAGAATAGATGAGAGGAATGGAGTTTCAGTTAAAGTGTGGGATTGTGATAGAAGGGAAGAGTATGTGTTGACATTGAGGAAGCACGGTTCCAGTGATTGTTATGTTTTCAATACTAATTGGAGAAGTCAGCTTGTTAATGGAAGGGGACTTAAAAAAGGTGATGAGGTTGGACTCTTCTGGTGCAATTTTTCTGAGAGCTTCTTCTTCTCCGTTCTCGCTTTCGCTCCTGATCGGCCTTGATTAATGATATTGGAACTAATCTCCTGCTGCAGTTTCTTGTTCTCGGTTTTCGTTGTCAGTCTTGATCAGTGATTAGTGATCAGCCTTCTGTTTGATTATATATATGATTTATCATAATGTAGATGAAGGGCTCTTATGGATTTAGCAAGAAAGCAAGTAGTAGTATATATGTTCAGAACTTAGCAAGAAAGCAAGTAGAATATATGTTTGGAATCTTCTGTTCTATAATTTAGAGTCATTACTTGTTACTGTATTACAGTTTCTTCCATTATATATCTACTGCTAGATTTGCTGCAAATTTTAAGACAGCTACAGAATCATATGTGTATCAGTGTATGTATCTACAGATACAAAATTATGATTATGATTGTTGTGGCCTACATTATGGTACAATATTATCCTGTCAAAATTGGCTAATCTCTGGTTTTGTAGCATTAACAGTACCATGTAGTAGTCTTTATGTTACAAAACTAAGAGATAAAGAAGTTGTTGGTTGTAAATATATCTAAAGCTTTCCAAATTTATCACTAAATATCTACATCAGCAAGTTCTAATTATAATTTATCATAAAAAATATTCAATTATAAGTTATAACAGTGGGCTTAATTATTTGTAATGGGCTTGCAATATATTTTCCATATTAATTGGACCTCTAAGTACTGAGTGACAGACCCTTGTGTTTTTACTTGCACCCTGTTTTTTACTCTTGATTTCACTCTTCTGCTCAAAATTCTGTTCTTTATGTCCTGAAGTTTGCTTACATTCTTGATCAGAACCCCTCTGTTTAACTCTACTTGTATTGCATTTGAATCTTTTTCCTTTATTACCTTTAAAATATTAGTCTTTTCTTCTTTGCTCAATATAAAAATTTAATCTTTTCCTCAGTTTCCATGTTTTGAAGTAACCCCATTAAGCCCGTGTCAAGATTTTGATACATATACATATACAATGTGTAAATGCTCATTGTGTGTATAGGAATGACACTTTCTGAATCATCACTTTACTATTTGAACAGAGGGGTTGACAAGTCTGTCCCTAATTCTAGTTCTCTTTTTGGATCAACTAAACAACCTGGTTTAGCATCCCCACCTGTTTTCAAGAACTTCACAAGCCCTCATGAAAAAGATGTTGAAAACTCAGCCCCTAATATTGGCCATGACATTAACATGGGTGTGGTGGCCTCTAGTGGTGGTATGTCTTCCGGTGACCAAGAAATAGAGAGGTAGGCCTAGGAAATGTGGTTCTAATGGGGCCAACACGTCTTTGGCATTGTGACCTATGTCCTCTGATCCCTCCCTTGGGCCGATTACCCCGGGGGTGGAAAAGAATAGAGGATGGCCGAAAGGGACTGGAAGGAAGCAAAGATTAGCATCTCTTGGCAATTTTTCTTATCGAATTATAGTTGATCTTTATTGATCAAATTCATTGATTTATGTCTTCTGTTATATCCTAGATCTGGCATATAACTTAATTTGTGGATATGACTTCTAGCAAGTATAAATTATGCTACCTATATGTATCTTTTGTATTACTTTAGTACACTAGAATATTTATCGAATTGTTACAAGTTTAGTTATTATTAGATATATGCATGTATTGTAAGTATACATGCAATATTATGGCATTTGACAGTCATGGTTGAACCTCAAAACCTAATGTACTCATTTACATAGCAGTGACACCAACAATGATTTTCAAGTTGAAATGCCTATATTAGAGTATGAAATGACAGTTATGAGCATACATTTGAAATGACATCTAAAACCTTCTGCTTGTCTAAAGTAATGCCATCTATAGGATATAGATCTCAGATAACTGAACTGTATTTTAGCTTACATATCAGAACAATGCTCATTGTTTCTTTTAAGATATAATTCAATCAATATAATTGCTTACCCCTAAAATTTTCATGCATCTTTCGACCTTATATGATAAATCTTGGAGATTGGCTAAATAAGCTTCACTCTTTAAATATAGCCTATCAATTGTTCTCTAGCAAGAATGAGTATATAATGTTGCTTTGCACAGTTTCTAATTGCTTTCTTGTTTTCAATTAATAGAATTTTATTCAGTTATTCGTGTAAATGATATGAGGCAGCCTAAAGCTGATTCTACATGTAGAGGTTTCTTGATTGCATATATGAGGATTGAAAAACAGAAGAAGCTAACTGTGAGTCACTGAAAAAAGAGGTTACAATATATATTGTAGTCAACATGGCTGTTTTTTTACAAGTTATAGCTGACGAAATTCGACATGCTTTGAGAAGGTTGTATTCTGATGAAGTGAAGAAACATTAAGGGTATCGGGGAGGAAGGGAGGAGTTGGCCGCTGATGCTACTGAATCAGGGGTATTAGTGAGAAAGGGAAGGATTGGTTGCTGATTTTTGACGTATGTTTTATTATATTATATGATTAAGAAGATGTCTTTACTTGTAGTTACCAATACTCTGCATATAAATTGTTGATTAACGTTGGACTAGTGCTATATACTATATATTAAGTTGTAGGCATGTAAAGGTGATTGTCCATTGTCAACTGCAGGATATTGCATCAAAATTATTACTCTTTGGCTTTTGCACAACAGAGACCAAGGGCTCTGTGCATCATGTCTGCAAAAGGCCCAGTTTCTAATGTGACACTACGTCAGCCTGGATCTTCTCTCGACTCAGTCACACTTGATCGAGATTGGATTGCAAAACATATGTTGTGTTATTTTTCAATAAAAATAATAAATTTATTTTATCAGCTTTATCAGTAAATTAGGTATATTCAATGTTAAACATTTCTAGAAGCCTGCAATAATCATTCAATGGCTTAAGCCTATCGAATACCTCTAATCTCTTGGTAATATGAGGTTGAGGGCTCAACGCTCAGTGGAGTTGTGGGGATGTGAGATCTTAAATATCTGCCAGCGGCCAATTCCAAAAATATAAGATAATCTAAATCCTTAAAAGGCTTAATCAACATCATATGTCTTGGGCCTCTTGGCTTTATAAAGATAGGCATTACATGGCTCTTCTGGTAATTGTATAATGTATATGTAGCTATTCTGATCATTCTTATGTTTGGTGTAGTACTTCAATTGTATACGGTGATTGGAAGACAAAGAATAGTCCGGATGCAGAAGCCAAAGCTGACAAATATTCTGATGTTCATCCCACAGAGAACTCATATACACCTGGTAGTGCAGGCTCTGCTGAAGACATTGCCTCCAACTCGGAAATTACTAGGTTGTCCCCAACATGTCAAGGTACGAGGGATCCAAAAACTGAAATCAACCAGGTCATGGATGATGCAGGTGCTGCAGCGACAGAATGATCATTCTGTAAAAATAGTTGAGGTGGTCCTGTTACAAAATGGTAAACTTTATATTTAAGCTAATCGTTGATGAAACAAAATCGGCATTTAGGGATTCTCATAGTAGCATATTAGATCATTCTTGTAGTTAAATGGGTTTTCTGATGCGACGATGACAATGTAGTTAAATCCAAGTAGAATAAGGTTATACATTTTTTCAAGTCCAGGGATAAACTAATAATTATAATCAATACATTTTTAATATATAAGGTGTTAAAAATTCACCCTTTCAAGTTTCTCATCATGCCTCCTCCGTCCCTATCAATGTCATTGTATATTCACTGTTGTTATTGAGCTGGCCTATGTTTCAGCAATTATAATACATTATTATTCATATGTTATTAACAAAAAAAGTAGTGAAAAATATCAGTATTATTATTATTTGGTTGAATCTACCAAGAATCACACTTGATACAATCCACGAAAATATGATAATAGTACAAGTGAGTATGACAAATCTGAAACAAGTGGTACAAAGATCATATTTGGCCTATAAATCTTTAAATATTACATTGCTCTTCTCATTCTACATCGAAAAATGGAGAAACAAGTCTACTTGTGTGCAATACTCCTCTTAGTACTCCTCCTTGTGTCATTCAGTAGTGTCGAAGCTCAACAGTGCAAGCCAAGTGGGAAACTCAAGGGAACAAAACCACCAAAAGATCAATGCAACACAGCTGATGGTGCTGAATGCTGTGTCGAAGGAAAGCTTTACAACATCTACAACTGTTCCCCACCTGTTTCGAAAGCTACTAAGGCAATTTTAACCTTAAACAACTTTGAGAAAAATGGAGACGGTGGTGCACCATCTGAGTGTGATCAGGCGTACCATTCCAATAAAACTTCGGTGGTGGCTCTCTCGACTGGATGGTTTAACAAAATGAGTAGGTGTCTCAAGAACATTACTATTTATGGTAATGGAGTGAGTGTGAAAGCAATGGTGGTTGATGAATGTGACTCAACTATGGGTTGTGATGAAGAACATGCTTATCAGCCACCTTGTGATGATAATATCGTTGATGCCTCTGAAGCTGTTTGGAGAGATTTAGGTGTGCCAGTTAACGATTGGGGATGGATGAATATCTCCTGGTCCGATGATGCTTGATTTTTAATTATATTTCTTCTGCCATTTTATTGTTGCACTTGACTCAGAAGTCAGATGCCTTTTATCACAAACTAGTTGCAACATAGTTCGCTTTGGATATGGAAATAGAAACCAAGCAATTCAGAACAAGAAATAGTCAGAAGCACAACAAATTTATGTTCAAGATTGATCTTAGGCCTGAATTTTAATTTTCTTTTCATGAGGTGGTGTGCCTCTAAACTCCCACCAATGTTTTTCAGCTTTGCTGTGCTTTCGTATTGTCACAGATCTGATCTAGAAGCAAGGCTAGTTGATGTGTGTAGTTCTAATTTCATCCATGCATGTCGTTATATTTTCTGTAAACTCTTGCTCTTATTTGAGCTATGATTCCGTAAAAATGATCTAAAGTTCACAAGTCACATCAAAATTCCCCCCCACATACGCATTACCAATGCCACGAGATCATGATCTGATAAATTTTCGTACAGTACATTTTTTCAAGCAAACAGTGAACTGGTTAACATTTAATGTTCTTACTAAATTTTCTTAAGCAAATAGTAAACTGATGTCAGAACCAGCAAGCCATCACGCTAAACGTTCTTTTTCCAGGAACCTTTTCAACTAAAACCCTAAGTGCATTATGAACAAAGCAGATATTCTATAATAATTCATTATCCTTACATGAACCATGCCTTAACTCTTAGTAACATATATATCATACACGCAGGCAACTGTTACAAACTTGCCATACTTGCAGCCGAAATAACAATGACTAAACACATTAATACTACTATACAGCAGTTATTACATAAAGCGAAGTTTCTTTAATAGACTAATAGTACTTCATAACTTGACGAAGCAGCATCAAACTTCAGAATTTAATCTTTTAGCAGTTTCTTTATGTCCTTCTGCAATGAGCAGGGAAAAACTATTTATAACCTGATAATAATATACTTAATCCAATTAAGCATGCACAAGTACAGTACTAATAGATTTACCTCAATTTTGTGGGGAGCAGTTGTTGGAGAAAAGCGATCAACTACATTTCCATCTCTATCCACCAAGAACTTGGTAAAATTCCACTTAATAGTGTCCCCGAAAGTTCCATGTTTGCTAGACTTCAAGTACTTGTACAGTGGAGATGCATTTGAACCATTAACATGAATCTGGAGTAAAAAAACACAAGTATAAGCTCTTGTTCAACATATGCAAGGAATTAAAACTTGCTTATACATCAAGGAAGTAAGAACCTTGTACTAGTATTTACCTTGTCAAATACGGGATATTCAGCTTTGAATTTAGTGCAAACAAAATTAGCAATTTGTTCGGTAGTCCCTGGCTCCTGGCCTGCAAACTGGTTACACGGAAAAGCCAGAATCTCCAAACCTGTACAATCACGACAATAAACATTAACAAGTTGGAACAAGAACAAGAGATACTTCCAACTGTATATGCTTTTAACTAACAATTTGGACAAAAAGCTAAAGGCAATTTAGGATGAACCTTCTCCTCTGTACTGCTCATACAGCTTTGACAACTCTGTGTAGTTTTTATTTGTCAGGCCACTGAAACAGGTAAAGGCATTGGTTAACAAAGTTTCTTCATTATGGATCGCACAACCATATAATCTACTTTTAAAGCATCTGCTAAGTTCTTACAATCACAGATGACAACGCATGTCACTACTAGAAAAACTGGCTTAGACAACGGCTGAAAACCGATGTCTATGTAAAACTCGAGCCATGTTTTTGCATGTGTAGAGAAAGGTCCAGGACATTAGACATCGGTTCTTGTCTATCAGCAATTTAGACAACACAGAGGACTATTTACGAGAAATTATAATCGTGGTAATGTGAATTCTTACTAGAACAATTAGATATGAACCATAGAAAATGTGACCTCACCATTGAGAGGCAACATTGACGATCAGCAGAACTTTTCCCTTGTACTGGCTAAGGTCTACATCATATCCTTTAGCATCCTGAAACAATGTTCACATACAGACTCTGAGTACACCATACATATGTTAATTCATTATTTAAATTCGAAGACCACCTAAAAGGGAGATTATTTGTTGCACATTATCATCCTATATAATGTTTATAAATCCTAAACAAATATAAAAACATTAAGAGTTTCATTTCGGATAGGACCAGTCGGTTTTAGTTGCATTTCCGATCGATTTGGCCTTATAACCGACCAATACCATGGCCCCTGTTTTCTGTTAGTGAAAATTGAAATTCATTTAGCTTAAAAATTACACAAATTTATTGTTCTTTAACGCTAAAAATTTTGGCCAAAAATATTATACGAAAAAGTGAAACTCGTAAAAAGAAGCGAAAACAATACATTAAATTAAAAATATATGTACACACAAGCACAAATTTTTTTAATCCCTCAGCTGTAGCTAGCTTGCATGATGAAACAGAGGAGAGGTGAAGAAAAAGAAAGTACCTTGACAACGAAATCATAAACAGACATTTGGGCACTGGCCATTGTGTAATATGATCTCAAATATCCAAACAAACAAAACTGTTAATCAATTTAATTATTTTTAATATATATGTTTAATCTGAATATGAAGGATAATCAAGGATGATTAAGAGAAATGAAGGATAAACAAGGCAGCTGATCAAGAAAAAGAATGTATATGGGGCAGCTTAATTAATTTCCAATGAAAATTATTGGACAAGAATTCATGAGAAAAACAAACATGTAGAGATGATACAAGAAACAGTGGTTCAAAAATAATTGGATTTACAAATGTGTTTATATCTAGAGTGTGTGTGTGTGTTTTAGCGAGGGATTTCATTGGTTGCATTTACATTCAAACGAAAATTGCGTTATAACTTGTAATAAAATGATCACGACAGTGTTGTAAGCATAAGTTATAATAGTTACGTAGAGTACAAGTAAATGTAATAATCGGTGCATGAGCAAGAATTTATTTCAATTTGATATAATTAATAAAATATTTGTAAACATAATTTTTTATTTTCATTCTTAGCAAAATATCAAAATAAATAAATTTAATATATTCCGCACATAAATAAATATCACATTTTTTATTTCAACTGTAAATATGATGAAGATTTCGGCCTAAAAATTTACCATACGTTGTTCGTAAGAAAAATGTACTAAAATATATATCTTAATTTTGTAATAGTTAAAATATATTTTTAAATATTTGATTGGTGTGCCAAATATATTTAACATGAGTTTTTATAGTGTGTCTACTTTCACGAGTTACTTAATTTCATTGACTTCATTCTTACTAAAATTCTCATCAATTAAAATCAGCTAACTCGTGCAAAAGAAGTATTAAATTTATTGATGGAGAAATTTGGTAACAAAAAATATAAGATCCATTACCATAATCAAGATCTAGGGTTGTGTTTTTTACCTGAAAAGTTATCGGAGTGTGGTGGTGGTTGAATATTAGGGGATGAGATTGTTAGGGTTTTTTAGTTGGTAGCGGCTCTCAACGTCCAACCCCTAACAATGTGCCTATGTACCCCTATTTATAATAGGGGATCAAGCCCACGTAGTTCTTGCTGAAGTAGAGACCCGATAGGCAAGAGTTAGTGAATAGGCAGAGAATCGACAAGAGAAACATACTTGGAAGAGATCTCCACATTAAAGTTTGTTTGAGTAGTCCAAAACCCAATATAAGGCCCAAGTACTTCAAGAATCTGACATTGACCCGGAAACCGTCGGCTCTAATCGGTCCACTATAGCTATTTTCCGGATACCTTGACCGGAGGCCAGCACTAAACCTACCTCGAATGCAGGAAGCGCCCTAGACCCCCAGACAAGGACAACTCGCCTGAGTACATGGAAATGGTCTTCCAAGCTGAGGTCAGCTGCAACCCAAAGCTCCCCGCCGAGGACAACTCGTGAAGTACAAATCAATGGTCTTCAATAATTAACCTCGGGAGCCTTCAACAATTAACCCCGGAGGGCCTTCAATAACAACAATAATAATCCATCTGAACGACTATAAATTCAACCCAATAAATACTAGCTCATTACAGATAACACATGTTGAAATTTGGGTACAACAACTACCCCCAATTCCTTGCAATATTGTAAATATAAGAGAAATTAAATATTCAACTTCTTCATCACCAAAATAATATTAAAAAAATAAATAATCAACTTCTTCATCACCGAATTTCATAGTTACCACACATATTTCTGCTTCTTTCAAAATTATGTCTTCCATACACTCTTCAAATATCTCACGCATAATATTAACTTTTACGATGTGCCATGTAAAAATAACCCCCTTGTAACTCTTTTGCATCAGTATATAATATGTTCATGCCTAATAAGGTCGCACTATGAGATTTAGACACACCATGTGTCTACATGCTTCTTCATACCATCATTATTAATTACCCTCATTATGAAATCAAATATCCACAATGATATTTAAGATACGCCAAGATGATAATAGAAATAATTAAAATAAACTTATTTAGAAAACATACCTCCATTTTTCTTTTTATATATTAGGCGCGCCTTAACTCCATCAACAAACATAGTTCCTCAGACCCCTCAGCCGTCAATCAAATTTTAAATAATGAAAGGCCCTTAATAAAATTTTAACCCACGAAGGACCGCCAATAAAATTTTAACCCATCAAATCTCTAAGAAAGACTAAACTCATGAAGTCTTCAAGAAAAACTAAACACATGAGGGTTTCAAGAAAAACTAAACAAAATTACCTCTATGTGGCTTCAAAATCAACAACACACCTAATGGTCTTCAATAAAATTTTACCTCAAAAGGTTTTAAATAAAATTAATCTCTCAATCTTTTTGATAAAAATTAACCTCTCAAGTTCTTCAATAAAATTTAACCCTCCAAAAGTCTTCAATAAGAATTAAACCCATAAAGAATCTTCAGGAAAAATTAACCCATAAGAACCTTCAATAAAAACCAACCCATGAAGGCCTTCAAAATTCGGACACCCCTAATGACCCTCTTATAATATAGTGCATTCGATGAATATTATGCATGCAATGAATGTGATAAATTTAAATATGAAAATTAATTATAATCTTCTATGCACCATCATCCTATAAGAGGGCATCTCATGCATAACTATCTCACGCAAAGCCATCCTTCAGAAATCATCCATTAATGGGGCTTCTCGAGTTGATACTTCTTCATAAAAGACATCTCATATTTGGGCTAATTCATACCGATACTTATACAGATGCATATTGTAGATATACATCTCATATCGAGATAAATATTTTGAAACTTCTTTTGCATTGACGTTGACCCTCAGTCAGGGGAAGAACCCTTCAATAAAATTTTAACTCTGGAAGTCTTCAACAAAATTTTACCAAATAAGAGATTTCAAATAAAAAATTTACCAATAAAAAGCATTCAATAAAATTTTACGCCATAGAAGCATTGAGTGCGTTCACTAAAATTTTAGCAATGAAAAGTCTTCAATAAAATTTTACCCACATGAATCGTTGAGATCATTCACTAAAATTTTACCAATTAAGAGTTTTCAATAAAATTTTACGCCATAGAAGCATTGAGTGCGTTTACTACAATTTTATCAATGAAGAGTCTTCAATAAAATTTTACCCCCATGAACCATTGAGAGCCTTCACTAAAATTTAATCAATTAAGAGTCTTCACTAAAATTTTACGCCATAGAAGCATTGAGTGTGTTCACTAAAATTTTACCAATGACGAATCTTCAATAAAATTTTACCCCCATAAAGTTTTGAGAGCCTTCACTAAAAATTTTACCAATGAAAAGTCTTTAATAAAATTTTACTCCTATGAACCATTGAGAACCTTCACTAAATTTTTTACCAATGAAGAGTTTTCAATAAAATTTTACCCACATGAAGCGTTAAGAGTCTTCACTAAAAATTTTATGGCGTTGACCCCAATGGTATTGTTAGAAGCAACCTCCATTCATTATAAGCATATGTTCTATTATAAACATCATCTCTACCCCTCACAACTAGGCCTCCAGTTATCATACTGAATGAAAATTTCTATCACCAAAATTATTCATACCCGCTTATTCCTCCGGTTCTTCCTGCAAAAATCCCATATATGGATTTCGTCCGAACGTTTTAAACCAATTAGCAGCAGATTTTCTAAACCGAGTAGAATTACTTGATGAAAATTTATAGCCGTCTTTCCTCTCCAGTTTCGGACTGATCTTAGATGTATTCTTCTTATTTTACCAACTCTGAATTAAAGAGAATTCAATAAGTTTCGAGTGGTCTGAATTAAAGAGAATTCTTCTTATTTTACCAACTCTGAATTAACGCATGTAGTACAATACATACAAATTTTCTTCTATTCTGACTCCAAAATCGATTACCCATCAACTATTAAGCCATACTTGAGACCATATACTTGAAACTATGATGAGAGCAATAACCTATTGAATGCCAACAACCTATACAAATCTTTTTCAATATCTCCCCCTTCGATGTCTCCCATAGTCGCCTTTGATGTTCATCTTGAAAACCATTAAAACCCTAGATTTGATGTAACATCTTTCCTCTAAAGATGTGGATTTTCCCCTCCTTCTAGCGCCAATTTATTAATGGAAGAATTTGGTAATAACAAAATATGAGGTCCATAACTATAATCAAGATTTAGGGTTGTGCTTTTTACTTGGTGTTGTGGTTGTTGAATAATAGGGGCTGAGATTGTTAGGGTTTTTTAGTTGGTGACAGCTATCAACGTCCAACCCCTAACAATGTGCCTACATATCCCTATTTATAATAGGGGATCAAGCCTACATAGTTCTTGCTGAAGTAGAGGCTTGATAGACAAAAGGTAGTAAATAGGTAGATAATCGACAAGAGAAACCTACTTAGAAGAGGTCTCCACATTAAAATTTGTTTGGATAGTCCAAAGCCCAGTATAAGGCTCAAGGATTTCATGAATCCGACATTGACCCGGAAACCGTGGGCTCTGGTCGGTCCACTATAGCGATTTTCCGGATAGCTTGACTGGAGGACAACACTAAACCCACCTCGAATGTAGGACGCGCCCTAGTCCCCCATACGAGGACAACCCGTTAGAGTACATGGACAGGGTCTTCCAAGATGAGGTCAGTTGCAACCCAAAGCTCCCCGCCGAGAACAACTCGTGGAATACAGAGCAATGGTTTTCAATAATTAACCCCGGAGGGCTTTCAACGATTAATCCCGGAGGGCCTTCATTAATAATTAATTCCGGAGGGCCTTCAATAACAATAACAATAATCTACCCGAACGACTATAAATTCAACCTAATAAATATTAGCCCATTACAAATAACACATGCTGAAACTTGGGTACAACAATCGACTTCATTCTTACTAAAATTCTCATCAATTAAAATCAGCTAGCTCATGCAAAAGTAGTGTTAAATGAAAATACTATTTTGCATAGTCACTCCTCATTATATTTAGTAGGTGACGCATCCAACAAAGATACAACTATTCTAGAATAATCAAATGTCTGCATGAGAATTAAAAACCAAAACGTGTTGTTTTATATAGACTAGTGACTACTATTCCAAAATGTGAAAGCCCCCGAATTTTATTCTTTTTCTCAGTTCAATAATTTCGAACTTTATTAAAATCTAAATGCACTAACACTGTCGGACTCGTGTCAAAATATTCACCATGAGGAACGAATAAGCACATCCACATCTTTTGATTCTGCGTCATAGCTAACATATTTGTAAAATGCCTATAATATATGGCTTTGAGCTCCTCTTCTTTTTTCATCAGCTAACAAATTATTTACTTCATTTGTCAAAAATTTATAAATTAAATATTCTCATTTACTTCTATAAAAATTCTCTATCACTTCATATTTCAAGATTGTTCAAATGGCCAGTGAATCCAGCAGTGTACAATCCATCCATGACTTCACGGTCAAGGTATTATTAAAATTGAAATATTAAAAATTTTAATCGATGGTCATTGATCGAGTTGAAATGATATTATAGATCATTATATAGTAATTAATATATATGTTCAGTTGTAAATTTGCATTGAAAATGTATGATTAATGATTACAGGATGCCAAGGGGAATGATGTTGAGCTAAGCAAGTACAAGGGCAAAGTTTTGTTGATTGTCAATGTTGCATCTCAGTGGTATGTTATGTAATGATATATATTAAATTATAGTAATAATAGTAGAGTTAAATAACTAATCTTAATCTACATTAATTTTATGCCATAGTAAATCTTGGAGGATTTAGCAACATGTGCATTGTCTTTCAAGAATTTGATTATAATTTATTAATTTGTTTAATTTTGATGCAGTGGCCTCACCACTTCAAACTATACAGAGCTAGCAGAATTGTACCAAAAGTACAAGGATCAAGGTTGGTTTCACTGTCATGGCTTTATGATAAATCCATGCATTTGTATCTTATTTTTGTGTTTAACAATCTGGAGAGTGATTTTGCAGGACTAGAGATTCTTGCATTTCCATGCAACCAGTTTAATGGACAGGAGCCTGGGACTAATGAAGAAATCGAACATTTTGTTTGCACTCGTTTCAAAGCTGAATATCCGATTTTCAGTAAGGTAGAGATTTAAGTACAAGTTTCAATCTTCAATCACACTATTAAGGGATACCCTTTCAATAAAAATACTGTTTTATCTGACAAATCTTCGTGGTTCTGGTTTTTTAGATTGATGTGAATGGATCGGATGCTGCTCCATTGTACAAGTACCTCAAGTCCCTCAAAGGGGATGAAATTGAATGGAATTTCGCCAAGTTTTTAGTTGATAAAGATGGAAAGCTTGTTGAACGTTATGCTCCTACAACCACTCCACTTACCTTTGAGGTAAAAATTACTTGCATATGACACTAGTACATTTTGGAGTTCTCTAATCTATATATCAAGTTAATTAGGTTGTGACTAACATATGATCATTTCGACTTCTGCAGAATGATATCAAGAAAGTTCTAGGAGTCACTTGATAATGGGGATTGAGGCTTGAATTCCTTGCAATTTGTGTGGAGAATAAAGTGTGTGATGATAAGATTATAAAGACTATGTAGTACTGTTTGTGGTGAGGATTAGAAGTGTTTGCTATGTGAAGCAAGGAAATGTTCATTGTAATGTGTAAATCTATGAGCCTAGGATTCTTGTGATATGATTTACGTAATAATGAATAAAACTATACAGAGATATATTTTGTTGATAGATGTAATCATATGAGTAAAGAATCATCAAACCAATGGATTTTCTGGTCTAATTAGATAATTATCATATTATCAAGCAATTCATATGATACATATTTTCAATTTTGAACTAATAGTATTTGACACCATAAAATTATACACTTTACTCCAATCTAGTCACCTTTTCGAGGAGATTATTCATTGTTATAGAGAAGGCATCTTGAAACTTTTCAAACTCTGAACTTGAATCTCCATATACCAATCCAGGCAACAATCCATACACTATATACCTCCTCATATCATCCCTGGCCTTCTTAGGTATCTTCATTAGCCACTCTACCACATTCACCTTCGACGTTCTCACCTCTTCTTGATCTATAAACATTGAATACTTTCCGTGATCCTCAGGCAAATGCCATGAATATTGATAGTAAGCTGTGAACGGATCGAAAAACACAGGAATGCAACCTGATATTAGAGAATCAAATACAGATTTTCTAGTTGGACTGTCACCAGGAGGTTGTAAACAGAATTCGGATTCCAAGAATAGTTCGATGATGGATTCAGGTTGATCACAACCTCCTGAACTACAATTCTGGAACTTGCATTTTCCAGTATTTGCTAAAGTGCATTGGTTGATCAGCACTGATCTTATACTGTCTGGAGAATCAGGTCTTGCTCCTCCTGCAAAGCTAATGAGGTTGTTCCGGCTTGATTGTATGATCTTGAATTGCCATGAGATGATATCTTCATCGGAGTGAGGATGGAAGTACGTAGGATGTGGGATTCCAATGTCATTAACATGCCAAGGTTGCCTTTCGATTAATAGCTTTATTGGGTTCTGCATTTCTTCAAGATTTAACAATGTACTCCCCCACAGAGAATCATTCCTTCTCCGAAAATCCCATGAAACTTTACCCAAAACAAAGACATGATCTTTGCCTGAGTTTAGAGCCCATGGTTTCTGCACTTTAAGCCATTGTACAAGTTCCAAAGCCAGAGTGTCCTTAACATCAGGAGAGGCCTCCTTGAAATGCCATCTCAAGATGTCTAAGCCACCATAAAATGGAACATAGAATAGTTTGGCTTCATTCTCATTGTAAACTCTACAAGGATGCCTCAAAACTCTGGAGTGGAAAATTGGTTCCAAGGAATACTGATGAGTATTGTACCAGCTTTTTCCAAGCTTCAATATTGGCTCCCCCAGTGCCTCATTTCTAAAAAATTCACAAAAATCCAACCAGGGAGACATATCACTACAGTGAGCTACCAAATCCTTGTTAAACTTTGGTGGTAAATCATACACATAAACCCCCCTGCCATCACATGTTGCGAGGTCTCTTGAGTTCGATCTCCATGATCGATGCACTTGCAGATGCTCTTCCACCACTTTCACAGCAGATTCAAACTCTGAAAGCTTATTTTTGTCAACAATGTTGTTAACAATAAGGTTTGTGTTGTTCTCTTGAACATTATAACTAGGACTATCTTGGGTAACAAGATTTGTGTCATTCTTAAGCTTATCATCAACAGTAGGACCAGTACTCTCTCGTATGATAACTTCGAGTTGATGATCATTAATGTTGGTCTCTTGAACATGACTGGCAATATCTTGCGTAACAAGAGTTGTGTTGTTCTTGATATCAACACTAGGAACACTTTCTTGTTTACTAACTTCAAGTTTATGATCACTAACAGCGCTAGCATTAATAAGTGGAAGAGGGATGTCAAGGTTGGGTTGGGCGCCAGCAGAAAGGCAATAGAGATTGTTGAGCTTTCTAGACGAAACACATACGTGGACAATGTGACCAGAGATAACGGTGGTGGTAGAAGACCAGAGGAAAACAAGAATCAAGAGAAGCAGTGTCAACGGAACTCGATATAGTAACTTGGAAAGTATATAATGTAAGAAACCATGTTCTTTTGCAGCTCTTTTTGATGATTTAGATCTTTTCTTAGACAGTGAAAGGGCCATTTTTGTTGGTTAAAAAAACTTGATTTCCTTCTAGCTTTGGCTCTGGCTTTTAGGAAAGAATTTCAAAACATGCAGATTGCAGAGTATCTTCAACATGAAGGCACGTCTTAGGTGAACTAAAATTGCTCCAAAAGTTGGCTGCACGTTGGCATGTCAATTGCATAGAAACTTGATTAAGTAATATACTTAAGGAATTATGACCATAAGCTTGCATGGCTGGTAATAATGTTATAATAATACATACAATTAGGATCATGTTTTACATGTTAGTTGACCTTTCTATTAGAGAATAATTGATTAACCATATATTAACCATTATCAAGAAGTCAAAGATGAAAATACGATACTGAATTATATTAAAGAGAAAGAAACAGAGGATTGAAAATAAAGTCGATCTTAGGCTGTGACGGATCCAGAAAAAGGAATTAAAGTATCATTATAAAATTTAATTTTTAGAAGAGTATTTTTATGAAAATTTTAATAATGAAATTTTGTCATATTTTTTTTAGACAAAGATCCACACTTGATCTTAAATACCTAAATTCTTCTTAGTGTTACAAATTTATAATAGTAATTTATCATCTTCATTCTAGTATATAATCGTAGTCTTACATTGCAGTACCAATAAATTATTATCTTCATTAAATATTTCTAACTATAGTTTTACGTTGCAGTATCATGTATTTGCACGGTGACCCTCTCCTCAAAATTTCCACATAAAATAATTCCTAGTTTAAAGCTACTAACTAATAAACGTTATAAATGTATAAAATACGGTTAATAGTTCTATATTTTTGACTCATACACAGATGCCTTTTTTTTAAGCAATCAGTTTATTAATTTGCTAAATCAGTCAAAAGACATGATTGTAACTCAATGGGAACATCACTCCCGTTGAACACTCGATCTGGAAATGAACATAATACTCTAGCGAAGTTATGAGTCACCATATTAGCAGATCATTTAATAAAATACAAAGAAACATTGTTTAGAGAACGAAGAAGCTCACGACAATCTTCAATAACTATACTAAATGCAGATATTAACTGTGAAAATTCTTGATTCGTCCCTACTATTTATATCTACGTATAATTGTGAAATGTTCTTGATCAGGCTTCATGGGATTGAGTTTGAGGAGATTGAAATATCTCTTGCCAAAAGCCAGCAATTTACCCGCGACTTCAAGTATTTTCTTGCTTAATGTTTATTTCTCATATCTTAGAACACTCGTTTACATATTGTTTCAGTAATAAATCCAATGGGGAAATTGCCAGCAATTGTACACGGAACTTACAAGCTCTTTCAGAGGTACTCTTTTATTCTATTACACACAAAGACTCATTTTTCCAGCCTGAAAAGAAGACTCATCTTATTTAAGTTTAATTAGTTTTGTAATCTTGAAATTTATGTGAATTACAACCATGCAATTCTTATTCACTTGTTCATTTCCTGGAGTTGCAGATCACTGGTAAAATAGCATGTAGCTTAATTATTTTGTTACTCTATGATTAGGAATGGTATTGGTACGTAGCTTCAATATTTTGTTGCCCTTCCACTCTCCTGTGTTTACGAAGTGCCATTTATAGGAACAAACTTAAGAGCTGTACCATACTTAAAATTTTTATATGTAAACCTATTGTTATAAATACATATAAATCATCAATGTAAGTCTTCTGTGTTCAAGAGTGACGGTCATTCTAACTTGAGATTAAACCTGTTATTAAAAATTAATTTAAATCATCGATATAAGTCTTCTGTGTTCAAGAGTGACTGTCATTGTAATTCGAAATTATCACCTCTGTAGAGTTTTATGTTTCTTCAATTTTTATTTCTGTTTGTTTGATCTATGTTGGGAACTGTTGCGTGAATGTGTGACCAAAGCTGATTTTAGATCCATCATTTGCATACATGGCCAAGTCTGAGGATAGAATCTAAGTATTCCCCTAAACAAGCCTAGCCAGAAAAGGCTCAACATAATTAGTTAACTTTGCATCTAATTTTAGTACCTACATGGTGTATATTTTCCTATCTGCATATTTGTGACTTTTTCACATTTTGAAGATATCCATCTGATATACTCAAAAGAGCCTTATATTGGCATCATTCGAAATTATTGCAGGGTGCAGATGAATAATATTAGTATCCAAATATAATTTTATCAGTATATATTACAGTCACACAATAAATTATACACAGTCACACCTTTCCGCTTCATGATGCGATTAAATTCTAGGACAATTTATCATACATCTACCTGCAGAGTGGAAACTCGTACACTTGTTTTGTAGCAACTCTAATAAATAATTAATACATTTACTGAATATGAGACAGCATCTTGCAAAATGGCCTATCACTTCATGGTTTTAACTTTTCTTCTCAGCTAGGTATGTTATGAATAGAAGTGGTGCACTTCTACTTGGTCGTAAATTGAATCTAGAAGCTGCTGTCATTAATAAAAAGTTCTGTCTAAATCTCTTGCAAAGATTGAAACTATCTGGCTCAGTGGCATGGTAAATTTTTGCTGGGAAACTTCCGACCTTCCAGTGCAGATCTCAGCTTAGTATGTGAAATTATGCTACTAGAGGTAAATCTAGTTTGCACCCCTTGTTGATGTTAACTTTCAAAGAGAAGTGCAACTAACATTTTAGTAGCATTATTAGAAATGTAAAAAAAAGGAGCACAATGTCTAATATGTTATTTTGGATTTAGCTTATAGTTGACAGGGATCAGATATTAAGTCCATATAAGAAAAGTTCTGCAATGAATTGAGGATACCGAGATGCAACCAATCCATTTTTTAATGTTACATCCGTTCATGTTCAAGCTCAAAGTTGTTCTGACAGAGGAAAGCTCAGTAGTCGAAAACAGTGAGACTAAGAAGAGGCTTAAAACCAGGGACGGACCTAGGCTATGGCCATGGGTGGCCTTGGTCCCCAAAATTTCTGGTGTGTACATGTACTTATATATCAAGTACACTGTTCTACTTGTATCAACACCTTGTTTCTAAGAGATGAAGTTTCAGCTGGCAACTTGGCTTTACAAGTTCAAGTCTATATATTATTTTTCCTATATTAATATCTATTATTTGCTTAAAATTTGTCTTGATTCTACCAAGAACAAGTGCTAATGGTCAGAATTGTGCCTACACCAAAACTCGACCCACTAGCATCTTGATATCAACCTTTACCTGATACTTACATACGCTTCTTCGTTAGGCTACATTACTGTTTGCTCAACTTGATTGCAGAATGTTGAGTGTGATTTGGGTGCTTATGTTTCTTTCTTTGTAATCTATATACACACTTGCCTACTGTGACTAGCTCTATACTATTATAAGAATAAGACACAAGGTACTTTTAACAGCTACTTTTTCTCATTTTCCGGGGTATATCTTCTAATAACTGGACGATTATTTTTGTTTTCTCATTTAAAATTTCATCTACCAATATATAAACTATATTAGTGATATCCTTCTAGCACACCAATAGACTTATCTTTCAGTCAAAGCAGGTTTCGATTCCTATCTTGCAAGTTTTAATTAATTTCATCTTGCAGTAATTTAACTTTTCTTATCAAAATCCTGAAATTTAGCTGATTTGCAGCCATGCAATTCTCATCTATCTCGCTTCCTCATTTCCTGGAGTTGCAGGTCACTGGTGAGATAACACGTCCCTTATTTTGTTGCTCCATATTTTAATGATTTGGAATTCATCTGTCTGCAGTTTCAATATTGTTTAGTGCAGATGCCATATAACTCCTTGTTGAGCCAACGATAGGTATAAACTTTGTGGTTGGTACTTTTGAGGCTCGATTTTGAGTAGGACCCGTTAAGTTTTAGTGTTGGGCCTTGGTTAAGATGTATTCCTCGGTGGGAGAATCCGCCATGTATTTAGGATGAACTGTCCCATGAGTGTAACTGAAACTTATTTATAATCCATTATTTATAATCGGAGCAAAGTTTGAGGATAGTACTCGACTTTGAAAATAATTTTATGCAATAAATGTTGAGATAATATTTGCTATTATATGGCTCAAGTGATCCCCTTGTATAGTTTTTATCACTCATTTTTTAAGATCAAACACTTAGAAGTATCAGTAGTAGCAATCATAGATACCTGATATGCAGTGGGACACCGAATAAAATTTGGTACAAGAGATGGGTTCATAGAATTAATAAGCCACCCCTTAACAACAGTGCTTTCTGTCCTCCCTCGGCGAAATCCAGGATCTTCGGTAGATGGTTCAGGGAGATCAACATTTATGTATCCCAGTATATTACGGCTTAAGATAAATATTTCCAGAACTTGAGATCATAAAGCTAATTTGTGCTATTGAGTTTGATGCCAAAGCTAATTTGTGCTATTGAGTTCGATGCCAATAAGGACAGCAGAAACTGATGATTGATTTGGCAGTTGGAATCTGTCGTAATAGTTGGGTCATCCTTGTGAGGCCATCAAAAACAGATGGTTTAGTTGTGGTCGAAGTTGCAACAACAGAAGTTGTGTCGGTATCACCTTGTAAATTGGTCATGTTGATGTTCCATATAATAATGAAGAAAGTGAATCGTTACTGCTCTAATACCATGTAACCGGTATTAAGAAAAAAAGATTTTACTAATTCATGTGTAGTCCAAAAGAGCCATGTTACTTGAGAAAAGCACCTTATATAAAAGAGGCATGTTACTTAATTAAAGAAGCACTTCTATCACAAGTAAGAGATCAAGTCTAGCAATATTTACAGCTATTCTTATCGATCAATATCATGATCTCGGCTGACAATAATATTAACACAATAACTACCAGATATTCAAACATCCTATCCATCAGAATCCTCCTTGTTCCTTTAACTTACTGAACATGCCCAAATTTCATGCCTCTTCAATCTGTCATAGCCCTCCCAGGCTCCCAGGCAGTGTATTGTTAATCTTGCATCCAAACATCCCCTTGATCTGATAACTAGGCTCTCTAGTGGAAGGCTAATATGTTATAGTATATAACTATAACACTTTGATTAATATTTTACTTCTTTAAAGAATACAGTATAGATAAAATAAAATAGGTAAATAAACTTTTGGCGGGAAAAGTTGTTGAGACAGTTTTTTCAATTTCCTATTTATTTCCAATTTATGTCTAGCGAAACCGTAGATTGTATAAATAGGACTAAAGATTGTAATGGGAAAAAAATTCAAGAAGTTTAGTAAGAAAGTTCTCGCATCTCCAAATCTCTGTTCTCATCTCTTCTCCTTCTCAAATACTTGTTTACATATAGTTTCTTATCATCTTGATGTTTACATTTCATAGATAAATTCACATATAAGTTTGAAGTAATGATTTATGCTATCAATGGTATCAGAGCCATTCCATTCGGGATAAAATTTGTTGCAATCTGTTATTTGTTTGTTGTAAGTCTTGTGTGAAACTCTGGCTTACAAGAGATGCATTGGCTAAGTTGGTAAAAGCTATAAATGATTTATAGAATCAGAGGAGAGATCCAGAGTCAAGCACCAGAAATGCTACAGATCTTAACACCAGGAATGGCACATATCAAGGTACCCTTCCTGTTAGAAATTTTAGGACAAATTATCATACATGGACAACATCTTGCAAAATGGCCTATAACTTCATGGTTTTAACTTTTCTTCTCAGCTGGATATTTTAAGAAAAGTAGAGGCGCACCTCTACTTGGTCTTAAATTGAATCTAGAAGCTGCTGTCAAAAATTAAAAAATTCTGTGTAAATCTCTCGCAAAGATTAAATCTTTCTGGCTCAATGGCAATGGTAAGCTTTTGATGGGAAAATTCCAACCGTCCATTGCAGATCTCGGCTTAGTATGTGAAATTATGCTACTAGAGGTAAATTAGTTTACACCCCTTGTAACCTTGTTGATGTTAATCTTCAAAGAGAAGTCCAAATAACATTTTAGTAGCATTATTAGAAATGTCAAAAGAAAAACGGAGAGCAATATCAAATATAGTATTGTTGGATAGCTTGTACCTGACAGGGATCAGATATTAAGTTCATCTACAAAAGTTCTGCAATGGATTGAGGATACCAGGAATGATATCAATCCATTTCTCGATGAGTTACATTCGTTCGTGTTCGAGCTCAAAGCAGTGCTGACAAAGGAAAGCTCTAAGCAGTGTATAAAACTAAGACATTTTCATTTCTTAGCAAAAATATTATTTGATGTCACCTACAAGCTGTGACTTTCTTCTATAAGCCATACAAATAGAGCAGAATATAGATATGAGTATATTATTTCACAATTTTTGACTACATAGGAATTGGAATGACCGTTAACATGATATACAAATTACCGCAAATCTTTATTTATGGCAATTTAATGTCCATCCTCCTAATCTTGAGGCCTAATTCCCTAGCTATAATCCCAGCATACCATTTTGATTTTCCTGCCATCAACATCAAGTATCCGATAATAAACGCCGGAACCACTCCACAACCTTATCCAATCACCACGGCTTCCCAAGTAAAACCACATAAAAAATATTCATCCTCGTCTTCACCATCTTTTTGCATCACAATAGCATGTTCACACTCTATGGACAATGGCTTTCCACATAGCCCAAAGTTACCAACATAGCTATTATTATCAAATGTATTGAATTGAAAACCATGTGGAATATGACCTCTAAGTTGGTTATAAGACAGGTTTAGAAATTCAAGCGGATATATGCTGGTAGGTTGTTGAGGAATCTCTCCTTCCTTCAAGTCGATTAGCTGAGAGGTCTAGCGACTCCAGCAGAGTCAATTTTCCAATCGAGGGTGGTATGTAGCCTGTGAGATTATTGTGAGATAAATTTAGTAATCTGAGTGACACTAAATTTCTGAAATATTCAGCAATGTCCCCTTTAAAATTGTTACTTGATACATTAATGGTTGTGAGAAAAGTTAATATTCTTTCCAACGTAATCTCCACGCCTTTAATCACTAGACTTGTAGAATCCGTATAATACTGTCGGCCCATATAATTATGCTCTATTTTATTCACTTCATGATTCATCATTGCCTTGAAGTTTCTGAAATACATTGCAGGTAGTAGACCTGAAAACTCATTATACGACATATCAATGATTCTCAAGCTAGGAAAAGGGTGTTCAACCTTAAAACTCTTCTCTATAAGACCATGAAACATATTTGATTTCAGAATAAGAACTTGGAGATGTGGAAGAGCTTCCAAACATTGCGGGAAAATGTCATTTATTTGGTTACTTCCAAGATCAAAAGTTTTCAGTTGATCAAATTCAGCAAAAGAAGAAGGAATTATTCCTTCTAATTTGTTTCCATGTAGATTTATACTTTGCAAATTACAAAAATTTCATAAAGTTGATGGAAGGCTCCCCTGAATGTTATTCATCCGCAAATCAAACACTGAAAGTGTAGTCATCAAACTTGTTGGACAAATGGGGAGTGTACCATTCAATTTGTTATGAGACAAATTTAAAATCTCAATAGAGGTGGAATTACAGAATAAGGCGGGCAATGATCCATTGAGCATGTTGAACTGTAAATCGAGATATGTAATACTTTTCCAAGGTAATTGCTCAAGACCACCAGTTAGCCTATTGCATGAAAGATTCAAATATGAGGAGGACAAGGACCTAGAACCCATCAAACCAATCCAATGTGGAATTTCCCCTTCAATTTGATTGTTTGATAGATCTAAAAAATTAATTGTCTCTATATTTCTTGAAAACATTTCAATATCCAAATACCACTGAAATTGTTTGATGCAAAGTCTAGGTGAGTGAGGTTGACAAGTTGAGAAAATGATTGTGGAATGGGTCCATAGAGTAAATTGTTGCTACAACGAAGTCATTGTAGTTGTGATTTGGAGGAATCAAATTCAAGTAACTGACTCGTGAACCGATTAGAATCTAAATTTAAGTCTTGTAATGATGGATGATCAAACAGGAGGTAAGGGTCCGGTTAATGAATGATGACTTAAATCTAATGAAATGAGTTCTTTAAAGGGGAAAACCCAAAATGGTAATGGACCACTAAAATCGTTACTGAAAAGGGCAAGATCTTTTAGGTTAGTAAGGTTTACTAAATTTGTTGGAATTGGGTCCTTGAGATTATTATAAGGGAGGCCCAAGTACGTATGTTGACTCAGGTTCCCTATGGATGTTGGTATCGGCCCAAACAAATTACAACCGTAGAGTGCCAAAGTGGACAATGACTGGAGGAATCTTATTGAATCATGTATACTTCCATCTATGTCTATGAAATATACACGAAGGAATTAGAGAGTAGAACTACTTCCCCACTTAACTTTGGGTAATCTACCTGTCAGTTGGTTATTTTCATAATCAGATGAAACTCGTACCACTTCTGTTAGACCCTTAGGCTTTGAGCCTAAGTCTGGTGCTGCGGGCCGGTGGCTTATTTGAGAGGCTAAAGAGGTTGGTTTTCAGCACCAGAGATGCAAGCCGGGCAAGGGGCTTGGCGTTGAGGTGAAGTTGAGGCGCATGGGGCACACCTGAGGCTCATGGGGCACTTGTGACTTATGAGGTCACTTGCACGAGTTGGATATGTCAAAGGCTTAGATCATGACAACGGAGGCCAAGGAATGCATAGCCAGACACAGACATAGGGAACATGTATTGTGGGCACACTTGATTCTAGAGAGGTCAAGCAGCATGGTGCAAGGACAAGAGAGGCAAGATTGGGTGAGACTTGAACAAGGGCACGACCGACTTAAAGGAGAGTCATAATCCACCATTAGCTGAGGAAGCAGCTAAATGAGCTTTTCGAGAGTGGGTATATTCAACCGTCTAAAGCTCCCTATGGTGTCCAGTCTTATTTCGAAGAAGTCAGATGGGTCATTGCGAATGTGTGTTGACTATTGTGCCTTGAACAAGGTAACTATAAAAAACAAGTATCATGTTCCAAATGTTGTTGAGTTGTTTGATAGTATCTCAAAGGCTAAGTAATTTACGAAGTTAGATCTCAGATCGGGTTATTGGCAAGTCAGAATTGCAGCAGGAGATGAGCCTAAGACCACATGTGTGACAAGGTATGTGTCTTACGAATTCCTAGTTATGCCTTTTAGTTTAATAAATGCACCTGCTACATTCTGCAATCTTATGAATGATGTGCTATATGAGTACCTAGACCGCTTTGTCATTGTGTACTTGGATGATATTGTGATCTACAGTGATAGTCTTGAAGCTCACTTAGACCACTTAAGGTGCATTTTCACTAAACTGCGAGAACATAGCCTCTATGTGAAGAAGGAGAAATGTGAGTTCTGCAGGGAGGAGATTTATTTCCTTGGGCATGTGATTAGCCAAGGGACGGTGAACATGGACAAGAGAAAAGTTGAGGCCATCATTGATTAGTCTGCCCCAAAGAAAGTTGCTGAGTTAAGATCTTTTCTTGGTCTTGCGAACTACTACCGCAAGTTCATTCAGGGATACTCCAAGTGGGTGAATGTTTTGACGGATTTGCTGAAGAAGGATTCATATCTTGGACTAGAATGATGAGTGTCAAAAGGCGTTTAAAAAGCTGAAAGTTGCATTTACTTCAGAGCCCGTGCTCAAACTTCCAGATTTTAGAGTACCATTTGAGGTGCATGATGCTTCAGATCGTGTTATGGGTGGAGTGTTGGTTCAGTTGGGACATCTGGTGGCCAATGAAAGTCGAAAGTTGAAGATGCCGAACAAACGTATAGTACTCATGAAAAGGAGATGACATATGTGGTGCATTGTTTGGAGATATGGTGGCATTACTTGTTGGGAGCGAAGTCTGTGATTTGCACAGACAATGTGGCAAACACTTATTTCAAGACTCAAAAGAAGTTGATCCTAAAGCATGCACGTTGGCTGGAATTTTTGGCAGAATTTGACTTTGTGTGGGTGCACAAACAGGGGGCACAAAACCAGGTGGCAGATGCATTGAGCCGAAAGGTGCAAAAGTCTTTGGTATATATGTCATTGGTGGACACTGAGTTCCTAGAAGAGATCAGTCAAAAACCGATGTTGTGTATCTGAAGCTTGTAGAGGAAGTGAAGTCAGGTGTGGTTCGTAAGTATTGGCTGGAGGATGGACTTTTGTATGTGAAAGGAAATAAGCTCTATGTGCCTATTGGGGGGACACTTCAACAACGAATTTTGAGGGAGTCTCATGATGCAAAGTGGGCAGGGCACCCGGGGGTAGCGAGGATGCTAGCATTGCTTAATAGATCCTACTATTGGCCGAAGATGATCGATGATGTTGAGGCCTATGTCAAGTCGTGCTTAGTTTGCCAACTTGACAAGATTGAAAGAAAGAAGGAAGCTGGACTTCTACGACCATTATCGGTTCCTGATAGACTGTGGAAGTCTGTATAAATGGATTTCATTCTTGGGTTACCTCAGATTGATGGAAAGGGGTCAATCTTTGTGGTGGTTGATCGGTTTTCGAAGTATGCGGTGTTCATTCTTGCGCCAAAAAATGTACATCGGATGTGGCAGCTGGCCTTTTCTTTCAGCATGTGGTGAAACATTTTGGGTTGCCATAGGATATAATCAGTGACCGAGATAGCAGATTCACAGGGCGTTTCTGGGTTGCATTGTTTGGGTTCATGGGAAGTGAGTTGAAGTTTTCTACTACAAATCATCCCCAAACAGATGGTCAGACAAAGAAGATGAATCAGCTATTGGAGGAGTATCTCAGGCACTATGTTTCATCTAGTCAGAAAAATTGACTAGAGTTGATGGATGTAGCACAATTTTGCTACAACTTGCAGCAGTCTTCGGTGACTGGCAAGAGTCCTTTTGAGGTGATTTTTTTAGTTCAACCACGAATGCCAAACGAGGTGGTTATACAGAGATTGGGTGGTACTTGTCATGCGGCTTACATGTATGTTATTGGGAGGCAAGAGATGATTGATGAAGCCAAAGCTAGCCTGAAAAAAGTTATGAGAAGGATGATGAAGTATGCCGATCAGAGGCGTCGTCCCTTAGAGTTTGAGGTGGGCGACCAGGTGTTGTTGAAATTAACACCACAGATCTGGAAGAAGATCAAGTCAAGGAAAATTCACAAAGGGCTTGTTCAGAAGTATGATGGTCCCTTTGAGATTGTGAAGAATGAGGGCGCGGTGGCATATCGTCTTAACTTGCCGGATTGATTGAAACTACATCCCACGTTTCATGTCAGTTTTCTAAAGCCGTTTCAGCTAGAGTTGTTGCTTGATGGGATGAGGTAAGGGAAACGGGCACCTCCAGTGATCAGGATGCAATTCGACAAGAAGGTGAAAAATGTCCTTAGTCATAAAACTCAGGGGATGAGTAAGAAGAACAGGAGGACCGATTACCTAGTACAGTGAGAAGACGAGGATGAAGCTGATGCAACATGAGAGAAAGGTGTGACCTTGTGGCAGTTTGAAGATCAGATTCGGGAGTATTGGAATCATCCCTCGATGATGACATCGAGTTCTTTTAGTGGGGTGATTTGTTAGACCCTTAGGCTTTGAGCCTAAGTCTGGTACTGCGGGGCGGTGGCTTACTTGAGAGGCTAAAGACGTTGGGTTTCAGCATCAAATATGCAAGCCGGGCAAGGGGCTTGGCGTTGAGGTGAAGTTGGGACACATGGGGCACACTTGGGGATCATGGGGTACTTGTGACATATGATGGCACTTGCACGAATTGAATATGTCAAAGGCTTAGATCATGACAACGGAGACCAAAGAATGCATAGCCAGGCACAGGCACAGACACAGGGAACATGTATTGTGGGTACACTTGATTCTAGAGGGGTCAAGCAGCATAGCGCAAGGGCAAGAGAGGCAGGATTGGGTGAGACTTGAACAAGGGCACGACCGGCTTAAGAGAGAGTCATAATCCACCATTAGTCCTCAATGACACAGAGGCGACATGGCAGACAAGTCTTAAGGAGTCAGACATGGTGGGTTTAACTAAGACATGGTTCTATGGTGGAGCTGGATAGGTGATGCAATCAGTTGGGCCAGGGTTGGAGTATGATGCAGGCATGACATGTGTTCAATGTGCAAAACGGACTTGGGCTTATACATATCATATGGATGGGCCTAGCTTACAAATAAGGAAAGTAAGTTGGGGCATATCATAATTGATATGGTATAAGACAATATCTTCTAATGGCGGAAATCAAGGGATGCAACTCAGCATATCTTAGAGAATATTCTAGAATGAGGATTATCCTTGGGAATATTCCAAAAGGAGGATTTCGTGGGAGTGTATCAAAGAAGATCTTCGCCATAGATGGAAAGTTTGGATGGGCTTGAGACATCCAAAGCCCGCTTAGCTGCCTATATAAGGACGAGCTACTTCATTCTCAGATCATTCATTCATTCATACATACACACTTGTAGAGAGAAGTGAGAGTAAAATACAGAGAGAGCTATATAGAGTTTTAAATAGAGAAAGAGCTTTGTAGTGAGGCACTCTTGTATTGCTAGCAGTTAGTGGGTAGTTGTGGCAAGCAGGGCTAGATTGTTAGATCCTTTTTGTGGAGTAATAAAAAGGTTGGGGATTCCGCGTATATGCTCGTCTCATTTATATTGTGTAGTTGTTACTAACCCATCTTGCAGGCAAAGAGTTGTGCAAAGAGAGTTGTGCAAAGAGTTGCAGGCTCTAGGCGTAGAGTTGGCGCATCACTCGGCCAAAAGTTTTGAAAAATTAGTCGTTGGTCGACGCTTCCGCACGGCTGTTTGGGGAGGTGGAAAATCTCTTGGGGTACTACTCCATATAAACCAGTACACTCAAGGTTAAGAACTCTCAGGGAAGTAGACAAATTCGTGGGTAACATACCAGTGAGGTTTGTATTCCAAGGTAAAATTAGCACTTGTAAATTGGGGAGGTGGAAAACCTCTTGGAGTACTACTCCATATAAATCAGTATTATAGAAGTTAAGAACTCTTAGGGAAGTAGACAAATTCGTGGGTAATCTACCTCTCAGGTTTATATCAGAGGATAAATGTAGCACTTGTAAATTGGGGAGGTGGAAAACCTCTTGGGGTAATTCTCCATGTAAACCAGTATTCCAAGGTTAAGAATAGAGAAGTAGAAAAATTCATGGGTACAACGGAAGAGATGTTGACTTCTTCAAGATTAAGCACTCTGAGTTGACTCATATTCTGCATTACTGATTTAAACACTTCTTCTCCAAGTTTAGCCTCAGAGTTGAAACTTAGATCGAGTGAGACCAGTTTATACAAATGAGATATTCCTGAGGGGACTCTTCCAGAAAATTTTGTAAGAGAGAGGTTGAGAAGTAATTCTCCATGTAATCATAGTATGGAGAAAAATAAGAGCAATTATGAGGAGTGTTAATTGCCAAGCTCAGCTTAAACTGGAACAATACAATTTTTTGCATGGAAGGACTCAAATGCATAGATGAAGAAACTATTTGGTGTTGCAAGAAGATGAGAAGCACCATGATTGTGTAATACCAGGTGAATTTACACATTTTCATTATATGCTTTAAATGTTTTCTTAGGTGGATAGGTTGTATGTGTTATGGTTGAGGGTTCATGTCTATATTTATAGCCAAACTGCTTTTCCTCCGGAGTCTTTAGATGTATCACTTCTATTCAACATTCTATTCCAGTCACACGTAAATAAGAGTAGCTGTAGATTCAAATTTGACCGGTAGAGAGGTAGAAATATCCTTGGAGATTTCTGTAGCCTACTAATTTGAGGTGGTAATTTACTAGCTGGTAGTCTTTTTTCTGATGCATGTACAGTCAGCTCCAGCCCTGAATATACATACATTAGGTATGAGTTTCTTGTTTCAAAAGATTCCATACAGAGGGCTCATTTTAGATACTATCTTGTAATAGTCTTTTCTCTGATCTCCACGACATACTTTCAACATTCATAATCATACATATATTCTGCTTACTAATTTGTGGACTGCATTAGAAGCACTTTTAGAGCAGTAGAAGACAAAGACCAATATATGATCATCTGGAATACTGTTAACTGTTTAGAAAATATATGATCAGACATGTAGTAGAGACTAGAGATGAAGAGCCTGAGCCTGAGCCTGAGCCTGAGCCTGAGCCTGAACGTTAACAGAACAGAACTTTAATTTTGACCAATTAAGTGATGATGAGCGTTAATCAGAAGATAACATGGTGAACATGACAGAACAACAAAGAAATTTTACATACATAATGAATAAAACAATAATCAAAGATAACTCCGAGAAAAATTTACTTTTTTTTATAGAAACAGATCTCTCTCTTCAATGAAGAATGGAAGAAAGAATTTTCCTGGCCGATTTCAGCCACCGTTTCCTGTATATTACAAATTGTAGAAATAAGCCTGAAGTAATCATTAATCAACTTGGTTGTGAATATAATGAATACCTGCCTATATAATGAATACCTGCCTAAAACATCAGCAGAACCATAGGATATGAAGCTGAAACTGTGTAAAAAAGGATAATCTAACCGACTTAGAGTAAACTCGGAGTGGTGATCTTCATCATGATGCTCTTGCTTCTCCAGTTGAAATTTATCTCAAGAATGAACCTTAATAGCGTCCAGCTCTGAAACAGTTCTGCCATTAATTCCAATGCATCAGAATCTTCCTGTTACTTCCACTCACTCCACCTGCCAAAGCTTGCATGCCTCTCCAATCTGTCACGGACTCACGGCCCTCGCAAGCAACAATATTGTTAATCTCACGTCCAAACATCTTCTCGATCTTGATCTAATTACCAGGCTGTCTAGCGGAAGACTAATATCAATATTCAAAAATAGAACAATGGTATCACATAGAATGTTGCAAAATTAATATAATTAATGTAATTATAATCTGTTATGTAAAGTGATTTTAATTGTCATATATTAAATAATAATATTATGGCTCCGTTAAAGCAATAAATTTATTTTCATACTCAATAAGTATAAAAAATTTTCTTGTATTCTATATCATATCATATACTGTACCAGTTTATTGACGAACCAAGTCCAAAACTTATTTGCCAAATTATTCAGGGTAGTTAATTGCTATGCGGGGAAGAAAATATTGGAACTAAACCATATAGAATTATGTTGCCTAGAAAATTATGCTTAATTTAAATTTGGAAATATACCAATGAGCAAGCCGACAGGAAGGAAAAATGTTTAAAGAAAACAATCCTTTCTGATCGAACCCTGTGACATGGGACTAATGATTATTTAAATGTGTAAATGACATACAAATAAGAAAACCTATTATTCTCACAGTTTAAATTTTCAATGTTCCTCTCAGATGTCAAATAAAAGACCTTACACTATCAAGTATCAACCGAGAATATATCAGAGTACTCAATCTTATGGTAACAACTTTAGGACAATCTTTGACGTCTACTCTGCAGGCTCATGAAAGGGAATTATGCACACAAATGCTTTATAAGCTGATATTGAACAGATTATGGGGGAAGATGCGGGGTCTTTTTTCCTGTTAAAAAAGGAACCTCTAAAAGGCTGGCCCTTATCCTACAGTACAAGGGAAAACAGATGAAACAAAGCCAAAAATACCTGAATGATTAAACCGATATGAGAAAGTGTAGGAATATTGGGGAGAAGAAAGCATGCATGCATGTCCATAGCATAGAGTACTGCTGCAAATGATTCTAGTTAATTCACATAAACTCAATGCCGACACAACATCTCTATAATAAGAAGAGAGGAGTCTGGAATAATGTTCAAAATGAACTTGCCACAGGCTGGCAAAGTGGGGGAGTATGAGAGTAGTGGAAACAAGAGGTAACTAATACATGTAAAACATATGATCTGCATTACCTGGTGTTCCTCTAATTTCCCATACAATTTTTCTTGTTTTTGGCTTTTTTCTATCAGAGCAGATTTTGAGTTGCATGCTCAATCTGAATATGGCCCTGGATTTCTTGTTTAAATTACATACTTGTTGTTAACGTATCGATCTTTGTACAGTGGGAGAAGGTGATGGTGGACGAGGTATCTGCCAGGGGAAAGAACCATCAGTTTCACCTAAACAATTCTGCCTGAATGGATATGGCATATGATATGCAAATCCTTCAGGGATGCCACTAAAAATTGCAGCCTCAATGGTATGCAAATCCTTCAGGGATGCCACTAAAAACTGCAGCCTCAAGAATGACAGCGTCAGCATTTTGTAAATATGAAATGCTTTCAATGATAAAGAAACAGCCTGTGCTAGTTCTGGCTCCACAATATGAGATTGCCTTTGCTGAGTGTTTAACCACTTTCAGTCTCTCGCTTGGAAGCCTCGATAGCAGCTCAAATAATTTCTTCTTCTATATATATCGTTGCTGTCGTCAGTTATGTTATCTAATCCAGGAGCACGTTGTCAAGAATTTGAGATGTCAGGATAGCCGCCCAAGATGCTGCCATTTCCTACATCACGTGGTGAAACTCGTCCAGTTGGACCTGTTGGAATATCTCCAGCATCTTCTTCATCAATTTTGACAGTTCCGTATATCTCTGGGCAATGATCATTTGCAGTACAGGTAACATCCTGAATGGTGGAAGCATGACCAGAAAGACTTGATAGACCATTACATCCTTAACCTCGATGGGTATTCCCTTACTTCTCTTGGATGTGAAACAAATAGTGCTCTTCTTGCGGAATTGGAAGCTCTATCAAATATACTGCTTTCTGATCTACCCATCTAAATCCATGTAAGTTTCCTATATTGAGCACTACATCTACCTTTTACATAGGTTTTTACAGTGAGATAATAATAATATATAATATCTTGTGCAACATATATACACAATCCATGAGAAAGTAATCAATTCCAGCATATTTACAGTGCCCAATTTCCCATGATATTATTGTTACAATTAGTTACAACATTTCAAAAAAAAAAAAACGATTACAACTTTAAAGTTAATTCCCCAAAAGTGTTTGGATAATTATAATACTATTAGAATATAGTATGCATATGAAAACATATGCACCTCAACAAATTTTTATATACACCAATACCATTGAAGCAAAGCCTACCTTCTTCCATTAAGTAGCATGTTGATAAAATCTTGATATGACTTGTTGGATTTATAAATACTTTGGAGGTGGATACTGAACACAAGTGTTGAGACTGGGCACATAAAAAACCCTAAAGTTATTTAAGCTATTGATTAGCCAATCATTTTTTTCAGTCTGACTAATCACCAAACCTTTGCTCTTAAGTTCTTAGTACTTTGTCAATATGAAGTTCTCAGTTTCTTTAAGTTTGTCAGTCTTTACTTCAAGTAACTCATTTCTTAGTACAAGCAGTCACTACACACTAGATTAAATCAAATATATCGCAACGATCCTATTTTCATGCTGACAAAACCAAAACAGTGTGAGCAAAATTCCATATTATAGCTTATATATATGTCCTACCTTGAAAAAATCTACTGTCTTGCTTAATCTTGTAACTTATAAGCTACAAAAAGCCAATCAATTCTCAAACTTCTATCAAGAACTTATCAAGACACAATGATTACTTCAAGTCACTTCATGAAACACTATTTTACCCTTTAATTTGTTCGACCCTGGTAAAAATAAAACCTGTGATTACCACCTAAATCAATATACAATGAGGCATTTAAAGCAAACAAAGCCCCTAATTACACTGATTAAACATATATGCAACACACACCAAAATTAGAACAGAAAGAAAAAGAAAAAGCAACTTTATTTTGAAAGTATATGTGTTTGTATATTACCGTGAGTTTTTGTATGGCAACAGGCTCACACACACCAGTGATACTCGTGTATGACACTATAGGAAGAGAAATGGAATAGATGGAAAAAATGTGTATATTCTGCATGACAACTAAATGAAATTTAAAAGGTGGGAACAGTACCTCAGCAAGCCTAGCTAATCCCTCGCCAGTTTCAGTAAGCTCTTGTACGGATATAAAAAATATTGCAGTGATTTTAACAGGACTTAGACAGTTGTTCCTGCATTCCAAACTTTGGAAAAACAAGAATCTCTAACATGATAGACAAGAAATATATTACGAAAATAATTTCATGTAATAAATGCGGAGATAATATATGCTATTATATTATTGTAGTTTGCCCGTGGGATTTTCCTTCACAGGGACTTTAATATTATATCATCACCCAAGGGTTAATGCACGGAATTAGATTATAAAAGACACATATGGCTATATAATTTTACAATAATTGATTTAATGGGATGCCAGGTAACATAAGACACATACCATAGCAAATCATTATAATCACATACTAATTTCCATCCTCCTGATCTTCAAGCCCAATTCACTGCCAATAATTCCAGCATACCATTTTGGTTTTCCTGCCAGCAACATTAAGTATCCGATAATAAATGCAGGTACCACTCCACAGCCATATCCAATAACTACAGCTTCCCAAGTAAAACCATCAAAAAAGTATTCGTCCTCATCTTCACCTTCTTTTTGCATCACAATATTATGTTCACACTCTTTGGACAATGGTTTTCCACACAGCCCCAAGTTACCAACATAGCTATCATTTTCAAATGTATTGAATTGAGAACCTTGTGGACACTACAAGAAAAAATGCATCAGGTTTTTCTCCGTCGTGTGAAGCCCACGAAAACCGTTGACTTGCTCGATGCCGTCTGATACGTGTATCAGACAACAGCAGCATAACCGTTGTCTGTGTTGCAGAAAGATAACAGACGTGATTTTAAAACTGTTGTATGAAAGCTGGTATAGACAATAATTTCACTAAAAACTATTGTCTAATTGCACGTAGTTCAAGTGTTTCTTGGAGATGTATCATTGTTGTATAGATAAACAGACAACACCTTTTAATCTAAAGATTGTTGTGGTAAATCTCTATAGAGAATGCCTTCCTTTTTAGAAGGGTGGTAAAAAGGACTACATACAAGTGTCTATTTCGTTCATATACTGGTACATATCCAATTCTTACAATGGTCTTTTTGTAACAAAAGTGTTGTTTTAAATTTAGGTAGACAACATTTTAATTTCATATCAGACAATGGTACAGAATACGTTGTTTATGATAACATTGGCTAATGATAAATGAAACAACACTTTTATTTACAACAAAAATTAAAGTTTATACAGTACTAGCAACTAACCAATATAATAAAAACTAGTATTTATCTAAACAGAAATTACCCATCAAAATTCATCGCTACAAAGCTACTATCGATACCAATTCCCAGCAAAGACGTTTTGCAAGCTCTTCAATCTTTCTCTGCTCACCCTTGACTTCTTTTTTAGACCGCTTCCAAGTTTTATAGTAAGTCTTCCAATTGATTGGAGGGCCAGACAAAATTCAGTAGCCTCCAGGTGTAAAAACTCTATCAACTTCCATCAAGTACATCCCATCTGCAAATTAAGTCGAGGTACAGGAGTAATTAATTGTCATGTTTTATCTTCTAAAGATATTCCAACTTTTCTATCCAATAGATTTATTTGATAAACACTAAAAGGCGCCATGTATTTAATGGAGACATTATATCCCAAAACTATACTCCCTAACCTGAATTCAATTTTTAAGTTATAATAAAAACTAAGTTTAAATCTTGTCACTGACATGCCAATAAGGATAATCACAAGGAAAAACTAGCAAAACCATTACACCAATGTTTGAAAAGTTATAAATATGCTCTCAGAAACCACTACTTATATACCTACACACAAAGAATCGATCAATAGAAATTATGCTCTTGATCTAAATTCTAGTAAAGTCTGTTCATGGACGTGACAAGTTTACGAAAATGCTGCACATAGATAAATGTAAATAAACAAATAGAAACACCTACGTGCCAGCTTTATATAGGAAGTACCTATCAGACATAATGATCGTAACAAAAAGTAATCTAAAACTATAGGGGGGAAATCAGGGCAGAACTCATCTCTTTATAAAAAAAATAAAGCTTAACAAGACAAATATATATATATATATATATATATATATATATATATATATATATATATATATATATATATCAATAGCTCTAGACAAAATAAAAAGATATAGAGGTCCATAGCATGAATGGACAAACATATACATACACACACACACACACACACACACACACACACACATATATATATATATATATATATATATATATATATATATATATATATATATTTGATTTTGTAGAATTATCAACCATTTCTATGTTTACATATTTTTGACTATACATACTATCTTCATAACAAGAACCCAAGGCAGGGGATATAATATAAGTCACAAAAAAATGAGCAGCACTAAGCTCAATTCAAAGATTAAAATACAACTAGAAAAAGTGGACCTCTTCTATTGTGCATTTGCCATCCTACCAAGCTCTAAAAAAGAAAGGCAGACATTCCATAAATGTAGTTTTCTTGTTCAACCTGCAAAGCAAGTTTCCCAACAAATCACATAAAGGCAATAATATATTAAAACAAGTACAAAAACATCAATAAACATGTCATAAGTGACAACAAAAATACTAAATCCCACAAATTAATATCTAGTTAGACAATGATAGAGAAATGAGAGAAAGAGGAAAAAGGTGGGAAATAAAATCACCTAGGGGGAGGCAAGGAACTTACATTATACTATTGATCAAATCATGAAGAAATTTGATGAACATAATCATCCAACTGATTTAAGAATAAAAATAGAATATTAAGGTAGAAATTTTATACCTCATTCTTCTCATTTGGCATCAGTCTGTCAACATAATATTTTCATTAGACCCATCCCCCCACTTTAATTCATGAAATAACCTTAAAGAAGTGATTATCTCTTCGTGCTCAATCTAACCAAAGAAACCCTAATTAAAAGTCGATTGAAGAAGCCCCATCTATAAAATCAACTATAGAGACTGCAAACAAACCTTTTTCCCAACATCAGCTACATTGCTGACTCCACAAACACAACCTAGATCTGAAAGAAACTAAAACTCATAACTTTAAATTTAAACCAATAATTGAAATGAATGAATGGATTAATGAATAGATAAATAAATAAAAACTCACATATTTTTTATCAGATTCTTAACCACAACAACAGAACCTAAGATCTGGTGAAATAGAATCACACTCTTAAACCAAAATCGGCCAAACACAAAACCATATAATGAACCCCTAATTAGTTAAATACAAGCCCATAAATTGAAATCCAAGTCAGGTAGATATTATTTACCAAAATGAAAGCCCTAGAAAGAAAGTCCTAGAAAGAAAGCCCCCATAAAACGAGTGTAATCGAGTTTATAATTGATTGAATGGGTTTGTAATATCAAGTGTGCAACTGATAGAAGCAATATATTATAGAAGTAGAGTTAGTAATGAAGAGCAACGGTGTGTAATGGGTGTGTAAGTCGAACATTTGGGGGGAGGGGGGAAGCTGAGCATTTGGGAAAAAAACAGGGGGGAAGAATGCGCGGATTCATTTCATTTCGGGGGATACAAGTACTCATTTTTTTAATCATGTACATGTTATATTAGTTTTATATGATTTTGTACAAGTATGTATAAATATTAAAAATATAAAATTAATTTTTATATTTTATATTTGCTAAATTTATTTTAAATTTTACTAAAATGTTTTCCAAAATATTAATAAAACTAAATATAAGTAAAACAATAATAATATTATAATATTAATTAAATTTGAATAATGCCTTGTAATTTTAAACAAATTTAAATATAAGTAAAAGAATAATATTATTAGAAAGAGTACTATGAATTAACTTAACCGACTATAAAAAATTTCAAATTCGGTTATAATAATACGATATGAATATATCTATTTTTAATGTTATATGATATTGTTTTTATGACAATGATATGATTATTTCATAATTTTAATTATTTTGTTATAAAATCTATGACTTTAAAACTAAAAAACTTGATATGTATTTATTTTAAAATCTCAAATTATTAAAATTAAAAATAAAAGATAGAAACCCATTTATAATATATATATGTAATTTATTTTGAATTCTGCAACATATAATATAATACGGAAAATAGTATTTTAATATTTTAAACTAATTTTGGTTTTTGTACTCTATAACTGAAAAATACATTTATAGTATGCATATGTACAAATGTGTATCAATTCTTTGTAATAGAAAGATTGTTTTATAGTTCGGACAAGAGTACGAGTATGTGTTTAATGTTTATAGAGCAAAAACCGTTGTATATTTAATTATCATTTTTAAGAGTTAAAATTTTTTGTTTCATTAATCAATTTTGATTTTTGTACTTGTTGCCTTAAAAAACATAATTATATTATTCATATGTATAGATGTGTATGTTACTTTTTAATAAGAAGTTATTTTTGTAGTTAATACAAGAGTATAACTATGTGTTTTATGTTTAAAAGTGAAGAGGTAGTGCATAGAACTTTTGTAAACTATATCATTAGCTTCGTATTAATTTAAAATTATTTTTTTCGACGATCCAACCGTACGGATGTTAAGATCTTTTGGTTTCTATTATGTATAAAAAAAACTAAAATTTTTAAAATTTATTTTGTGTATTTTTTTAACTAAACTAATAAAATGTGTTTAAAAACATTTTTCGTCTTATTAAGAAAAGGTAAATTTTGTCATTTTCTATGAAACAGACAACGGTTTTCTTAGAAATTGTGTTGTGTGAGTTCAACAAAGACAACGGTTTTCCATGTAAAATCGTTGTAAAATAAATATTGTATGAAATAACATTACACAATACTTTCAGAAAAAACCGTTGTATGAATTTCATAAAGACAACGGTTTTGTATGTAAAAATCATTGTCTATTTTCTTATATTTTTAAATATTTAAAATGATTCATTTTTTATGAATTTTCAATTTTTAAGCTAAAACTTAGAAAAATATATTTATATTATGTATATGTATAAATATATATATATTGATAATAATTTGTAGTTATTTTATGGTTGGAATAAGAGTTACTAGTATGATTTTAACAACGTTTTTTGTATTCAGATTGAAAGCATTGTCTAAAGAAATTTCAGACAATGCTTTCAAAAAGCGTTGTTAAAATCAGACAATAGTATTTAGTCACCGTTGTGTGACTACTTTTGAAGCAATATATGAGCAAAACAGTTGTCTAAGTTTTACAACGGTTTTCAGGACCATTGTAAGACAAACTGTTATACAACACTACTTTTAAAAACCGTTGTAAAACGGATGTCTATTTTGCTCTTCTAGACAACACTTTTTAAAACTGTCGTTAAATTCATGATCAGACAATACATCGAAAAGCTTGAAAAAATAACCGTTGTGTGAAAATTTCAGCCAACAATTTTTCGTCGAAGTGTTGTCTGATGTGTGTCGTCTGATTCAAAATTTCTTGTAGTGGGAATATGACCGCTAAGTTGGTTGCAAGACAGATTTAGACGTGCAAGTGTATATATATTGATGAGTTGTTGCGGAATTTCTCCTTCCAATTGATTGTATGAGAGATCTAATGACTCCAACATTGACAATTTTCCGATCTCGGATGGTATGTGGCCTCTGAGGTAATTCTGTGATAAATTGAGATATCTAAGTGATGCTAAATTTCCGATGGATTCTACAATCTCCCCGTCAAAATGGTTTCTTGATACATCGATGGTTGTTAATATAGTTAGAATCCTTTTGAACTCTACCTCTACTCCTTTAATCACGAGAGTCGTGGAATCACTGTAATAGTTACTATGATCCATATAACTACGCTCTATTTTATTCACTTCACTATTCATCATAGCCTTGAAATTTCTGAAATATTGAGATGGCAGTGGACCCGAAAACTCATTGTACGACAAATCAATGATTCTCAAGCTACGAAACGGATGTTCAACCATGGAACTCTTGTTTAGAAGAAGACCATGAAACTGATTCCATTTCAGAAAAAGAACTTGTAGATTTGGAAGAGCCTCCAAACAGTGCGGGAATGTATCATTTATTTGATTACTTCCAAGATCAAGGGTTTCTAAGTATGTAAACTCAGCAAAAGAAGAAGGGATTCTTCCCTCTAATTTGTTTCCACACAAATTTAAACTTTGCAAATTACGAAAATTTGACAAGGTTGATGGAAGGTTCCCCTCAATATTATTCATCCGCAGATCAAACACAGAAAGACTAGTCAAATTTTTTGGGCATACCGGGAGTACACCGCTCAAGTTGTTGTTAGACAAATTTAGAATCTGAAGAAAACTAGAATTACAGATCAAGTTGGGCAACGATCCATTTAACATATTCGACTGAAGATCGAGATACCCAATATTATTCCAAGGTAGTTTCTCAAGATCACCTGTTAATCTGTTGTGAGAGAGATTCAGAGTAGAGGATGAGGACCAATCCAGTAACCCAATCCAATGAGGAATCTCCCCTTCAATTTGATTGTTTGATAGGTCTACATAATTCAATTGAATCTTTGCGTCTCTTGAAAAGTGGGGGAACTCTTGAATGTTGCAGGATGACAAGCCCAAATGGTAAAGCGTAGAAGGGAGTGTGACCATACATTTCACCGAGAGATTATTACGAGAAAGATCAAGATATTTGAGGTATTCAAGGCTCGAAAACATTTGAATATCTAAAAGACCACTGAAATTGTTTGATGACAAATCTAGGTAAGTGAGGTTGACAAGTTGAGAAAATGATTGTGGAATGGGTCCAGAGAGTAAATTGTTTCCACAACTAAATTGTTGCAGATGTGATTTGGAGGAGTCAAATTCAGGTAACTGACCTGTGAATCCATTAAAACCTAAGTATAAGAATTGCAATGATGGATGGTGAAACAACCAAGGAGGTAGAGGTCCTGTTAGTGAATTATTACTCAAATATAAGCTATCGAGTTCTCTAAACTGCGAAACCCAACGAGGAAACGGACCACTAAAATTGTTTGCAGAAAGAAATAGACTTCTTAAGTTTGTAAAATGTGCTAAAACTTTTGGAACTGGGCCATTGAGATTATTATAACGGAGGCCCAAGGAAGTAAGTTGACCAAGATTCCCTATAGATATTGGAATTGGATAATTGAGATTATTAAAATCGAGGCCCAAGTAAGTAAGTTGACTCAGGTTCCCTAGGGATGCTGGCATCGGCCCAGACAAATTACAATTGCATAGTTCCAAAGAGTCCAATGACCGGAGGAAACCTATTGAATCAGGTATACCTCCATCTATGTCTGTGAAAGATAGACGAAGGAATCGGAGAGTAGCACTACTTCCCCACTTAACTTTGGGTAATCTACCTGTCAGTTTATTTTCACTAGCAGGAGATAGATCTAGTGCTTCCAAGTTGGGGAGGTGGAAAACCTCTTGGGGTAATACTCCATATAAATCAGTATTATAGAAGTTAAGAACTCTTAGAGAAGTAGACAAATTCGTGGGTAACATAACAGTGAGGTTTGTATTCAAAGATAAATGTAGCACTTGTAAATTGGGGAGGTGGAAAACCTCTTCGGGTAATTCTCCATGTAAACCAGTATTCTCAAGGTTAAGAACTCTTAGAGAAGTAGACAAATTCTTGGGTACAACGGAAGAGATGCTGACTTCTTCAAGATTAAGCACTCTGAGTTGACTCATATTCTGCATTACTGATTTAAACACTTCTTCTTCGAGTTTAGCACCATAGTTGGAACTTAGATCAAGTGAGACCAGTTTATACAAATGAGAGATTCCTAAGGGGACTCTTCCAGAAAATTGAGTACGAGAAAGGTTGAGATGTGTCAAACCTTTTGCAAAGAAACCAAATTCCTGAGGGAACTCATTGGAGAGGGAAAAGTCATTGTTAGAAAGGTTGAGGAACCGGAGATGAGAGAGTTGGAAGAGGGCGCTGTTTGCAAGTATGGCTCCTTCCAGCTGGCTGCAACTTAGATCAAGTCCTATTACGTTTCCCGTCTTGTGTTCACAGCTCACTCCCTCCCATGTGCAGTGATTGGAACTCATGCTCCAATTCATTGTCTTTGGGTGTGAAGGAATTTCGTAATAGTCATAGTATGGAGAATCATAAGAGCAATTTTGAGGAGTGCTACTTGCTAAGCTCACTTAAACCGGAACAATGCAATTTTTTGCATGGAAGGACTCAAATGCATAGATGAAGAAACTATTTGGTGGTGCAAGAAGATGAGAAGCACCATGATTGTGTAATTCCAGGTGAACTTGCACATTTTCATTATATGCTTTAAATGTTTTGTTGGGTGGATAGGTTGTATATGTTATGCTTGAGGGTTCATGTCTATATTTATAGCCAAACTTATCTATTTTCATTCAGAGTCTTTAGATGTATAGTTCTATTATGTGGACTACTATAGAAGCACTTTTAGAGCAGTACAAGACATAGACCAAGACTTTGAGAACTGAAAGATGACTCGAATGAGTCTTTGAGAGCTACTTTTAAGCTGGAATGCAATTTCAAGATAAAGATTAACAATAATTCAGTATCTGTTGTACGAAATGGGCTAGAAATAATGCGTTCAAGTCTGGAAAAGTGTTTACTCCTTACCTTCATAATGTCGTATCAAACTTAAACAATTTAGCTGTATAAGTTATTACACACTCCTCTTTAAATTAAGGGCCTATGTAGTAGGAAAAAACATCTAATAATTTTATAAGATCAGTAGAAGACAAAGACCAAGACTTTGAGAATTGAGAGATGTCGCGAATAAGTCTTTGCGAGCTATGTTGAAGCTGGAAAGCAATTTCAGGAAAAGAAAAGAATCACTGAATTTTCTGAACTTTCTTTAACCTTCGTTTCATCAAGTAAAACCAATTCAATTTCTACTGTACAAAATGAGCTAGAAATGCAATTTCAAGGTAAGGAAACCAATAATTCAAGATCTGACTTGGCAAAAAATAAAAATAATAATTCTATATCTGCAGTACAAAATGCGCTAGAAGTGCGTTTTAGTCTCAAAAAGTTTTTATAGAGTTTAAAGTAAAACAACGAGCTCAGTGTGGCTTATATCTACATTTATTAGACACCAAAAATATACCATGAGGAAAGGATTTGAGACAAGGTGGTTTATCTAAAGTGACTCTGAACCATGGAGGCAACCTAGGGTCTATGTTGCTAAAAGCTTAGAGCCTTAGAAACATAAATGTACATTAAGGTCCACCAGAGGCAAATATCCCTACTTCCCCCAGTGTAGAAATCGTCTCTGATGCATATGCCCCTCGACTCGTTATGTGTTTGGAAAGTGCTTATTGATAGGAAAGAACTACGGACTACATTATTATCATGTTTGCATTTGAGTTGTACCATACTCTCAATATTTTACATGTAAATCATTGATTATAGATTATTAAAATCATCGGTAATATCTTAATTATGTTGTTGGGATCAATACACGATCTTTCGCTTTCTGGGTCAAAATTATAACTTCTGTGATATTTTCTGCTTTTATAACTCTTTTCAATTTCCTTATCTATGCTAATAATAGTATTTAAGTCTGTCTCCAGAACAAGCCTAGTCTGAACAGGCTAAGCATAAAGTGTACTAACGTAAATGGTCATAGATTTTATAGTAATGTCTACCTTAATTTTTTTTTTTCTGTCTAATTCTGACTGTACTACTACTCATTACAAAGTTATCCATCTGATATACACCGAAGAGCAAAGATCCACTCAATGTTAGATTGGCATCATTCGAATTTAAAACAGGGTGAAGGTGAATAATAATAGTCTAATCTATATATTAAACTATCTTACTTTTGTTCTTAGCCAGCATTTGTTCAAATGTGTAGTCACACTTGTCCCATTCATGCTAAGAGTAAGATATATCGTCACTCTATCATACATCTATTTGAGTAAATTTTCAGTTGGGTATGTTCTGAATAATAGACTCAGACCTCTACTTGGTGGTAAATTGGATCTCGAAGCTCTGCTGCAGCTAATGAAAAAATTCTATTTGAATCTCTTGCAAAGATTGAAACTTTCTGACTAACATTTTAATATCATTACTAGAAATGCAAAGAACCAAAAAAACTGAAAAGTATGTCTAACATATTGTTGTTGAATTCAGATTGTACCTGAAAGCGATCATAATCGGATACCAAGTCCACACAAGAAAGTTTACATTCATTCATCTTCAAAGGCAAAGCCATGTTACATTCATTCTTGTTCCCAAAAAGATATGGGCTTTGAGGTTTATATATTCATCAAGACAATGTGTAGTTGTATAATAGTTATATTATCAAAACTCAGAAAGTATGAAAATTAAGGTGGTGATTGTTAGCGTATTTTCTCCTTGTTTTTGAAAACTAAAAACTGCTTTTTATAGAGTTCAAAATAAGAGGCTTTTGACACATATTTCAAAGCAATGCTGTTGGATTTTCTTGATTTTAATTTAACTTCTTACTTTTCCTGGTTGCAATTTGTGTCCATATGTAGTTTTTGCTGCCTATCCCCCAAGGTAGAAGAGATGCCATTACAAAGAACCCTGTTCTAAGTGAAGATCAACCTGCCCAAAAATATTTCTACCCCATGACAGAACAGAATAAGAGATTGCTTTTCTTTGCTTGTGTTTTGTTCATCTAATGTGTACAGATTTTCTGAGACTATGCGTGTGGCTTCTATCCAAACCCTTTTTTGTAGAAAGACAACATCTTTGCTTAATTGCTTCAAATCACATCATTCTCCACCATAATGATAGGAAAGCTCTGTTGCAACATCCTGTAAGAAAAACGTTGGCAGTTCTCAGTGAAAGAGAAGTTCCATACTCGAATACAGTTTTGCTGGGAGGAATTTGTTTTTACTTCTTGTGGTTGTTTGAAGATGATAGTTGGTGTTTCTGTCTTATTTTGAAGATGATATGTTTTTTTTTATTATTCTTCAGTTTTGCAGTATAGGATCCTTATGTATGACTGGCAAGTACCTATGTTGTTTGATTAAAAATGTTTCTCTAGCACATCATGCAGTCCACCAGTATCATTCAATTCGCAGGGCCTGAGCCATTGTTTGAATTATATTCCTACATAGCAGATTTGCTATTTTCTTTTTGATTATTTTACAAGTATATAGACATCCAAGTAAATTTAATAATATATCTTTTTTATAAAAAAGAATTAGTATCTCATAAGTAATTACAATTCTAAACAGAAATTTCATAAAATTTATTTGTTTGCTCCTACATCAATTCCAGATTTATAATTAATAATTTATCAGAGTCAACTTTTCCTGGTGCACTTTCTTGGCATAGCAACAATAGTTTTCATTGGCAATACTGATTACTAAACACAACCTAATTTAAGAATCATGTTTCTGCTAAGTTTTTGAGGCTTGAATGCTATCATGCTATATTTTTCAGAAAATGTAACTTATTCAGTGTCTCATATGTCCTATTTTCATTTGTTATAACATATACATACACATGTACAAAAATTTCAAAATACATAATAAATTAAAAATGTCTAGGCAATATAGGTGTTCTATTGACTCTAGCTTGCAACATTTCAGTAACTCTTCTCACACATTTCCACTTGCTTCACTAAACCAGCCTTTGGCTACATTCCAGTAACTCTTCTCTCACATTTCCACTTGCTTCACTAAACAAGCCTTTTGCCTAGCCAATTTGCCGAAAGTTTTGGATTCATATGGGAAGGCATTATGCATGAACTTTCCGAAGGACTCTTCACTAATGAATCCATCTTTTTTTAGTTAAGTATTACTTAACTTTTCACAAAGTACCTGAAAGCTCTGTGTCTTGTATTAGTAAAAAGGCCGTTGCCTATATTATAAAAATAGAGAGTTGTGTTCCTGTTTAGAGAAATAAAAAGTGTTGTTGCGTTTAGTTTTAAAGTAATATTTTGTTTTTAAAGCTCATTACGTTTCCAACATCTGTGACTATAATTTTTTTTAATTCAGTTACAGGTACATATACAACAAATTCATAGGTATGAGTTGCTTTCTTAAATAGTCCATGTGGAGGGGTAATTTCAAAAACTCAAGAAGCTGATAGACTTTTCTCCAAACTTACTATCTCAACGAATTTATAGTCTAATATTAGCCAGAAATGATGAGAATGAGTCTTATAGCTCGGATGAATTCAATGAAGCTCAAATGCAACTGCAAGGAAAGAAAAGAAATAATGCAATATATTAGAAGAAATGTTACAAACTGAATTAATTACAAGATTACTGCAGCGTCAGAATTTATAAGGTTGTTCTCCAAAACATGCTATTAATACTCACTCAAATACAAATAGAACATCAAGATTTAAGACACACAATTACACAAAACAAGTATCAAGTCCATATGATAGCTCTCTGAATTGCTCCACTCCATTCATAATTAAAATATAAACTCCATATTTTATTATTTAAACTCCAATTCTTATTTTTTAACATGCAACTTTAATTAGATGTATATTAAATATTTTATTTAATGTGACTAAAAAACTTGAAATTTTACCTTAGGAGAATATAAATAGAACTGAGGGAGTACCAAAATTGCAGTATTGCATGTGCATCAGTTGAATCTTTATCATTTTCTTTACTTCCCCCAGAAGGTGGAATTACACAAGAATTATGTGACAGTATAAGCCTAATTTGAAACAGATGAACTAATGGGCAGCACCACCAAGAGCTTTGGTAATCTTTTGAGGAAGAATCAGACTGGCTTGAACCTTTTCTCTGATCAAATTGAAAGTGCGATACAATATTTCTAGTCCTGACATGTTGAACAATATCAATGACCATACTTCCTGATTATGACAAAAAACAAAAGGAACAACATAGTCAGTAGCAACATGAAGATCAGCAAATAAGTATTTCAACTACATAATCACAGTTAGAATAGCAAGAATTCTGTATTCAGCATCTGTGTTCAGAGAGGTAACAGTTCGCTTCTTTGCTTGTCAAAAAAATAAAACAAGAAAAATGTTGAACAACATACCCTGTAATTGACCTGCCATCAGTTCCACAATCCTTGAATTTGCAAGTCATAATATTAGAGTTATAGAAGGAAATAATATCCCTACACCAGCAGTGCATTTAAGGTATCTTAAAATCCTTAGAAGAGCAGACGAGTGTTTTTCTCTTGGTGTTTGTGTAAATTGGCTCGGTAAAAAATTTACAACAGGCCTAGTAAAGGTAAGATAGAGAAGCTTACCAATCAAACTCATCTATGAAGAAGGATAGCTGATTGACATGCCAGATTTGTCATTGTCATAGAGTATGACAATTCGATCCAATAAGATCGACAAAGGTTTAGAATTTAACTAAACCTTTGGGCCAGATAGATTTCACAATTAGACCAGTTCCCAGTACCCATTTACATACCAACTGGGCCAGATAGATTTCACAATTAGACCAGTTCCCAGTACCCATTTACATACCTCTTTGTTAAGCATCCCAATTAAGTAGTTATCTTTTTCACATCACAATATCATGAGGTTTTTAGTGACCCAAATGTAGAAAATTAGCTTTAGAAGGAAACAACGAGCTCAATGTGGCACAATAATGATGAGTAATTTAAAAAAACAATGTACTACTAAAACCTATGTGAATACAACAAACAAGAACATGTTTGAGTTAAAAAAACAATGTACTACTAAAACCTATGCGAATACAAATTTTTTTTATGAAAGATTGAGTTAAAATTCGAAATTTACCAACCCCAGGAGGACCAATCAGGAAAGACGATATCACTAGTCCACTGATCACCACAATATCTGAATAATGGTGAAGTGGCATCATTGAGTCTACGATACAAATGCGATTTGATCACCGGTTTGTCATTAGTATCAAACATCAATTCCAGATCCTGGAGTCTCCCCGGATACCTTCTCAACAACTGCAAAATCCCTCATATTGTAAACACATCTCTACTTTGTATTGACTGCCTGAACTTCTCTATGTAAACCTTCCCTTGCACTATCACTAGTCGAAAATGTGTGGTCCTTTTCGCGCTATTTACCATGTTCCTTGTAATCCCTGTTGCCTTAAAAGGCTTTAAATCTTTCGTGTATCCAGCGAAAATATTCCGGGCATGTTGAACTTGCTCCTAAATCATCACTAGCTTCCATAGTACTGAAAACCTTGGGATAATTTGATGGACACATTTGTGTCACATTTTTAGGTGAACAAGAAAGTGGAATTTCGACTTTTTCTTGAATTTTAACCTTTTCCGGGATTTTCTTGACTTCATCTATTTGTGTTATTCTCTTGTTCTCTTTGGAAACAATAATCAGATTATCAACATAAACTTTACTCTGCAAAACACAAAAAACACAATCATGTATGTAACAAAAAAAAGCTAATGGACGTGTTCAAGTTAATGATTAGTTTGAGTAGTATGGTAAGTTGGAAAGGCTGTGGTATTCAGTGTGCAAACCTGCAGATGTCTGTAAACTGGTGTCCAGAAGTAGGTTTAGAGAAATTTAGAAGAAATCAAGCCCACAGATTTATAATTCTGGTCAGACGCTACTGGATGCTTTGGTGGGGCTGTGATGCTTGCAGATTTCGGATGAATTTGAGGGGTGTAAATTGGAGTTTCGAAGAAGAATGTTACTGGGTGGTGTCTGGTATTAGTTTGATCACACATCTGGTTACTGTGGATTCTTATGAGAATTATTCATCAAACGTTTGGAATTATGATCATTTTCTGGATATTGGAACTGATCTGAGGAGTTGGAATTCGTATTTGATGGTCTTGCTTCTGCAGGTTACTAGTACTAGTCCCAGATGTATTGAACTGATTCTGTTGCAATATACTGTTGAGGGTGCTGTTTCATATCCTCAGGAAACAAATTGATTTTCTGGAGTGTACAAACAAATGCATGCGGGTGTAGATGGAAGTCTCAAGTCTGGTTCTGTTCCCAGGTTGAGGGTCTTCTGGGTTCATGGTTTAGCGGCCAAGTGTGTAGATGTTCTGAGTTTTTCAAAAATTCAGGTGCTCAGGGAAGCATTATTTTCTCTAGTATGCTGAGGGTATGAATATAAGGTGGAGGCCAGAATTTTCGCTGCTTGTTCTTGATGTTAGGACTGGTACATTCCTATATAAAAGTTGGCAGGAGAATTTTTGCGGAAGGGAGAGCAGACTTGGTTCAGTCTTTGCGGAGGGTTGTCATTAGATGGAGTCTGGTATGCTAGTGTTGATGGGGCTTCAGGGCTGTGTTTTAGACCTGGACACTACCTGGTTAGGTGGCCCGAAATTCAGATAGATTTTAGTTGGTTTTTAGAAATAGTTTATTTGTGTTTGGTCTTAGGTGTTCTTTGTGAAGTGTTGTTGCTCGGGAACTTGATTTTCTTCATGAGAAGAGTCCTCTCGCAACGCTTTAAAAAAAACTAAAATTTATTACAAAAATCATATAGAACTTACATGATTGATCATAGAATCCATAAATGCTGTAGCTATGAACATGAGAATATACAGTATACTTGTAGTGATTCCTGATGCCTTCTTTAGGGGAAAACACCATAACTTAGCTCCCGATAAATCACTCGTTAGCCTGACAGATAAAAATCCCATAATCAAGATTCACATTTAGGAAACAAATAATAATTTTCAATTTTGGAATGTAATTATGCATAGCAAGTCCTAATGCATTCAACATATATATCAATGTATGAAAAGAACAAGAGGTTTGTGTTCATTACCCGTCTATGTTTTTCATATCAAAACCAAAAATTTGGTTGTCGGCAATGCAAAATCTTCCTTAGAAAGCTTAAAACCCTTGTGTATAGATAGATATGTTTATAATAAATATGGTGTATAAACGTTGTACGTATAATCTATGAATATGGAGAAAATCTATGAATATGGACAAATGCTTAGTACTAAAAATAAGATAAAAGAAGGTTGAATTTCAATAGAATGTTAAGGGAAGTAAAACTCTAGTTATTTAACATTCAGTTTCCCAGCCGTTGGATCGAATAATGAACGGCTCAGATTTAAAAAAATTCTGTACCTTTTCGCGCTTCAAAACCGTGGATCGGGGACCTTTCCGCGCTTTTTAACCGCGGAGAGGGATGTATGAAGCGATATAAACCCCCTCTCCGCAGTTTTTAAGCGCGGAGAGACAGTTTTGAAGAAATACATGTTGTTTTAAACAAACTTCTCTTGTACTTTGAAAGGCCTCTACGATGTCGGTCTTTAAAACCTTTGTACTATCTCTACTCTTCGTCGTACTCATCGTCACCGTTGATACCGACGCTTCCTCCGCCGTCGATGAAGTTGAAGTTGTCATACCACTGGCTTATCAGATATATCAGACTCAATACTTTCACCAAAATTGCCCCCCAAGGTTGATATTTCTTGAACTTGCAAAACTCTTGAAAACCCAATTGAAGGCAAAGGATCTGCGGCTACTTTTGATGAGCCTGAAATACAAGGTTGATATTTTTAGGAAGCCCTAGCAGTAGATTGAACTTTATAAAAATCATTTAAGAGTATCGCATAATGTAGGACACATACCTTCCCTCGTGAGAACAGATGAATCTGGAGAATAAGGCAGCAAGTTTGATCGAGGTCTTTTTTGCCTAGGGAGTGGATTTAGTGCCGGAGGGGAAAGAGCAGGCTCGATTTTCCAAGGAGAAACTGTGTCAGGTCGAGGAATATTGGAAGTTTCATCCCATCGAACCTTAAAACAGCGTGAAAAGTTTGTTTACTTGCAATGCAAGAAAAAATTAAAGCAGAATTTCTTAAGATATGTACATACTTTAAGAAATCTCCACATAGATCCTGGCCAACTTTTGGGATCAGTCTCTTCAGTTCCAACTATGGTTCCAGTAAATCTGCAAGACGAAACAATTACATGTAAAATCTCCCAAAGGGATAAATTTATGAGATGATAATGAGATCACTTTGTCTGATGCAAAGATGCATGGTCCTACCTCTGCTCTGGAGCTTCTTCTCCTTCAAATCTCATTTTAAATCTCATTCCAATTGACTAGTTGCTTTTAACAGACTCCATATATTGATCATAAGGAACAATAAACTCTGAAGGGCTGGTCCTGTCAAAGAGTAACAGAAAGTAGTGTTGATGATTATATATACAGATAAAGTTAGGAGTACTGAACCACATGAACTCTAGGGAAGTTTGATGACAAATAGTTGTCGGCTCAAACCAGACAGTTGACCATATCGTCAATAAACAAGATCACTGTCATTATTCATTTTAACAAGTCATTATCAATATCACCAAATATAGTGATATATTCAAGCAGAGGATATCATATCACTTGCCTGGGCTTGTAATAGACTGTGAACATTGTTCCCGTCTGGATTGCATGCAAAGCTGTTGCAAGGACACCCAGATGCATACTATGACTTGATATGACTGATGAAGGAACATTAGACTGCTGTCTAAGAGCCCGTCTTACACCAACACGAAAGTCCCCATTCTCACCCCTAAAAGTACCACTTCCTTCGATTCAGAAACTAGTACAGAGTTATTTAGTGAAATCTTATTCTGGAACACGTAAGCAATTTTGCAAACCTCAGGAAAATGAAAGCATCGCCAGCAACCAGTCTTTTGGAGCTAACAAAGACACTCCAGCCACTCTGAAGCAAGTGTCTCCTTGGTTGACCTAAAATTTTCAAGCACTTTGGTCATTCAAGGATGAATAAATGACATAATATAACACAATGTCAAGCATAGTTGATTCATACCCCGAAATATATGTCTAAAACGCCACTCATTCCCATGTAAATCTTTTGCCACCAACTCCTGTGTTGGTGGTTGTCGTGTCATGTCCTGTATAAACATACATATCGAAGGTCAAAAAATGAAGGACAAAATTCAAGAGATGAACAAATAATATTCAACTAATGTCTGACTAAGCATACAAACCAGCGGGGGTAAGCATTCATCAGCATGCCTTCTCAACACCGAGAACCCTCCATGAGTGCTGGTATCAGATGCAGTGAGGGTCTTGCAGAAGGAATGCATATTAAAATGAGGTGGAGGTGGAGGCACAGGATCTTTCCTCACTGCATTCTCATCTTGCTGGCATTACACAAGTAAACATACAAATATCAACTTAGCTTTGCACAGAATCCCCAAAAAGTATGTACATCTCACAGTGACTACTAAAGTTTAAACATACATTTGATTCAGGCATTAAAGTCACTTGTGCATAAACCTCATCCGTGTCTGGTTCAGCCTGATTAAACACGTAGACGATACAATATTATTTCATTAAAGGCACAAACTACATGTAATAATATAATTATAAACCCAACAACCTCTTTATTACCTTTAAGTTAACATTAACAACTCGACATAATATCTTAGACGGAAGATTATACACTGGCATCTGCTGTTCTGCCACCTGATTAGTTGAAGCCTCCACCTACTCAAACCCTAGAAGCAAATCTCACAAATTATATGCTTATATAAACAGATACACAAATGTTAATTCCACAAATTCATTTAACAATAAACAAAAAAAACATCAAATAAATAAACAACCATCTTCAGATACCATAGTAAAAAATTTCTACACTCCAAATCCATATTTGAGTTACTAAAAAGATTAAAGTCTTATAGTCCAAAAGTAACAGCCAGTTTGGTAACACATAGACAAATCATTACAAAGATCCACTTAAAATAGCATCAACTTTAATAGTTTAATACACACACAACAAAAATGTTAATTCTACATATTCCTTCAACAAAAAGATAAACATCTAAAAATTTAAAAATTAAATATATAAACAATCATCCACAGGTAGCTAACAATAAATTTCTACAATCCAAATTTATTGGATAGTAGAAATTTCTGAAATAAATCCCATTACACGACAGATCAATGATTCTCAAGCTAGGAAATTTATTTGATACGTTGCAGGAAATTTATAAACAAATTTATTGGATTGTAGAAGTAATCTAATAAATCCCATAATTGAAGTTTCTGAAATATGTTGCAGGCAGTAGACCTGAAAACTCATTACACAACAGATCAATGATTCTCAAGCTAGGAAATGGGTGTTCAACCGTAGAACTCTTGTTTATAAAACCATGAAACTTATTTGATTTGAGAACAAGGACCTGGAGATTTGGAAGAGCTTCCAAACAGTAGAGGAAGGTGTCATTTATTAGATTACTTCCAAGATCAAGTGTTTCTAGTTGATCAAATTCAACAAAAGAAGAAGGAATTCTTCCTTGTAATTTGTTTCCATGAAGATTTACACTTTGCAAATTACAAAAATTTGATAAAGTTGATAGAAGGCTCCTCTGAATGTTATTCATCCGCAAATCAAACACCGAACTTGTAGCCATCAAACTTGTTGGACAAATGGGGAGTGTACCATTCAATTTGTTATGAGACAAATTTAGAATCTTAAGAGAGGTGGAATTACAGAATAAGGCGGGCAATGATCCATTGAGCATGTTGAACTGCAAATCGAGATACGTAATACTTTTTCAAGGTAATTGCTCAAGACCACCAGTTAGCCTATTGCATGAAAGATTCAAATATGAGGAGGACAAGGACCTAGAACCCATCAAACCAATCCAATGCGGAATTTCCCCTTCAATTTGATTGTTTGATAGATCTAAAAAATCAATTGTCTCTATATTTCTTGAAAACATTTCAATATCTAAAACACCACTGAAATTGTTTGATGACAAATCTAGGTCAGTGAGGTTGACAAGTTGAGAAAATGATTGTGGAATGGCTCCATAGAGTAAATTGTTGCTACAACTAAATCGTTGCAGTTGTGATTTGGAGGAATTAAATTCAGGTAACTGACCGTGAACCGATTAGAATCTAAATTTAAGTCTTGTAATGATGGATGATCAAACAACCAAGGCGGTAAGGGTCCGGTTAATGAATTATGACTTAAATCTAATGAAATGAGTTCTTTAAAGGGGGAACCCAAAAGGGTAATGGACCACTAAAATAGTTACCGAAATGGCGAAGATCTCTTAGCTTCGTAAGTTTTATTAAATCTCTCTCTTCAACGAAGAATGGAAGAAAGAATTTTCGTGGCCGATTTCCGCTACCGTTTCCTGTATATTGCAAATTGTAGAAATAAGCCTGAAGTAATCATTAATCAACTTGGTTGTGAATATAATGAATACCTGCCTAAAACATCAGCAGAACCATAGGATATGAAGCTGAAACTGTGTAAAAAAGGTTAATCTAACCGACTTAGAGTAAGCTCGGAGTGGTGATCTTCATCATGATGCTCTTGCTTCTCCACTTGAAATTTATCACAAGAATGAACCTTAATAGCGTCCAGCTCTGAAACAGTTCTGCCATTAATTCCAATGCATCAGAATCTTCCTGTTACTTCCACTCACTCCACCTGCCAAAGCTCGCATGCCTCTCCAATCTGTCACGGACTCACGGTCCTCGCAAGAAACAATATTGTTAATCTCACGTCCAAACATCTTCTCGATCTTGATCTAATTACCAGGCTGTCCAGCGGAAGACTAATATCAATATTCAAAAGTAGAACAATGGTATCACATAGAATTAAAAAGTCTTGAATTCAAGCTCCTGTTGTTGTGCTCAGAAATCCGTTGCGTCCGTCGTGTAGCATCTTGTGCAATTGAAATGTACAATTTAGAACTACCTTAACACGAATTACCCACAATCTGACATCTTCTTATCTGTCGAGAATTGGATGAACTTTAAAAGGCAGGCACAACGCATAAGTGAATCTCACGTCCAAACATCTTCTCAATCTTGATCTAATTACCAGGCTGTCTAGCGGAAGACTAATATCAATATTCAAAAATGGAACAATGGTATCACATAGAATGTTGCAAAATTAATATAATTAATGTAATTATAATCTGTTATGTAAAATGATTTTAATTGTCATATATTAAATAATGATATTATGGCTCGTTAAAGCAATAAATCACATACAAATAAGACTAATGATTATTTCAATGTGTAAATGACATACAAATAAGAAAACCTATTATTCTCACATTTTAAATTTTCAATGTTCCTCTTAGATGTCAAATAAAAGACCTTACACTATCAAGTATCAATTCAGAATATATCAGAGTACTCAATCTTATGGTAACAACTTTAGGACAACCTTTGACGTCTACTCTGCAGGCTCATGAAAGGGAATTATGCACGCAAATGCTTTATAAGCTGATATTGAACAGATTATGGGGGAAGATGCGGGGTCTTTTTTCCTGTTAAAAAAGGAACCTCTAAAAGGCTGGCCCTTATCCTACAGTACAAGGGAAAACAGATGAAACAAAGCCAAAAATACCTGAATGATTAAACCGATATGAGAAAATGTAGGAATATTGGAGAGAAGAATGCACACATGCATGTCCATAGCATAGAGTACTGCTGCAAATGATTCTTGTTAATTCACATAAACTCAATGCCGACACAACATCTCTATAATAAGAAGCGACGGAGTCTGGAATAATGTTAAAAATGAACCTGCCACAGGTCAGGCTGGCAAAGTGGGGGAGTATGAGAGTAGTGGAAACAAGAGGTAACTAATACATGTAAAACATATGATATGCATTACCTGGTGTTCCTCTAATTTCCTATATAATTTTTCTTGCTTTTGGCTTTTTTCTATCAGAGCAGATTTTGAGTTGCGTGCTCCTCTAAAGCCTTCAATTCTTTTTCCCAACCAGCTTGCAGTGATGCAAAATATTCAACATCCTACATGTAAAATATATAAGTATAGAGACATATATTTGTCAATCTGAATATGGCCCTGGAAATTACATACTTGTTGTTAACGTATCGATCTTTGTGCAGTGGGAGAAGGTGATGGTGGACGAGGTATCTGCCAGGGGAAAGAACCATCAGTTTCACCTAAACAATTCTGCCTGGATGGATCTGGCACATGATATGCAAATCCTTCAAGGATGCCACTAAAAATTGCAGCCTCAATGGTATGCAAATCCTTCAGGGATGCCACTAAAAACTGCAGCCTCAAGAATGACAGCGTCAGCATTTTGTAAATATGAAATGCTTTCAATGATAAAGAAACAGCCTGTGCTAGTTCTGGCTCCACAATATGAGATTGCCTTTGCTGAGTGTTTAACCATTTTTAGTCTCTCGCTTGGAAGCCTCATTAGCAGCTCAAATAATTTCATCTTCTATATATATCGTTGCTGTCGTCAGTTATGTTATCTAATCCAGGAGCACGTTGTCAAGAATTTGAGATGTCAGGATAGCCGCCCAAGATGCTGCCATTTCCTACATCACGTGGTGCAACTCGTCCAGTTGGACCTGTTGGAATATCTCCAGCATCTTCTTCATCAATTTTGACAGTTCCGTATATCTCTGGGCAATGATCATTTGCGGTACAGGTAACATCCTGAATGGTGGAAGCGTGACCAGAAAGACTTGATAGACCATTACATCCTTAACCTCGATGGGTATTCCCTTACTTCTCTTGGATGTGAAACAAATAGTGCTCTTCTTGCAGAATTGGAAGCTCTATCAAATATACTGCTTTCTGATCTACCCATCTAAAACCATGTAAGTATCCTATATTGAGCACTACATCTACCTTTTACATAGGTTTTTACAGTGAGATAATAATAATATATAATATCCTGTGCAACATATATACACAATCCATGAGAAAATAATCTATTCCAGCATATTTACACTAGATTAAATCAAATATATCGCAACGATCCTATTCTCATGCTGACAAAACCCAAACAGTGTGAGCGCAATTCCATATTATAGCTTATATATATGTCCTACCTTGAAAAAATCTACTGTCTTCGTTAATTATAAGCTACAAAAAGCCAATCAATTCTCAAACTTCTATCAAGAACTTATCAAGATACAATGATTACTTCAAGTCACTTCATGAAACACTATTTTACCCTTTAATTTGTTCGACCCTAGTAAAAATAAAAACTGTGATTACCACCTAAATCAATATACAATGAGGCATTTAAAGCAAACAAAGCCCATAATTACATTGCTTAAACATATATGCACACACACCAAAATTAGAACAGAAAGAAAAAGAAAAAAGCAACTTTATTTTGAAAGTATATGTGTTTGTATATTACCGTGAGTTTTTGTATGGCAACAGGCTCACACACACCAGTGATACTCATGCATGACACTATAGGAAGAGAAATGGAATAGACGGAAAAAATGTGTATATTCTGCATGACAACTAAATGAAATTTAAAAGGTGGGCACAGTACCTCAGCAAGCCTAGCTAATCCCTCGCCAGTTTCAGTAAGCTCTTGGATGGATATAAAAAATATTGCAGTGATTTTGACAGGACTTAGACAGTTGTTCCTACATTCCAAACTTTGGAAAAACAAGAATCTCTAACATGATAGACAAGACATATATTACGAAAATAATTCACTACAAGAAAAAAGGCTAAAAGTGACCGCAATAATCCGGTCACTTTTACTCTCCTAATGACCGGCAACGGTCGTTTATATGTTAAAAACGACCGGAAGGCTTCGGTCATTTTTAAGACCGTCGAAAATAATATGCCGGTCGAAAGGAAACCTATATATGACCGCATATAGTCGAATATAGAAACTTAAAAGTGACGAAAAATAGTCGTATTTTAATTTCCAAAAATTTGAATTTTCACTTTGAAATTTCACCAAAAAATTTCAAACTTTTCGTTTACCGCCTAAGGTGCATAAACTCGACCAAAAACGGTCGTATTTGTATCGACCAAAAACGGTCGTATTTGTATCGACCAAAAACGGTCGAAAGATTGAAATCAAAAATGACCAACTCTGGTCACAATGATCGACCAACAGGAGTGGAAAAGTGACTGGTTTCAGTCACATTTGTTGCTTAAATGTGACCATATATGGTTGTAATTTATCACCAACCATTTGTAATTTATCCTGTCCAATTCATATCAATTCGTACCACAAGCCAAAAATCCAAATTTGACAATTCAATACCACCAAACTCAGTCGCACTACGTAATTATCGATTATCATGTATAATTCCTACTAATTCATACTACAATGTCAAAAACTCATGAGAGATTAGTTTTATAATAAACCAGAAGATTCTTCCAATTCAAAAGGCCCCATAAAAACACAATACTAGATAGAGTTTACAAAATCCAGATAAATATATATCCATTAGTAGAATATCCGTAAAAGTATAAACTTTTTGTTCCAAAGTAGCTAAACCGGGTAAGTTGAGTGTTGTTACGGGCTTAGTTGAGTGTTGTTGTAGCTTTCATCTTCATCGCTATTATGTCCATTCCCATTTTCTTCTTCATCGGCCTGTGCATTCTGTATATGAACCAAGAGTTCATCTTTATTAGTGCTAACAATTAAACTAGCAATATCTAGTCCGTATATATGTATATATCATGTAATTAAGGTGAAAAAACACTAGCAGGGACTAGAAATAATAAACACTTAAATTATCATCTAATCATATTACCTCAATAATAATCTTTTTTAATCTTTCAAATAGAGCAGCTGCTAAATTCGTCGCAATCTTGATATATTGATGCCATAACACCCGTTCCATGGGGTCATCCTTATTTGGATAGGCATCATCAGCCAACTTCTGCAACTCCTCGTCGAGACGGGCTCGTGGCACCTCATCTACCCCATCCAAAGCCTGGACCATATCAGTCACTTCATTTAATGCCCTCCGCATCATCTCATATGCATGGTCTGGAATACGGGCTGGAGCAGATAAACTAGTCCATGCGGCTGCCTCCTCGGGTTCCATCAGTTCTTGAATTGTATGTCGTGGATGCATAAATACCTTTCCCTTCTTCGGCTTCCGAGCTTGCAATGTGATTAAGATATTCCTTTTCCTACGGCTCTTTGGAGACAAAGGAGGTTCATCTGTACCATGCTGGGAAGCCATCTCTTGTGTAACACGCTCCATTGCCTCCTACATGTTAAAACATATTAAAAAAAATTGCAGATCAAGGATATTGAGGGGTAAACATATTACATCATGACATCTTCACTAATGATATGTTGCACAGTGAAATGTATGTAAAACAGGAACACATAAAAATCTAAGCATTAAGACATAAAAAGGCTCTGACCCTTTTTACCAAACCTCAATTATATTACTATAATGTAAAATATATTACTCAGCTAAACTGACAAGAAAGCTATCAAAGTGATAAAGATAAATCCATTAAATTTCTTATAATTTTAGCAGAACATGTAATTAACTATAGTGTCTGTGTTTTCTTAAAATATTGAGACAGTTAAAATGAGGCATGAATGAACCATATTCACAAGGATCCATTTTAAAACAGAGGCAATGTCTGCATTGGGAATTTCAAGTAAAACATCTGCTGCTTACACATATTAGCTAACTAGAGAAAGCAAAAATAAAGCAAAAGCTAGAAGATTTATAATTTTGGTTATCAAACCTGTATTTTCATCAATTCTTCGTATTTCTTCGTGTACACAACTTGAAATAAATCCAAATCGGACATAAGCTCTCCTGTTTCTTCCAATTGGGTCTACAAAATAAAATCGGAAATGTAGTACATATATTACACAAAACACTAATATAGAAAAAAGATTACACAACATAGTGATTTAATAGACAATGTATACTACTTAAGTGTGAAATATATTTATTATTTTTGCATAACTTACAATGCGCCGTTCTTCAAATGGCTTTGCCCCACTAGCGTGCTGGAATGTCAACTGCTTTCGATTCTCTTTGTTAGTCTCTGACATTTTCTTAAATTGTGGATTTTCCCAGTAATCACAACAACCCCTCCATGCATCCTCGTTAAGAAAACTGGGCTTGAACATATGTCGGGTTGCATCTGTTTCCCCTCTTTTAAGAGCTTCTTCAACCTCTTTATTAGCATTGCCCTTCATTGTAAACATATTCTGCTTCATATTTCTTCTTAAATGTTCTTTAACCACAGAATTTCCCGCTAGCTTTGTGTAGCCTTTTGGATAGTGATAGAATCTCTAATAAACAAAGAGAATCAAGTATAATAAATAACACAAGGTAAGGTAACCAGTACTGAAATAGAAATATATTATCCATACCCTAAACGTCTTGACACATTTGTTTAGAAATGCCTCTCTCCGTCGCCCTTTTTCAAAGGCTGTCTCATATTTCCATTGTGCTCTCAGTATACCTTTGAGGGTCCTTTTATATCGAGGCTCTTTGATACTGCAAATATTACCAATCAAAATCATTCTCTGCTTATTTATTTTATAAGCCAATAATATCAGAACATGCCCAGACACAGGGACAGAGCTAGCCAAACTCAGAGTAAGACTTGTCATACACTTAGAATTTTATATCTTCTGTGCATTAATAACATATAAAAAATCAGATAATGTTTAATACATAATTTAATACAGGCCAACGAAGAAGAGTGTAAAAAGGAATAGTGGATCACCGATCACCCCATCACAAGTCACAACATACATAAGCATTAATTATTCTTGTTTAGTAAAGTCAGCTCAATTATCATGAGCAAGTTACTCACGATACTAGTATATATAAACAACAAATTAATTAGGTATCTGGTGTAGTATTATTCTTTAATCTAATCAAACCAATTACTTAAATCAAACTAAACACTGAAGCTATTCATCCTCCCATAGAAATACTGAACTTACAAATTCCGATTCAAACCGAGAAGATGACAGTGTTGAAATAGTACTGAACCAAGTTCTGCCCCCCTTATATGTTTAATTTCGAAAAAATTCATTCGTAAATAGTAAATACAAATTGCTCTTTGTCTATAACAGAATTAGTAACTCACTTCAGTACTATTTTAGGTACTAATATATATCTTAATTGATACTTTGTCTATACTTTGTCTATAAAGTACTAGAGCCCAATAAACACTTTGTGCAATGTCAAACTTTTACCCCAAGCAGTGGTACAAGTTAAAAAGGAAGAAATAATAATTGAAAATTAAGGGGAGTGTAATGTGTTTTAGATCCAACATTTGTACCAGTTATCATTTATATATCCATGCCCGGACAATCCCCTGCCTGCCCTACAACACCATCACCCTCTGGTTCTTTGCCTTTAAATAATCACTAGTTGTTATATTTGTTACAATCAAGCCAAATACGTAGTCTAAATCATAAGCGTGTCAACAGACTGAATACTAGTTTAGTCTCATGTAACACTGCAAAGCGCTGATATTTCTAAAAACTAGTAATCAGACAAGATAGTGACATACTTGTAGAATCGAGCTGGCTGTTGGATGGACAAATAACAAGATAGAAGGCTATGGAAGATGAAGTAGCATCTATCATCTATCAATGTTGGTTAACAGCAACAGGTCTGGTTGACGATAGTCGAAATTCCATTCTTGTGTACACATATTTATTTTACTAGACGAGTAAATCAATCTTATTAACCAGTTAATGCAATACCACCAACCATTGATGCGGAGCATAAAATAAATAAATTACGCTGATTGATGATGTTACAGTAAAGTTTAGATCCCAGTAATGCCTTTAGCACGCTAAACAACAAAGGGTAGGAGAAGACAACGAAATCAAATTATAGGACCACCACAATCAACAAGCAATTTTATTTCTTAAAAGAATGTAATCTCATCTTTATCAAATATCAACAGTTTGATTTAACAGTGGATTCTAGGGAATGATGCATAAGATTCAAAGCCACATCAAAACCTAGATTGAGGGAGATGTATACGACTTTTACGTATTTGTAAGTTGTAACAATGCAAAACCTATTAAAATTATCTTATATATATATATATTGCATTCAGTGAAGAACAATTTTAGCGTGAGAACACGTCGAGTTTTAAGATAACAAGAGCCTACCTTGTACATACTCTTAGAACAACAAACATGATTATATAAAACAAAGTAAGAGGCTCAAAAAGCAAACCCCCGACAAATTTATGAAGAAAAAGCCAATCAAACATGACAAAACAAACCATACTTTTTCTTTAAGAATAACACTAATTTTTTTTCAAACAAAGCCAACCAAATTATTATCACTGTATCATACTGCAATCAGTGCAATCCCAGAAATAGAAAGAGAACTAATTTATTGGAGTATCATAGTGCAATCCCAGAAACAATCACTGTATCATAGTGCAATCAGTGCAATCAGTGTAAGGGGAGTATATTTTAGGCACAAAGTCTATATGAAAGGATAGCAGTAGTACAAAGTATCATTAAATTGAAAATGATAAAAACAATTGAGATATATATTGGAGTACGTTTTATCATCGATGAAGTGCACAGTTCCCAGCTTGGGTTCTCCCTTCTTTGGCATTTTTTTGTAATCCCCATAGCAGACACTTCGTGGAGCTCTTCCATTACTCTCCATATCATCCTCACCCTCCATATCATCCTCACCCTCCATATCATCGTCATCCTCCATATCATCGTCACCCTCCATTCCTTCCCCACCTTCAACCTCCTCGTCATCACTATCCTCGAGTGTTTCATCCTCAAAATCACTGTCGCTATCACTCTCACTATCGTGGAGCTCTCCCATACCCCTTCCTCCACCATCTCCCATACCCCTTCCTCCACCGTCTCCTCTACCCCTTCCTACACCATCTCCTCTGCCCCTTCCTACACCGTCTCCTCTTCCCCTTCCTCCAACATCTCCTCTACCCATTCCTCGACTATCTCCTCTGCCCCTTTCTACAACTCTTATAGCTTTACCCTTACTCATACTTTTACCCCCATCTCCAATAGCCTTCCCCTTATCCTTACCCATACCTCGATTATGTACCTAAAAATTGAAAGAAAACCAAGATTCAGGGCTAGTTTAAGGTTTAATAATCGATTAAATACAAAAATCAAAGCTTGGAATACCTGTTTAATAGACCTACGGTCGGGATTTTCAGTCATCAAAGCTTGCGCTATATTTCATGTAATAAATGCTGAGATAATATATGTTATTATAATATTGTAGTTTGCCAGTGGGATTTTCCTTCGCAGGGACTTTAATATTATATCATCACCCAAGGGTTAATGCATGCAATTAGATTATAAAAGACACATATGGCTATATAATTTTACAATAATTGATTTAATGGGATGCCAGGTAACATAAGACACATACCATAGAAAATCATTATAATCGCATACTAATTTCCATCCTCCTGATCTTCAAGCCCAATTCACTGCCAATAATTCCAGCATACCATTTTGGTTTTCCTGCCAGCAACATTAAGTATCCGATAATAAATGCAGGTACCACTCCACAGCCATATCCAATCACCACAACTTCCCAAGTAAAACCATCAAAAAAGTATTCATCCTCATCTTCACCTTCTTTTTGCATCACAATATCATATTCACACTCTTTGGACAATGGCTTTCCACACAGCCTCAAGTTACCAACATAGCTATCATTTTCAAATGTATTGAATTGAGAACCTTGTGGAATATGACCGCTGAGTTTATTGCAAGACAGGTTTAGAAGTGAAAGTGAATATATATTAGTGAGCTGTTGCGGAATTTCTCCTTCAAGTTGGTTGGATGAGAGGTCTAGTGATTCCAACATTGACAATTTTCCAATCTCGGATGATATGTGGCCTCTAAGATAATTGTGAGATAAATTGAGATATCTAAGTGAAGCTAAATTTCCAATGGATTCTACAATCTCCCTATCAAAATGGTTGCTTGATACATCGATGGTTGTGAATATAATTAGAATCCTTTTGAAATCTACCTCTATTCCTTTAATCACGAGAGTCGTGGAATCACTGTAATAGTTACTATGTTCCATATATAACTACGCTCTATTTTATTCACTTCACTATTCATCATAGCCTTGAAATTTCTGAAATATTGATGGCAGTGGACCCGAAAAATCATTGTACGACAAATCAATGATTCTCAAGCTACGAAATGGATGTTCAACCATGAAACTCTTGTTTAGAAGACCATGAAACTGATTCCATTTCAGAATAAGAACTTGGAGATTTGAAAGAGCTTCCAAACAGTGCGGGAATGTATCATTTATTTGATTACTTCCAAGATCAAGCGTTTCTAAGTATTTAAACTCAGCAAAAGAAGAAGGGATTCTTCCCTCTAATTTGTTTCCATACAAATTTAAACTTTGCAAATTACGAAAATTTGACAAGGTTGATGGAAGGTTCCCCTCAATATTATTCATCCGCAGATCAAACACAGAAAGACTCGTCAAATTTTCTGGGCATACCGGGAGTACACCGCTCAAGTTGTTGTTAGACAAATTTAGAATCTCAAGAAAACTAGAATTACAGATCAAGTTGGGCAACGATCCATTTAACATATTCGACTGAAGATCGAGATACCTAATATTATTCCAAGGTAGTTTCTCAAGATCGTCTGTTTATCTGTTGTGAGAAAGATTCAGAACAGAGAATGAGGACCAATCCACTAACCCAATCCAATGAGAAATCTCTCCTTCAGTTTGATTGTTTGATAGGTCTACATAATTCAATTCAATCTCTGCGTCTCTTGAAAAGGTGCGGGAACTCTTTCATGTTGCATGATGACAAGCCCAAAGAGTAAAGCGTAGAAAGGAGTGTGGCCATACATTTCACCGAGAGACTATTACGAGAAAGATCAAGATAAGTGAGGTATTCAAGACTTGAAAACTTGAATATCTAAAACACCACTGAAATTGTTTGATGACAAATCTAGGCAAGTGAGGTTGACAAGTTGAGAAAATGATTGTGGAATGGGTCCAGAGAGTAAATTGTTGCTACAACTAAATTGTTGCAGGTGTGATTTGGAGGAGTCAAATTCACGTAACTGACCTGTGAATCCATTAGAATCTAAATTTAAGAGTTGCAATGATGGATGGTGAAACAACCAAGGAGGTAGAGGTCCTGTTAGTGAATTATAACTCAAAGATAAGCTATCGAGTTCTCTAAACTGCGAAACCCAAGAAGGAAACAGACCACTAAAATTGTTTATAGAAAGGGATAGACTTGTTAAGTTTGTAATTGGGCTAAAACTTTTGGAATTTGGCCATTAAAATTATTACTATTAAGGCTCAAGTGAGTATGCTGACCCAAGTTCGCTATGGATGCTGGTATGGGCCCAGACAAATTACAATAGAAGAGTTCCAAACTGGACAACAACTCGAGAAAATCTATTGAATCAGGTATACCAGTAACGCCCGTAGAAATTGCATTATAAATAATAATAATAATGTCTTATTCCAATTTGATGAGTCAACCTTATTTGACTAGTTGTGAACTACATGTTATGATTATATGGTTTGTATTAAATGCATGTATGTGCAAACGTGCTTAATTTTGACTGTACGTATTTTAAAACGAATTTTCAAGCCATTTTAATGCACTGTTTAATTTTTAGAAAATTATTTGAATGTCCAAAAGTCATGATTTCCTTTGACTTATCATCTGTACATATTTAGAGACTTTTTAAAAATATAGGTTCAATTATTTTGAGCCCCATGAGTTTTAAATAATTTTCTGAGACTTGTTGTGGTTTAAAAACAATTCCCTTCTAAATTTCATAATTAAATATTGGGACATCCAAAAATCCTGAAATTTCTTTCATAATGATTTTTGAGTATTTAGAAACGTTATAAAAATATAAGTTTGATTTAATTAAGTTTATATGAGTTTTAAAGATTTTAAAGGTATTATTATTCCTTTAAACTGAGTTATCTTCTAAATTCCATAACAAAATAATTACAAGTTCAAAAATTATTTTAAAAATATGTACGAGCTTCTGAAATCATGTTTTTTATTTTAAAAATATTAAGTTTAATTTTCTACCTATTTCCCATTAAAATTTGATTTATTAATAATTGTATAATAAAATTTAACATTTATGAGATTACCGAATTGCCCCTAACTTTATAAAAGAGCACACCGACTCCCTTATTCCCCATTCATTCTATTCTTGCTGAATTGTTCTCCGTGTCTCTCTCGGTACATCACTCGGTTTCTCTCTAGCTTTTGCCCTCTCTTCTTTTGATTTCATATATATATATATATATATATATATATTGAAGCCAATTTTCGTCGGGTACGGGCTTCAAGATTAAATTTATTATCGGGTATTCGTATAGAGTTTATAAGAAGAAAATATATAAATCTTAAGAACACAATTAGAGTTTATTTGATTTGGGACTGCTCTTGAGAGTACTGTAAGCAATAATAATTTTTGGATCCCTCTCAAGATGCCTACGTACCCTATTTATAGGGATCAAGTCCACGTAGTTCTATTCGATTTGGAATCGTATTTATGGCATAATTGAGGTCCAGCCCGTGCCCGATACTTTAGGAAAAAGTAACGTCTAGATGGAAAATATTTTAGGTATTTGGATCCTTCTAGAATTAGGTTTCCGATATCATAATTTATTTACACCGCCTTTGAGCATCGGGCTCAATAAATTATGGGCTTTTTGTTTACTGGATCGGACTCAGCATATGCGCCAGGCTTTCTTGCATTTATTTGATCCAACCATCGGACTCACTATATTTTTGGATTGTTGATGAAGCCTTCAAATACAAGTAAATGGGCTCGGCCTTCGGATACAAATATATGAAGCCAGTCTTCGGATACAAATAAAATATATTCTATGTACCTATAGGTCCCCAGTATTTTTTGAAGACGAGGGCTTCAATAAATATTTAAATAATTATGCGCCCCTTAATAATTTTGAACAGCGTCTTGAACCCGTTAAAGAGCCTTGGATACAGAAAATAGCCTTTGGACACATAAATCAAATTAATAAACCCGTGACCAAGTTGACTGAATCCAAGCATATATACACGTTAGCCTTGGCATGATGTATAACCTCATTTAGTCGTCTCCAACCAACTTTGTTTTTAAATATTGTTGTGGATCCCGATGCCTTCCATGTTTCCACGCTTTAGTATTTTATGATTTGCTATGTATGCTTTGGATACATTAGAATACCTTGGGACCGAGATAAATCCATCAAATAAGATAATTTTCTAACCACGCACTGCACCCCAATCTGATGTGTACTTCAATCCAATTTTTTTAAAATAAAATAAAAAAGCATGCGGGCTCCACTTCCATTTTCTTTTAATACTCTGAATCCTCCTTTTTGAAGTAGACCCGTAATAATATCAATACTTTTATTTTGACTTCTAGTGACTGTTCTGAAGGCCTAATAGAGGCGGCGAGATTTTCAATCAAAAAGAACTAGGATTTTCTAGCTTTCTCGGCCCGATATCACACCCTCTTTCCAGATCTGTACCAAGTAAGCCATTTCTGACTTCTAAATCATATAAATGGCTGCTTATATATTGCTTTGTTGATGTTCCGTCGGACCTCTCTATTTTCCGGCGAGTTTATTTATTTTTCGGTGATAGAACATATTCCTTGCTATAAATATATATTCTTCCGGTTAACTTATACATAGCCTGGTAGTCTAGAAAAGACTTTGTACCTCGATTGTCATTATTTAGCAAAGCTTAAAACAATTATAGATCTCAATTTGCTAAGAACTTTGAGGGTTATGTGTACCTTATTGTTTTACTTCACTTTATCGATTGTCGTGCCTCATATTGTGAAAACTTTATTGGCATTACTCCGTTCCCATAACTTTGGGTTCCAAAAATATTTTTTCAAGTTTGACCGGTTTCGAAGCTCGTAGAATATTTATGTATCCAGCTTATAATTGACTGCTGCTAATACCTTCAATTTGTTGAAGTTTATATTTTCTAGAAGCGAGCATTAACTGGTAACATGTCGTCTATAGTCTGGGTATGGATCAATTTTGATCCCAATTCAATTCTTGTCTTCCCCGTGCTTGCTCTAGAATTAACCAACCATTGGATACCAATTCTTAAGTACCGGTCCCCAATCTCCTAGCCAATTCGACTTTTTTCATTATTTTAGAGTTGTGTCCCGAGCATAGGATAAGATGTTTTTGTTAATGACAATTTGAATCCGTAACTTCCTTTTGTAATATATTTTTTTTTTCTTTTTTCTGCTCGGGACCACTCTAATTTTCATTTTTTTTTATATTTTTCACAGATGTCTTCACCTGACCAGCTTCGATACCATCATGAAATTCGTCGTCATTTTCATCCTTGTTCCGAAACCGTAACTGAGTCCGATGAGGACTTGTCCTCCAATGTCGTCATGTCAAACACCACCATTTGGAATAATATGGAAATATTTGATGATGAAGGGTTTCCTGCTGCCAACCTTCCTAGTACCCTTGATGATGAAGATATGAATAGTTTGAAAACTATATTCTTCATACCCGATAGCTTCCTCGTCTTCAAACCCAATGGTGTAGATAAAATTTATGACCTTATTTCTTTTAAGGATCATCTTGGAGTCAGGATTTCTGTTGCTGCATTTGAATGCGGCTTTAGGGGTCCAATGCATCCATTTCTTGAGAGGGTATTGGATACCTGTGATGTCGGTTTAGGACAACTTACTCCCAATAGTTTCTTGAATGTCAATTCTTTTATCGCCCGTTGCTTTGATCGTCATATAGAGCCAAATATCGATATATTCTGGAGTCATTATAAGCTTACCACCTCACCCAAATGCTTAGGCTTTTACTCCATTGGGCGCAATAATGCTTCACAGAAATAGGCTGATGCTCGCACTAACAATAAGGGATTTTATGAGAACTGGTTTTTTCTTGTTGGTCCCAAAATTGATAACTACGCCCAATGGAGTTTCTTCACCTCGAAAGAAATTCCGAAAAAGAATCCCAAACTTGATGATCCTAGTATCAAGACATATCAAAAGCTAAAAAATCCCCACAACAAGTCCATGATTTTATCCATTGCAACACTCCGATCGGAACAATTTTTGGTCCGAATTAAAGGTACACATAAGTTGCATTTTTTTTACTTGTCATCATTGGCAGCACGTTTACACCTGCATAAATAATTTATGGTCCCGATAATTATGTCACGCTCACCTTAATTTCGATTTCCTTCGTATATTTACTGACTTTGATTTTTTCCTTCGGCATCGTGCAGTTTCAGGTATTGGAATGTCTGAGGCAGCTATACAACAGAGGTATCGGGAACAGAAAATGGCACAACTTGCAAAAAAGAGGAAAGAATCGAACAGGTCCAAGGCACATAAATCTGACATTATTGAGGTCCTTCAAGATGGAGGGAAGAATCATACAACTAAGGAGATTGAAGTTGTAGCTACGGATGCGAGTTTTGTTGAGGCTGAGCTGACCCCTCCACCCCAAAAGAAATTGAAGGCTGCCGTAGCAAAATGTGCATCCAAGGCTGGTAAACACATTTTAGAGAGTGCTTCATCTGCATCCATGGCTTTGGGAAAGAAAATGTGTTCTACCATCACACTTCTTAAAGATGATGAAGAGAAACTTTCCAAAATGAATTCTGTTTTACGTGGTGAGGAGGTTATGGCTCTTGCATCTCAGGTATTTTTATTTATCCCCCTCTTTAAAATCAATACCAATGCATTCGAATATCCATTGCTCTTGACTTACTATTTATTTCTTGTAGCTTTTGCTTTGGTCACGAGAGCAAGTGGCTGAGTCTCGGCTCGATATTGAGAAATTGTCCAAGCTTGAAGATGTTGCCGATGCTGCCGAGGACAGAGCAACTTCGGAGCAACAAAAGGCTGCTGCTGCCGAGGCAAGGCTGAAGGAACTTGAAGCCGAAGATGATGCCTGTGAGAATCAATTGAAGGACAAGATTTCATCCTTGGAGAAGCAGCTTCAAGAGGCCGAAGATACTAAACTCAATGCTGAAGCTAATTGGTATGGTGTTGAACTCGAGGAGAGGCTTCAAATGGTCAAGGAAGCCAATATGGATGTCACCAAATGCATGTTTGACTATAAGCTAGAGCTTTGGAAATTGGAACAAGATGGAGAGAAAAATGTTGATGATGCTCTCCCCGATGATGATGCAGAACTTCGGGATGACACAGTAGAAAATTAGGATGCTCCATTCTCTTGTTTTTTATGAACTTGTAGTATAATTTGTTTTGGTACCTATAAGCTTTAAGCTTGGATACTCTAGATGCTTTTGGGCGCATATTGCAGCAACTAAGCCTTCGGGCACGCAAAACTTATTTATGCATATTTTGTTGATATTATAACACTCTTTGTATGTAAGATTTATCATGCTAGCATATTAACATAATAGTAAGCTTTGAAAAAATGTAGTTGATAAATACCTTGATAAATTCATTAGAATTCTGTTGTCAGTTGTGAACAATACCATTTGGTACTTTCGTTGCGCCAGCGTACATCCAATGGTTAAGTTAATCACCGTAGATTTCAACTTCTTTTATATATATATATGAACCATCATAGCATAAAACGCGGTTTTTCGGTTCAACATGTGCTTCCAATCCTCATTACTATGTATTAGTACTTTTAGTTTCTTTGGATTGCGCACCGATGAGATATATTATGTGATCTATAAAAATGTTAAATCTAAAAAACTTTAGACCACCACTTTCTCATCTCGGTTGGACCATCATAGCTTCGCACTGAAACATATATCCGGCCCGATATATCCTCTGCCCCCAAGTGATTTATTACTTCAATAGAGGTTGAAGTGGTACATCACTAGTCTAGGGTTGAAGACTTATTTTTCCCTCATGTGAGTGTCAGCAAATCATGATTTTAGGACTTGATCAGTATGCCATCCCCAAATGATCATCGATAGATTATCAGTTTAGGATTTGATCAATTTTTGCCCCCTGCTGATAGGTCACAAGTCTAGGATAAGATCAATTTTTGTCCCCGGTTGATTTCTGATAGATCACAAATAAATGAGTTTCAGCAAATCAAAGTTGAGACTTTTTTTTTGAATTTTTGCCCCCAGTTGATAGCCGATAGATCATGAATCTTATGAGTGTCGGCGAATCAAAGTTGGGACCTGGACAAATATTTGCCCCCAGTTGATTGCCAATAGATCATGAATCTCATGAGTGTCGGCGAATCAAAGTTGGGACTAGAAATTTTTACCCCTAATTGATTGGAGATATTTCACAACTCGAGAATTTAGATCAGTTTGATGCCCCACCAATTGTTTGACGATTGGGCACTTATTCGGGAGTCCATCGAATTTGTTACCCCTAGGTGACCCTCATTGAACACTCGTTTGGGTTGGATAAATTTTTAGTCTTCGTGAACTGGTTTTCTTTGGTTGCGGGCCGAAGCATGTATAAATTTTTCTTTTGACTCTCGTGCATGTATCTAATGCTAGAAATTTATGTTATGATTGCTAGTTTTGCTCGGATGTGATGTAGACGTCACAATAAAAGCCAAGTTAGTTTTTCTTCTACGTCTATATGATCCTTGTAGACTGATAACTATTAGCATGTTGCCGAAGATTCTCGGAGTAAAATCACATCTGCAACTTTAAATTGATGTTTAAAATCTCATACAAATTGTATGAAGTCGGCTAGTCAATCATAACAAAGTTAAGCATTAAGTTCAATCATAAAAATCATATATGCATATCAACATATATGAAGAAAAAATAAATAGTTAATACATATCTCATAGAATTCTTAAGAAAAAGGAAATAATAATAAATAATCAAATAAATATCCCGATAAGATAAATAGATTATTGGATCGTCCATATTATTTTATTTAAACTTATTTGATGACGATGGTGTCAGTAATAATTATCTTGGGGCGGATTGCCTCCGATGAGTGATGATCATCCAGATGGTCCGTCGGGTGCTTTATAATGATGTCGATCCCTTAACCTAGATTTTTTTCTCCTTGGTGATTGGTCTTCTTGCGTCCGATCCCTCTAGCTCTTCATCGAATGACCTGCGATTGAATCCTTGAAGTTGTTTCCGAAGCTTTAATGGAGATTTATGAATCTTCTCTTTTCTCTACACGATTCCCACAGACGGCGCCAAATGTTGAAGCCAATTTTCGTCGGGTACGGGCTTCAAGATTAAATTTATTATCGGGTATTCGTATAGAGATTATAAGAAGAAAATATATAAATCTTAAGAACACAATTAGGGTTTATATGATTTGGGACTGCTCTTGAGAGTATTGTAAGCAATAATGATTTTCGGATCCCTCTCAAGATGCCTACGTACCCTATTTATAGGGATCAAGTCCACGTAGTTCTATTCGATTTGGAATCGTATTTCTAGCATAATTGAGTCCAGCCCGTGCCCGATACTTTAGGAAAAAGTAATGTCTAGATGGAAAATATTTTAGGTATTTGGATCCTTCTAGAATTAGGTTTCCGATATCATAATTTATTTCTACCACCTTTGAGCATCGGGCTCAATAAATTATGGGCTTTTTGTTTACTGGATCGGACTCAGCATATGCGTCAGGCTTTCTTGCATTAATTTGATCCAACCATCGGACTCACTATATTTTTGGATTGTTGATGAAGCCTTCAAATACAAGTAAATGGGCTCAGCCTTCGGATACAAATATATGAAGCCAGTCTTCGGATACAAATAAAATATATTCTATGTACCAACAATATATATTGCTCAAATCCCTCCCCAATTTTGTGTACTACTTGGGTTCGAGTTCTAGTTTCTTGTAGTGGTATTATTTCGGCTTGCATGTCACTGTGTATGTATGTATTGTTCGGAACTAGTAATTCACGAATCGGGTTTGCAATTTTCTAATGATAAGTCAATTTCTGTGATGTTTATGAACTGGGTTGTGATGGAAAATTAGATTGGTGGAGCTATGCGACTTGAAACCCCGTTGGGGCACATCTATGGCTTTGTCGCCGCTGGCGATGAGCTTCTGCGAGCCAGCGGGGACAGTGATGGTTCCCTGAGTCTGAAAAATCTTGAATTGATATGTTAGCAAGCATGCTAGTTTATGTATTAAAATGAAGTTGTTATTTCAGTTTAAATATATTTGTTTAGCTTCTTGGATTTTTGGGTTATTTGATTCGGATATGTGATACTAGAAATGGTGTGGATTTTTTTTATTATTATTGATGATATATAGATGTGAATTATATGAATGTAATTGGATGTTAACCATGTTTATGTGGTCTTGATTTGCTGCTAGTATTAACTGTCATGTTCTGTCTCGTGAAACTAGGACTGGCATGTACAGTTTTTAACAGTGGGTTGAAACATACTTGTTCCTTATGATTTCTAGTTTACGTACGCGAAAACCTTGTGTCGTTTGGATTAACGAGTAAAAATATATGCATGATTTAGTAAAGACCGTAGAAGCTGAAATTTTCTGTATCCGATTTGTGATTTAACCATTTCGTTTTCTGCATAAATAAAAAATTTTGGAGATGAAAATTTTATGAACGATTGTGTTAATATTCATGAAGGAGTCTGCAAAATTTTGTAATAAAATGAATATTTTTTGATTTATTAAAAATGTTTAAGTAAAGTGTGCGCATTAGTGTGTTTAGTTTTTAAAATTGTTTACCCTGTTTTGGAGATTGATTGGTTATTTAATATGAATTATTTGCGTATGTGTCTAATGTGCTTATCTGCTTATATGGTATTACTATATGACTCTATTTGGTGGTAATGATTGAAAGGTGTTGTAATTGATAGTAGTATTGGATTGTTGATTGGTACAAGTCTGGCTATGTTACAGTTACAGAGGAAACTCTGTCAAAATTTTGTCAGAATTCAATGGTAATTCTGACTTAATAATGATAAGAGATTCTTCTATAACTATTATGTGTGTATTTATATTTGATAATAGTTTGTTGGTGTAAAAGGAGTATATATGAGGTCTTGGTTGGTTGTTTTCAACGAAAGGGATTTTCATCATAAAACTGTCATGTTCTGTTCTGCTGTTTTGGATCAGTTACGACACTTCTGGGTACTAGAATTATAATGGAATTGTTCTAATTGGTTTCTAGGTTGTGCACGCGCTGACCTTGCGTCGTTTGAGTATACTAGTAAAAAGATATTAAAGATTTAGCAGAGGTAGCACGTAACAGAATTTTCTGCCTTCCCGCTCAAGCATTTGCAATTAGTTTTTTTTTAGTGAACTGGTTTTGAGATGATTTTTTTATGGAAGATTGGAATGATATCTAATATAATATCTGAAAGGTTATACGTTAAAATGATTATATTTCATTTTACTAAAAATGTTTTACTATGGTTAGCGCAGTTGCGTTTTCATTTTCAGTTTAACGACATGTTTTGAGTGATTGTTTTGAGGGATTTAAAGACCTAATTACTTGATAGTTAAAACATAAGAATTAGAGGTTTATATATGAATTATGTGCCTGCAAAATTTGGATGCTACCAGATATCTAGAATTTTCTTATAGTTGAATTACTATATGTCTCTCATGCTGTTTTTGAAACTGTTGCAGGGTCAATTTTGAAATTATGTTGTAAATTGAAAAATACATATTATGCAGTGAATATTTTGGGATTGTAATTGATTATAATTGTAAATTGAGTTAAAGTTGATATTAGATTATATTAGAATGGATAATAGTAGTATATATGAATTGTTGATTGGCTTGATTTGAAAAACAGGTGGATAGTCCGATTTACGAATATTTCATGTCGAATTTTTTTAAAATTCCCCTGTGTCAAAACCTATTTTACCTAATAAATTCTAATAGTTGTGAGCATGCTTTAATTGCTAATTGTTATGTGTATTAACTGGATTATGTGATTAAGGTAAGCAAATAATATTTATAATTATCAAAAGGGTATATAGTTACGTATTCCGATAGTTATTCAGAAATTGTTAAGTTCGTTTGATCCGACGACTGAACTATTGTTTCACTGGCATATAGATTCGACCGAGATGAGCTTATCAAGAACATTCAGAATTAAACAAATGATGTTGCGAGTATAGCACTAAGAATCCGATAAAACAACGTTGTGCCATAGTCAGTCCAGTGGAGTACGTGAGAAGCTAAGGATGAAAGTTTTTGATGTAGAATCTCCATTAGCTCTTTTGGAAAGCTTTGTGAAAGTCAAGTATCAACCCTCTTGCTCTCTTGTAACCTTTCTATTATATATCTGTGATACCATGTTTTACCCTACTTCGCTATACTGAAATGATTTTATACACCATGTTCTGCATTTGTATTCCCCTGATAATTTGATACTGAAAACCCAATACGTTATACATAATTGTTGAACCTAAAACCTCAGATTCCCTGATTACTAACCTATGATAACCTGAAACTTGACACGTTTCTAAAAAGTTATAAACTTTGTTAAAGCTTTGAAAAGAAAGATTGATTTTCAGTTAACAATGTTTTACATAAATGACTTTCAGAAATGATTTTCGAACTGCGTTGTGAAGGAAAGAAAATGTTTTACTAATTTGAATGAAAGTGTTTTCCTGAAATGAAATGATTTCAGGTAAAGGATTTTGAAAAGATTCATAAAGAATGTTTTGATAAATGGTTTAGGAATTCTGACTTATGATTTCTACGGATTCCTAAAGATTGGAGAGCGTAAGAGGCCGAGACGCCGGTCCAGCACTTTTATTTAATTAGCGTAAGAGGCTAGGGCGGTCCTAGTCCAGCATTATTAAAGGCCAGAGTGTGCCTAATTGGGAACCCAATTGTCAAAGTCCAGAGGGACCTTGTGTCCGGTATGGGGACATTACGTGGCTGATCACCCGTATTGTCCGTGCGTTGATGGAAAAAAAAAACTCCAATCAAGTTAATGATTTTACGAAAAGAATGTTCTGATGAAAGAACAGTTTTATGAAAAAAATGTTTTGATGAATAGTTTGATGAAAAGAAAGATTTTGATGAAAAGTTATGATTTGACGAAGATGAATGGTTGTGATAAAAATAATTGTTATTGTTTACATCGAAAGTAGCTTTTCTGTTTAAGCATTTTGATTTACTTGCAGATAATTTTGTGTAATTCAGCGTTTGCTTTTACCTCGACCATTTTGAATCAGTTTAATTATATATCTTGTGACTTTCGTTTCTATATACTTGCTGAGCATTGTTGCTCATTCTTGCTATTTATTCTAACCCTTTCAGCTAGGGAGAAAGATGGTTCACTCGTTTAAGACCGCGCATAAGAGTAATGCTAGACAATGATTTCAAGTGGTTATATTACACCTTGGTGGCCAGGTAGAATACCTTGGAATATGTTTGTGAGACTAGTTGGGATTAGAATTGGCTAATTTTGGTTATGTTGTAAAACATATTTATATATTGATTTCCAGTTAATCTTCATATCGAAGTCTATCTGGTGAGGTAGAGAGTTGTAATAATAATCAGTAGTTTGGTTTTCTGATTTCAATACTGTAACCTGTATGCGATCCTGTTTTAGGAGGTCGAGTTTACTTTCAAATTGATTTCTCTTTTAAATCATTTTTTATTTTTATTTCAAATTGGTTTTCTTTTAAATTCTTTAAAGATATCCAGGTTTTAAATTATCTTTGTTTTAGTGGCACCAGATCTAGACCCCAGATCTGAGGGATGTCACAATACCTCCATCTATGTCTACCGTATCAAGAAAAAGGTCTCGAAGAGTAAATTGTTTCTACAACTAAATCGTTGCAGTTGTGATTTGGAGGAGACAAATTCAGATAACTGACCTGTGAATCCATTAGAATCTAAATTTAAGACTTGCAATGATGGACGGTGAAACAACCAAGGAGATAAAGGTCCTGTTAGAGAATTATAACTCAAATATAAGCTATCGAGCTCTCTAAACGGCGAAACCCAAGAAGGAAATGGACCACTAAAATCGTTATCGAAAAGGTCAAGATCTTTTAGCTTAGTAAGGTTTACTAAATCTGTTAGAATTGGGCCATTGAGATTATTACCACCAAGGCCCAAGTAAGTAAGTTGACCCAAGTTCGCTATGGATGCTGGTATCGGCCCAGACAAATTACAATAGCGAATATAAAAAACTCTATAATATCGTAAATTGTACAATATAATGTATCAGCAAACATGTTTAAGAAATGAAGACCATGAGCCTGAGCCATTTATTGTAAAATGTAAAACGTCCAACATAGCTATGTTTTTCAAATGTACTGAATTGCCACCCTTCTCGAATATGAATATGACCGTTAAATTGGTTGCAAGACCGAATTAGACATGCAAATGAATATTTATACTGGTAAGCTGTTGAACGAGAGATCTAGTTACTCTAACATTGAAAATTTTCCAATAAAGGATGCTATGTAGCCTGTGATATTATTTCCGGAAAAACTGAGATATCTGAGTGACTAGATTTCTGATGGACTTAACAATCTCCATAAATCAATATCTCTTCCTTTAATCACTAGAACTGTGGAGTCACTGTGATACCTAAGTACGCTCCATATAACAAAACTTTACTTTATTCACGTCACCATTCATCATAACCTTGAAGAAGGTAGCACTGTAGCAATTCTCACTGTCTTAGATGTCCTAATATGTGACTATGCCAGGTAGACATTTTATTATCAGAAAAATACATTTTGTAAAAGCATAATAAACCAAGTTGGTTCAATCTTGGAACTTAAAATTTTACTGCACTGACTACGACTACGCAAACACTCCCGCAACCACTATGGTCAATAATAGAAGCACTGCTTTGTGCATGTAGCCCGCAAAAAGACAACAATGTAGAACTGCAGAAAGTTGTTATTATCCAAGGGCTAACATAAATAGATCAGAGAAGAAACATATGGGAATATTATTTCACAATTATTGACGACTTAAGAATTGGGATGACGGTTAACATGATATACAAATTACCACAAATCTTTATCGCAATTTGATCTCCATCCTCCTGATCTTGAGACCCAATTCCCTAGCAATAATTCCAACAAACCATTTTGGTTTTCCTGCCAGCAACATCAAGTATCCGATAACAAATGCAGGAACCACTCCACAACCATATCCAATAACCACAGCATTCCAAGTAAAACCGCTAAAGAAGTAATCATCGTCTTCACCTTCCTTTTGATTCTCTAAATCACGCTCACACCCTTTCGACAAGGGATATCCACACAGTGCCATGTTATCGGCATAGCTATCATTACCAAACGTGTTGAATTGCGGTCCTTGTGGAATATGACCAGTAAGTTGGTTGTAAGACAGATTTAGATGTGCAAGTGAATTTATACTAGCGAGCTGATGAGGAATTTCTCCTTGAAACCGGTTGAATGAGAGGTCTAATGACTCCAGCATCGACAATTTTCCAATCGAGGATGGTATGTGGCCTGTTAGTTGATTGTAGGAAAAATTGAGATATCTAAGTGACACTAGATCTCCAATGCTTTCAACAATCTCTCCTTCAAACTTATTATTTGATACATCAACGGTTGTGAAAACAGTTAAAATTCTTTGTAACACAACCTCTACGCCTTTAATTACCAGAGTCGTGGAATCACTGTAATAGGTATTCCCCATATAACTACGCTTTATTTTATTCACTTCACCATTCATCATAGCCTTGAAGTTTCTAAAATATATTGCTGGCAGAGGACCTAAAAACTCATTGTCCGATAGATCCATGATTCTCAAGCTAGAAAACGGGTGTTCAACAGTAGAACTCTTGTTTATAAGACCATGAAACTGATTCGATTTCAGACCAAGAACTTGGAGATTTGGAAGAGCTTCCAAACAGTACGGAAATATATCATTAATTTGATTTCTTCCAAGATCAAGCGTTTCTAAGTATGTAAACTCAGCAAAAGAAGAAGGGATTCTTCCCTCTAATTTGTTTCCATACAAATTTAAACTTTGCAAATTACGAAAATTTGACAAGGTTGATGGAAGGTTCCCCTCAATATTATTCATCCGCAGATCAAACACGGAAAGACTCGTCAAATTGTTTGGGCATATCGGGAGTACACCGCTCAACTTGTTGTTGGACAAATTTAGAATCTCAATAAAACTAGAATTACAGATCAAGTTGGGTAACGATCCATTTAACATATTTGATTGAAGATCGAGAAACCTAATTGTATTCCAAGGTAGCTGCTCAAGACTACCTGTTAGTCTGTTGTGAGAAAGATTCAGAGTAGATAATGAGAACCAATCCACCAACCCAATCCAATGAGGAATCTCCCCTTCAATTTGATTGTTTGATAGGTCTACATAATTCAATTCAATCTCTGCGTCTCTTGAAAAGCGCGGGAACTCTTTCATGTTGCATGATGACAAGCCCAAATAGCAAAGCGTAGAAGGGAGTGTGGCCATACTTTTCACCGAGAGACTATTACGAGAAAGATCAAGATATCTGAGGTATTCAAGGCTTGAAAACATTTCAATATCTAAAACACCACTGAAATTGTTTGATGACAAATCTAGGTGAGTGAGGTTGACAAGTTGAGAAAATGATCGTGGAATGGGTCCAGAGAGTAAATTGTTTCTACAACTAAATTGTTGCAGATGTGATTTGTTGGAATTAAATTCAGGCAAGTGACCCGTGAACCTATTAAAACCTAAATTTAAGTCTTGTAATGATGGATGATCAAACAACCAAGGGGGCAGGGGTCCGCTTAATGAATGATGACTTAAATCTAACGAAATGAGTTCTTTGAAGGGGGAAACCCAAAAGGGTAATGGACCACTAAAATGGTTACCGAAAAGGTCAAGTTGTTTTAGCTTAGTAAGGTTTACTAAATCTGTTGGAATTGGGCCATTGAGATTATTATAAACGAGGCCCAAAGAAGTAAGTTGACCCAGATTCCCTGTAAATGTTGGAATTGGACCATTGAGATTATTATAATCGAGGCCCAAGTAAGTAAGTTGACTCAGGTTCCCTAGGGATGCTGGCATCGGCCCAGACAAATTACAATAGCGGAGTTCCAAATAGGTCAATGACCGGAGGAAACCTATTGAATCAGGTATCCCTCCATCTACGGGTGTGTAAGATAGATCAAGGACTCGAAGAGTAGCACTACTTCCCCACTTAACTTTGGGTAATCTACCTGTCAGTTGGTTATTTTCATAACCAGATGAAACTGTTAGTACTTCCAAGTTGGGGAGGTGGAAAACCTCTTGGGGTAATTCTCCATGTAAATCAGTACTATAGAGGTTGAGAACTCTTAGAGAAGTAGACAAATTCTTGGGTACAACGGAAGAGATGTTAACTGATCTTAGATTAAGCACTCTGAGTTGACTCATATTCTGCATTACTGATTTAAACACTTCTTCTTCAAGTTCAGCATCATAGTAGTTGTAACTAGAGAGATCAAGTGAGACCAGTTTATACAAATGAGATATTCCTGAGGGGACTCTTCCAGAAAATTGAGTACCAGAAAGGTTGAGATGTGTCAAACCTTTTGCAAAGAAACCAAATTCCTGAGGGAACTGATGGGAGTGGGAAAAGTCGTTCTGAGAAAGGTTGAGAAACTGGAGATGAGAGAGTTGGAAGAGGGTGTTGTTTGCAAGTATGGCTCCTTCCAGCTGGCTGCAACTTAGATCAAGTCCTATTACATTTCCCGTCTTGTGTTCACAGCTCACTCCCTCCCATGTGCAGTGATTGGAACTCATGCTCCAATTCATTGTCTTTGGGTGTGAAGGAATTTCATAATAGGAGCAATTTCGAGGAGTACTAATTGTCAGGCTTTGCTTAAACTGAAACAATGCAATTTTTTGCATGGAAGGACTCAAATGCATAGATGAAGAAACTATTTGGTGTTGCAAGAAGATGAGAAGCACCATGATTGTGTAATACCAGGTGAATTTACACATTTTCATTATATGCTTTAAATGTTTTCTTAGGTGGATAGGTTGTATATGTTATGGTTGAGGGTTCATGTCTATATTTATAGCCAAACTTATCAATTTTCATTCAGAGTCTTTAGATGTATAGTTCTATTATGTGGACTACTATAGAAGCACTTTTAGAGCAGTACAAGACATAGACCAAGACTTTGAGAACTGAAAGATGATTCGAATGAGTCTTTGAGAGCTACTTTTAAGCTGGAATGCAATTTCAAGATAAAGATTAACAATAATTCAGTATCTGTTGTACGAAATGGGCTAGAAATAATGCGTTCAAGTCTGGAAAAGTGTTTACTCCTTACCTTCATAATGTCGTATCAAACTTAAACAATCTAGCTTTATAAGTTATTACACACTCCTCTTTAAATTAAGGGCCTATGTAGTAGGAAAAAACATCTAATAATTTTATAAGATCAGTAGAAGACAAAGACCAAGACTTTGAGAATTGAGAGATGTTGCGAATAAGTCTTTGCGAGCTATTTTGAAGCTGGAAAGCAATTTCAGGAAAAGAAAAGAATCACTGAATTTTCTGAACTTTCTTTAACCTTCGTTTCATCGAGTAAAACCAATTCAATTTCTACTCGCAATTTCAAGGTAAGGAAACCAATAATACAATATCTGACTTGGCAAAAAATAAAAATAATAATTCTATATCTGCAGTACAAAATGCGCTAGAAATGCGTTTTAGTCTCAAAAAGTTTTTATAGAGTTTAAAGTAAAACAACAAGCTCAGTGTGGCTTATATCTACATTTATTAGACACCAAAAATATGCCACGAGGAAAGGATTTGAGACAAGGTGGTTTATCTAAAGTGACTCTGAACCATGGAGGCAACCTACGGTCTATGTTGCTAAAAGCTTAGGGCCTTAGAAACATAAATGTACATTAAGGTCCACCAGAGGCAAATATCCCTACTTCCCCAGTGTAGAAATCGTCTCTGATGCATATGCCCCTCGACTCGTTATGTGTTTGGAAAGTGCTTATTGATAGGAAAGAACTATGGACTACATTATTATCATGTTTGCATTTGAGTTGTACCATACTCTCAATATTTTACATGTAAATCATTGATTATAGATTATTATAATCATCGGTAATATCTTAATTATGTTGTTGGGATCAATACATGATCTTTGGCTTTCTGGGTCAAAATTATAATTTCTGTGATATTTTCTGCTTTTATAACTCTTTTCAATTTCCTTATCTATGCTAATAATAGTATTTAAGTCTGTCTCCAAAACAAGCCTAGTCTGAACAGGCTAAGCATAAAGTGTACTAACGTAAATGGTCATAGATTTTATAGTAATGTCTACCTTAAATTTTTTTCTCTCTGCCTAATTCTGACTGTACTACTACTCATTACAAAGTTATCCATCTGATATACACCGAAGAGCAAAGATCCACTCATTGTTAGATTGGCATCATTCGAATTTAAAACAGGGTGAAGGTGAATAATAATAGTCTAATCTATATATTAAACTATCTTACTTTTGTTCTTAGCCAGCATTTGTTCAAATGTTTAGTCACACTTGTCCCATTCATGCTAAGAGTAAGATATATTGTCACTCTATCATACATCTATTTGAGTAAATTTTCAGTTGGGTATGTTCTGAATAATAGACTCAAACCTCTACTTGGTGGTAAATTGGATCTCGAAGCTCTGCTGCAGCTAATGAAAAAATTCTATCTGAATCTCTTGCAAAGATTGAAACTTTCTGACTAACATTTTAATATCATTACTAGAAATGCAAAGAACCAAAAAAACTGAAAAGTATGTCTAACATATTGTTGTTGAATTCAGATTGTACCTGAAAGCGATCATAATCGGATACCAAGTCCACACAAGAAAGTTTACATTCATTCATCTTCAAAGGCAAAGCCATGTTACATTCATTCTTGTTCCCAAAAAGATATGGGCTTTGAGGTTTACATATTCATCAAGACAATGTGTAGTTGTATAATAGTTATATTATCAAAACTCAGAAAGTATGAAAATTAAGGTGGTGATTGGTAGCATATTTTCTCCTTGTTTTTGAAAACTAAAAACTGCTTTTTATAGAGTTCAAAATAAGAGACTTTTGACACATATTTCAAAGCAATGCTGTTGGATTTTCTTGATTTTAATTTAACTTCTTACTTTTCCTGGTTGCAATTTGTGTCCATGTGTAGTTTTCGCTGCCTGTCCCCCAAGGTAGAAGAGATGCCATTACAAAGAACCCTGTTCTAAGTGAAGATCAACCTGCCCAAAAATATTTCTAAAATAAGAGACTTTTGACACATATTTCAAAGCAATGCTGTTGGATTTTCTTGATTTTAATTTAACTTCTTACTTTTCCTGGTTGCAATTTGTGTCCATGTGTAGTTTTCGCTGCCTGTCCCCCAAGGTAGAAGAGATGCCATTACAAAGAACCCTGTTCTAAGTGAAGATCAACCTGCCCAAAAATATTTCTACCCCATGACAAAGAACAGAATAAGAGATTGCTTTTCTTCGCTTGTGTTTTGTTCATCTAATGTGTACAGATTTTCTGAGACTATGCTTGTGGCTTCTATCCGAACCCTTTTTTGTAGAAAGACAACATCTTTGCTTAATTGCTTCAAATCACATCATTCTCCACCATAATGATAGGAAAGCTCTGTTGCAACATCCTGTAAGAAAAACGTTGGCAGTTCTCAGTGAAAGAGAAGTTCCATACTCGAGTACAGTTTTGCTGGGAGGAATTTGTTTTTACTTCTGGTGGTTGTTTGAAGATGATAGTTCGTGTTTCTGTCTTATTTTGAAGATGATATCTTTTTTTATTATTCTTCAGTTTTGCAGTATAGGATCCTTATGTATGACTGGCAAGTACCTATATTGTTTGATTAAAAATGTTTCTCTAGCACATCATACAGTCCTCCAGTTATAGGTACATATACAACAAATTCATAGGTATGAGTTGCTTTCTTAAATAGTCCATGTGGAGGGGTAATTTCAAAAACTCAAGAAGCTCATAGACTTTTCTCCAAACTTACTATCTCAACGAATTTATAGTCTAATATTAGCCAGAAATGATGAGAATGAGTCTTATAGCTCGGATGAATTCAATGAAGCTCAAATGCAACTGCAAGGAAAGAAAAGAAATAATGCAATATATTAGAAGAAATGTTACAAACTGAATTAATTACAAGATTACTGCAGCGTCAGAATTTATAAGGTTGTTCTCCAAAACATGCTATTAATACTCACTCAAATACAAATAGAACATCAAGATTTAAGACACAATTACACAAAACAAGTATCAAGTCCATATGATAGCTCTCTGAATTGCTCCACTCCATTCATAATTAAAATATAAACTCCATATTTTATTATTTAAACTCCAATTCTTATTTTTTAACATGCAACTTTAATTAGATGTATATTAAATATTTTATTTAATGTGACTAAAAAACTTGAAATTTTACCTTAGGAGAATATAAATAGAACTGAGGGAGTACACGAGAATTATGTGACAGTATAAGCCTAATTTGAAACAGATGAACTAATGGGCAGCACCACCAAGAGCTTTGGTAATCTTTTGAGGAAGAATCAGACTGGCTTGAACCTTTTCTCTGATCAAATTGATAGTGTGATACAATATTTCTAGTCCTGACATGTTGAACAATATCAATGACCATACGTCCTGATTATGACAAAAAACAAAAGGAACAACATAGTCAGTAGCAACATGAAGATCAGCAAATAAGTATTTCAACTACATAATCACAGTTAGAATAGCAAGAATTCTGTATTCAGTATCTGTGTTCAGAGAGGTAACAGTTCGCTTCTTTGCTTGTCAAAAAAATAAAACAAGAAAAATGTTGAACAACATACCCTGTAATTGACCTGCCATCAGTTCCACAATCCTTGAATTTGCAAGTCATAATATTAGAGTTATAGAAGGAAATAATATCCCAACACCAACAGTGCATTTAAGGTATCTTAAAGTCCTTAGAAGAGCAGCCGAGTGTTTTTCTCTTGGTGTTTGTGTAAATTGGCTCGGTAAAAAATTTACAACAGGCCTAGTAAAGGTAAGATAGAGAAGCTTACCAATCAAACTCATCTATGAAGAAGGATCGCTGATTGACATGCCAGATTTGTCATTGTCATAGAGTTTGACAATTCGATCCAATAAGATCGACAAAGGTTTAGAATTTAACTAAACCTTTGGACCAGATAGATTTCACAATTAGACCAGTTCCCAGTACCCATTTACATACCGGCCAGATAGATTTCACAATTAGACCAGTTCCCAGTACCCATTTACATACCTCTTTGTTAAGCATCCCAATTAAGTAGTTATCTTTTTCGCATCAAAATATCATGAGGTTTTTAGTGACCCAAATGTAGAAAATTAGCTTTAGAAGGAAACAACGAGCTCAATGTGGCTCAATAAGGTATGTGTAATTTAAAAAACCAATGTACTACTAAAACCTATGCGAATACAACAGACAAGAACATGAACCGAGCAAGACAACATTGACAGAGAAGCGAAAATCAATAGCTCGAAACAGAGAAGAAAACTGAGGATCAATAAAAAGAGAGGACTTCACTTCAGAGTTCAAATTCCACTTAAAACTGAAACATGATAATGAATGTGAGAGTTAATTGAACTTGATATATACAAATACTTAGTATAAAAAAAATGTGTTCTATTGATTCTACAAAATGTGTTCGATTGATTCTAGTTCACACCATTCCAGTAACTCTTCTCCCACATCTCCACTTGCTTCACTAAACCAGCCTTTTGCCTTGCCAATTTTTCAAAAGTTTTGGATTCATATGGGGAAGGCATTGTGCATGGACTTTCCGAAGGACTCTTCACTAATGAATCCATCTTAAACTTCTTCTCTATCCCTTGTGCATTGCACGCCATTGTTTCTGAACAAAATTCGACAGCTTTTTCAGGTATTTTTGGCTCAAATCTTAGGAGCTTTGCATATTCGTTTAACAAATGAAACATGTAGTCATAAACATAATCCATCTTTAGCTCATCTTGGATGAAGGTGCTAGAAGCCTTTCCAATTGTCTGTGCCTGCATATGCAAGATATTAGTGGATGAATAAATGCAAATTTTGTGATGAGAATGATATTTGAAGAAGGGATACATATACCTTCTCTGTATTAAGGTTTCCCCATTCTACTGCATATTTTATTGATCTGCATTTGTCATCATTGTTGATTGGCCAGTAATGTTCCAATGGCTTTAGGCTTCTCATGAAGAAGTCGTAGTAATCTGGTTTTACTAACAAAGTGACTGAATTACAGGCTAATATGTACTTTTCACTAACTGACCAAGCATATCCTTCAATATAAATCTTGTATCTACACATTGATCATGCATCTGAAGTTGTAAGAAACAAGAATGAACACTGAAACTAATATAATATGAAATTCAGGTAACATTTGCATACCTATAAGTGCATTGATTTGCAACATTTGACTGTTGAAATCCTTGTTGCCCTTCGCGAATCCAGTCCTGAACAAGAAACAGAATTTACTCAATTACATTCAACAGATTTATCTTAACAAATGATATTTACTCACTAGCCTAATGAAATCATTTCTTACTTGAACAAAAAGGCGAGCATTCCAGTCATGCTCTTGAGAAACATTACACTTGAGCAGGTCTTTTCTGTTGTCTACGACAAAGGGGTTTCCTTTCCAATAAGCATATGGTTCCCTTTCCATCCATTTGACCTTACTGTTTCCTTCTTTCATTTCTTTCAGTATAATTTCCCATGGCTTTATATTTATTTCAGCCCTTGAAATGCATTAACAACTTTTCAGTTTTTGAGGGATTCAATATACACAATCTGATCTTATAGCTAGATATAGTTTAATCTAGTGTCATTGAGTACAATACACTAATATTATTATATCTTTAATATCACTCAAAATCCACAACATTATTTACACAAGAATCTGATAAGATATTAAAATTTTAAGGCACAAATTTTTTTTATGAAAGATTGAGTTAAAATTCGAAATTTACCAACCCCAGAAGGACCAATCAGGAAAGACGATATCACTAGTCCACTGATCACCACAATATCTGAATAATGGTGGAGTGGCATCATTGAGTCTACGATACAAATGTGATTTGATCACCGGTTTGTCATTAGTATCAAACATCAATTCCAGATCCGGGAGTCTCCCCGGATACCTTCTCAACAACTGCAAAATCCCCCATATTGTAAACACATCTCTAGTTTGTATTGACTGCCTAAACTTCTCTATGTAAACCTTCCCTTGCACTATCACTAGTCGAAAATGTGCGGTCCTTTTCGCTCTATTTACCATGTTCCTCGTAATCCCTGTTGCCTTAAACGGCTTTAAATCTTCGTGTATCCAGCGAAAATATTCCGGGCATGTTGAACTTGCTCCTAAATCATCACTAGCTTCCATATTACTGAAAACCTTGGGATAATTTGATGGACACATTTGTGTCACATTTTTAGGTGAACAAGAAAGTGGAATTTCGACTCTTTCTTGAATTTTAACCTTTTCCGGGATTTTCTTGACTTCATCTATTTGTGTTATTCTCTTGTTCTCTTTGGAAACAATAATCAGATTATCAACATAAACTTTACTCTGCAAAACACAAAAAACACAATCATGTATGTAACAAAAAAAAGCTAATGGACGTGTTCAAGTTAATGATTAGTTTGAGTAGTATGGTAAGTTGGAAAGGCTGTGGTATTCAGTGTGCAAACCTGCAGATGTCTGTAAACTGGTGTCCAGAAGTAGGTTTAGAGAAATTTAGAAGAAATCAAACCCACAGATTTATAATTCTGGTCAGATGCTACTGGATGCTTTGGTGGGGCTGTGATGCTTGCAGATTTCGGATGAATTTGAGGGGTGTAAATTGGAGTTTCGAAGAAGAATGTTACTGGGTGGTGTCTGGTATTAGTTTGATCACACATCTTGTTACTGTGGATTCTTATGAGAATTATTCATCAAACGTTTGGAATTATGATCATTTTCTGGATATTGGAACTGATCTGAGGAGTTGGAATTCGTATTTCTAAGTTGGCTGGAGAATTTTTGCAGAAGGGAGAGCAGACTTGGTTCAGTCTTTGCGGAGGGTTGTCATTAGATGCAGTCTGGTATGCTAGTGTTGATGGGGCTTCAGGGCTGTGTTTTAGACCTGGACATTACCTGGTTAGGTGGCCAGAAATTCAGATAGATTTTAGTTGGTTTTTAGAAATAGTTTATTTGTGTTTGGTCTTGGGTGTTCTTTGTGAAGTGTTGTTGCTTGGGAACTTGATTTTCTTCATGAGAGGAGTCCTCTCACAACGCTTACAAAAAAAAACTAAAATTTATTACAAAAATCATATAGAACTTACATGATTGATCATAGAATACATAAATGCTGTAGCTATGAACATGAGAATAAACAGTATACTTGTAGTGATTCTTGATGCCTTCTTTAGGGGAGAACGCCATAACTTAGCTCCCGATAAATCACTGGTTAGCCTGACAGATAAAAATCCCATAATCAAGATTCACATTTAAGAAACAAATAATAATTTTCAATTTTGGAATGTAATTATGCATAGCAAGTCCTAATGCATTCAACATATATATCAATGTATGAAAAGAACAAGAGGTTTGTGTTCATTACCCGTCTATGTTTTTCATATCAAAACCAAAAATATGGTTGTCGGCAGTGCAAAATCTTCCTTAGAAAGCTTAAAACCCTTGTGTATAGATAGATATGTTTATAATATGTATGGTGTATAAACGTTGTACGTATAATCTATGAATATGGACAAAATCTATGAATATGGACAAATGCTTAGTACTAAAAATAAGGTAAAAGAAGATTGAATTTCAATAGAACGTCAAGGGAAGTAAAACTCTCTACTTAGTACTTTGTTAAGGGTGCTGCACCAATTATTTAACATTCAACCCGGCCGTTTGGATCGAAACTCATATTTAAAAAAAATTATGTACTTTTCCGTGCTTAAAAACAGCGGATTGGGTGGGAACTTTTCCGAACTTTTTAACCGCGGAAAGGGGATGTGTGAAGTGATACAAACCCCCTCTCCGCAGTTTTTAAGCGCGGAAAGATGGTTTTAAAGAAATACATGTTGTTTTAAATAAACATCTCTTGTACTTTGAAAAAAAAAAACCTCTCTTGCACTTTGAAAGGCCTCTAGGATGGCGGTCTTTAAAACCTTCGTACTCTCTCTACTCTTCGCCGTACTCATCGTCACTGTTGACATCGACGCTTCCTCCGCCGTCGATGAAGTTGAAGTTGTCAAATCGTACGGTTCTGATTCTTCGTATCCTCTCACAATCGAACTCGAGCAACTCAAGTCTAAGATTGAATCTCTAAGTTACTTTGATTTTGTGTCTATTGTTGTATATATGTGTTGTGTTTTATATGTCGGTAGAAGTTTGCTTGTGGAATTGAGCTTCATATTTGTTGGTTTGTCGTTTTACTTATTAGCTGATGTCTTTTCATGAATTCCCCTTTTCGCGGTTAAAAAGCGCGGAAAGATCCTCTTTCCGTGATTTTTAAGCGCAAGATTCTCTTTCCGTGATTTTTAAGCGCGGAAAAGTACATAAAATTTTTAAATCTGGGTTGTTCATTGTTCGATCCAACAGCTAGAAAATTGAATGTTAAATAACTGGCCTTGACATGCGGTTGTCAGGGCCCCTTTATTAATGTGTTTATTTTGGACTTTGCTAATATGTTAGGTGATTACCTGTATTTTTATATATTTAAATAATAGTGAATTTATTATTGTCCCACTTTATCAATACTTCTATATTTATAATAAATAAATTCTTCGAATAATTTTTAGGTATTATATAATATTTTCAATAATGAATTATTCATTTTGACTTTTGGCATCTATATTTAAGTAATATAAAAAAATATAGTTATACTTATTACTTCTTACATCTTAAAATAATTTTTCTATTTTATATTTCGATGGATCAAATTAAGAAATTGAAAATTGAAAATTACATACATCATATTATTTAAAAAACAATTATAGGGTAAAATACATTACAGGACTTAAAATTTTATATAAAAAAACTATTTATGCCCCCCGAGTGTACGATGATACCACAAGTTTGCTAACAAAATTTCTTTGACATCTGATGAGATATAATCGAGTTGTGGTCATGGAATTACCAAAGCATGTTCTAAACAAAATATCTATAATGGGGTATCACCCCATTTTCTCAGGTAGACTGGTAGTTACTTGCCTACATGGAGCCAAAATGAGACCATTTCACTGAGCTACTTGAAAGAAGAGTATGTGATAGAGTAGAGTCCGTAGCAGCACATACCTTCAACCTCCCATCAAACGAAGAGTATGTGATACAGCCCCGGTAGAGTCCGTGGCAGCACATGCGGATGGAGAATATAACTTGCTATAGACTTATAGTCAAGTCGCAACAGGCTCTTGTACTGAGTATGGGAACACCAAAAGTTTGACACAGGGAGATTAACTTATGATATAAAACTTTGTACTATAGTCTATATATTTTATACATTCAGTAGAGGAGAAGTGTATCAACCAGCAAGGCAAAAAAGACATATTTTAGCAATATACATGAAATTTTGTTAACTAAACAGAAATGTAACATCTACATTCTCGACACAATTAGAGTAGCTTCTGTCTAAGTGTTCAGGTAAACAATGACCAACTTTTGTTAGAGTTTTTATAGTTGCGAAGTGTCATCACAAGCTGTTGTCTTTCACCCTCTACCTCAGCAAACTTAAGACTTATTTCTGAATATCTCAGTTGCATATCCCTCAGTTCACATTCCATCGATTGGTTTTTCTCCTTGAGCAACACCATTTCATTCAGGGATTTATCTAGATTTGCATAATCTCTTGAATCTGTACCAGAGTCTTTTGTATATTTATTTGACAAAATGTCGTTATTGCTGTTGTTATTGCTGCATATGTAAACGAGACAGGAATTAGAAAACTCATTACAATTTAGAAGAGGGATATTTAAGTGAGTTTTGTTTTAAGTTATTTACATCAGATAACTGGCATATATGCTAATTGTATACTTATAAAAGAAAGTAAGTTGAATTAACTAAACTCGTAGAGTAACTTTGCTAAACATACCTCTCTGTCAATGTTCCTGGATGTCCCATTTCTTCAGTTGTGCATTTTAAGGTAGTTAAATCTTGAGCTCCAAATATTGCTGCTTCTCTTATTCCAGCATTTAGGTTCCCACTGTCTTCCTTTACCTGTTTTAGTATAAATGTGAACCCTTGTATAAATTATTCTTATAAGGTGTTTTGGACCAAATATCTGATCAAACATAACCTTGGAACCAAAAGCATATTCATTTTTAAATTATAAAGCCATACTATAACACACCCTATGAAACACAAATTTCCTACCTTTTGACATTCGTAGTGACAATAACTTGCAGCATTTTGATTGAGATTTTCTAAAGTTTTCTCTAAATCTTCAATCTTCCTTTGAAGATCTTGCTCCTTCAACAGAAATGTGTTTGATGACTTTTCCAGAGCAACTTCTTTCAGCTTAATTTTACCCTGTAAATCATGGAAATATGTGACGAAACTAAATGAAAAATGATGAATAGTTTATCTGGGTGGGTGGCCATTTTTTTTTTTGCAACATAAGGTGTAAACAAAGGATGGTAATGGAATGATAATAGTAACGGTACTGCAAATTTACCTCGAGTAATTTTATTTTTTCCTTCAGGTCTACCAACTCCCATTTAGAGGCACGAGGAGAAGGGACATATTTATTATTTTTTGCTTTGGCTACCTCTGGAACTGGTGCTCGTCCAAAGTTATCTTTGATTTTCTTCTCTACAATGCTTAATGCATCTTCCTTCTTCTTTAGCTCACCTCTCAGTTGAATAACTTGTTTCTGATATATTTCCTTCTGCGACTCCTCTGCTGTGGAAAATAGTTTCAGTTCATTATATTGGATTTTAAGGGTTTCCAACTC